>JADDOH010001516.1:0-450069 GCA_016648135.1 Agrypnia vestita
ATTATATATATATATATATATATATATATGTATATATATGTTAGTAAAACGTTCGAAATGCAGAACGCACGTATAATGACTTCGCTTCTATTCTAAAGAAAACCAAGATACAATCCCGGCGTTACGTCCCGACATCAGTACCAATTTTTTATCGCGTCCGTTAACGTCGAACTCTAAACCCACGTAATGAAATGAATAGTGATGCAACAAATTATGAACCAAGTACATTCTATATAATACACATAAGAAAACATTAAGAATTAACAATATTAAAGATTCTTATCTTATTTATATCGCGAACTACTTCCTTCCTTTCTCAACCTGAGAATGACAGTTGCATCATCATGTTGCAATTTCAATAAAATTATCGATAACTCCCGTAAGCATAAAAACCTATCTTGAGAAGAATTTGATAGTAATTTAAAACAATTATAACTTTATAACCTCCCATTCGGTGGTTGATCAATGATTACATAATTTCAAAATATAATGCCGATAATCACTGGTAACGAATAATCCTAAACTTAATAAACGTACTGTAAATCATACTGAGAGTGAATATAATATTAATCAATTTCAAAATCGTAAATTCTTAGCCGAATTCTCCCGAAATACACCACGTAAGCGAAGGAATTAACAGATCGCGATCCTGTTGCAGTATATCGTTCGTATATATTAACATAATTCTCGTTCTAATCATACAGATCGAGTTTAAACTACGCAAGTCAGGATCTGACTCTCATTTTATAATTTCCGTAAGTGTTGTGCAACTTCCCCAGTAGCTATGATATTGACTAGTCACTTCAGACGAACACGCCACGATTCACCCGATATTAACCAAATCAATTACAAAGATATACATTAAAACCTTACGAAAATTGATTGCATTCCGAAACACTATATTATTCCTATTTGTAAAATCTCCCCGACCTCAATACGTTGTGTAACGTAGAGCCTAATATAACAATTATCGACTGAATTGAACCACTTTGAAATCTCATATCTGTACATAAAACATGCATAAAAGGCAATAGAAATAAATAATATTGGAAATCCTTAGTTGTTTTCTGCGAGTGTTTACTGCCCCAAATCTCCTTTGAATTATTATCAATCTCCGGCTTCCTTCACGGTTCTATTAATATATCTGCCCCTCTAATGGTATTTCGGACTTCCTTCTTCAAGGGCCTTCGGCTAATGTCAAGGCTGAAAACTCAAGGGCTGTACCAAGGTTCGTACGGCTTATATAGTCAAACATCCTTCTTCATTGCACCATCCTTCATAATTTCTCTCTCCTGTGAGTCATTTACCATGCAGCGATGAACTTAATAAAACTGACCGCGGCTTTCTGTTCCTGTATTTACATTGTACAAAAATGGGATCCGATACACGACACCCACATTTCGAGATTTATGAATTCAACCAACCAGCTTCGGAATCTCAGAGTGATAAAAAATAAACATTGGAAATATTAACTGTTGTGTTTACTTATAGAAAAATAATTTGTTCAAATAAATTTTATTTCAATTAACATTTTAAGTGTTCACATTTGATGAATACATTATTTAACGTTACTTCATTAAATCAACACAGAAATGTGTACTTTATTTTACTTTAAATGTCTCCTTAAATAAGTTATTATTTTTCAAACGAAATAGATAATGGCATAATTACGTATTTACAAACGTATTGTCTATTTACAAACTCTCCTCCCGCTGCTTCTATAGTCCTGATCTCAAACAAAATTTCCTTACCCATTTATGGTGATAATATATTCCATTTAGACGTTAAATATAGGACGTTGGCGATGTGATAAATCCTACGTCATTCTCTGTTTAATAATTTATTTTTGAGAACTGTATAACACTAAATATTATCAACTAATATTCCTTAAAATTTTGATAGTTTTACTGAATTTCTTAAGTGTATACATGGTTTGTTCAAAAAGTATCGCGAATTTTGAATTTACGCGGGTTACGTATATTCGATTTTTTGTGGCGTTATGTTGATACTTATATCTCTCACTTATGTCGACAAGTTCGGCCATTTTGAATGTTCAATTAATATTTGACAGCTGCTTTTCTTGCACGTGTTTTGGCTCGACTTCGATTTTTTCCTATTCCAAAAAATGGATCAAAGGATCTGTATCAAATTTTGTGTGTATAACAAAATTAAGTGCGTGGACGTATTCCGAATTTTTACAGAACTTTCTGAGATTTAAGATTTTGAATAAACGAACATTTACATTTTTATATATTTATAACTGTTCATACCCGGCGTTGCTCGGGTTAAACATAAGTTTGTGGGGACACACAAAGGTTTTATTGTTTTGCAGTCTCTAATAAAAAAAAATCCATGGCTGGGATGGATGGGATGTCCAGGAAGAAATTGTGAGCTATGTATTCCGCCGTGACCTAAAGAATTAGAATGCAAAATTTGGATCAGATCGGCAAACGTTGTAGATTTGTACAAAAAATATATCAGGTGTGGCGGTGGGGATAGAAGGGAGGGAGGAAAAGTTGTCTTTATTACCCGCCGGGTCTTGAAAAATAAGTATGCAAAATCTGGGTCAGATTGGTCGTACTGTGTAGATTTTTACAGAAAATATAACAGTGGAGGGGGTAGGGTAAAGGAAGGGGGGAAAGTCACCTTCATTACCTGCCAGTTCCTTAAAAATAAGTTTGCACATTTTTAGTCCGATCGATCGAACGGTACAGATTTGCATTGAAAATAGATCAGGATAAGGGGTAAAAGCGAGAGGGGAAATGTCACCTTTGTTACCCGCCGGGTCCATTTTGAGTCCGATCGGTCAAATGGTACAGATTTACATCGTAAATATATCAGGGGAGGGAAAGGGTTAAAGTGGAGGGGGTAAATGTCATCTATGTTTCCCATCGGGTCATAAAAAATACGTTTCCAAATTTTGAGTCGGATCGGTCAAACAGTACAAATTTCCATTATCAGTATATCAGGGGGAGGGGAAGGGGTAAAAGTGGAGGAGAGAAATGTTGCCTATGTTTCCCGCCGGGTCTTAAAAAATAAGTTTCAAAATTTTGAGTTCGATCGGTTGAACCGTACAGATTTGCATTGAAAATATATCAGGGGGAGGGGAAGGAATAGACTGGGAGGGGGGAAATGTCCTAAAGCATAAGTATGCAAAATTTGAGTCGAATCTGACAAACGGTGTAGATTTGTATAGAGAACAGACAGACAGACAGACATTGAGTTTTATAGGTATAGATATCGCGATACGATGACTGCACTTTCTCATCGGTTCAAACGTTTTATTTAAGCAAAGACAACCGAAGGTTATCAAAAATGTTATATCTAAATATTTATCAATATTTAAAGGATAGGTACCTACCGGTGCCTTTTTTTTTCAAATAATTTGTGCGAATTCGAATGCAACGTTGTGTCAGAAAGAACTTTAGGAGATTTATGATTTTGGAATATCGAAAATTTACATTTTTATATATATAAATAAATAGTAGGTAGATGAAAACAAATTATGTATACAAAAACATCCTCGTAATCGAATGCAACGTTGCGCTAAAATTTCAAAGCAATCGGTGAAGAATTTTCAGAGATTATTGATTTTGTACAAACGAACATCTACATTTTTATTTACATTGATTGTACAATATATCGTCCCTTTAGAAGTAAAACTCACTATGTGACATTTAAGTAGTTTTGAGATAACCAGGTTTAAACATCCACATTCCACATGTGATATTAAAATTATTGTAAATGTTAAAATTATGTAAACTATAAAAACTAAATAACTATAAATAGACACAAAATATTCACTTACTGATTTTTACGAAACGGAATAGTACTGTAGTGATACACGTATTATTTTCAAACTAAGCTTTGAGGCCCTCGCGATCAAATGGGGCATGATACTGGCTCCCAATGCTGTTAGTTTTAGGTTCGATCCCAATCTTCAATAAATCTGTGTTTCAAGCCTGGGTGTTTTTATGATGTGTATCACTACAGTAATTGGCTCCCATAACCTCTTATGGCGTTATAGTTAAACGCTTGTGCTTATAAAATGGGGCTTGGTGGCCGCCTGGAAATCAATAAACCAATAAGCTATTTGAACTCGAATAAAATATTTCTTATTACTCTGGTCATAAATAATGGCATTTAATTATCATTTCTAGGATAAAGTACCTTTCCTTCGAAAAGGAAATCACATACCTACACATGCATTTACATAATAGAACCATTATTAATATTGCTGTCGGAAGTATGGAGACTCATCCGTATAGCTCATTACAATCCAGTTACTAGAAAATTGAATATTCATCAGGAGGCATATGCATATCAGTGGCGTACACGATACGTGTACGTGGGGTACATATGTTATGCCGCTAATTACGATGGGCTATATTCACCTGAAGTTGAAGTTTCCCAGAAATAGATAACATCTTTCAGCAACTTTTTACTGTAAATAGTACACCTGTGGAGGTTGCTTACTGTTTTTGAAAAATATTACTAATTAACTAACCATCACGCCATTTTCCGGAGGGGTAGGTAGACAGGATAGAACGCCACACTCTTCTTTCTCGGCACACCACCTTTGCTTCGTCCACTTTCATACATCTTCGCACGCATGCCGATGTTGAAGTTTATAATAGGGCCATTCTCCAATTTTTGATTTATCTGATCATGCCATTGTTCATGCCGGTCTTCCGCGGACTCCCTCTGTTTCTGCTGCATTCAACATCCGCCCCATATTTTTTTTACCATCCTTTCCTCACTCATCCATTCCACATACCAAAACACCTCGGCGATTCTTTATTTTATCTATTAGACTACAGCTAGCATTATATTCACTTATAATTCGTTCATTCTCTGCCCTATCGTACAAAAATTTTCCACATATACGTCTAAGCGACCGCCATTTTTTTGCTAATTCCAGGCTTCACTTTCATACATTAGAGTTGGCACCAGAACTCCATTATGTACCGCTAGTCTTGCTTCCTTTGAGAGATTTTTATTCAAGTCAAGTTTCAACTTTTATTGAAGTTATTACGTGAAATACTAAAAATATTGTGATCTAAAATATACCTTAATACTAAAATAATGGAACACATATATAATTCCATCTAAAATAAGGATTTTCGTTGGGTAGATTAAATGATATAAATAAGAAAAACACTCTCTAGTTCAGTGAACTATGAACTGTCTAGGTCAATGTACTAACCTTTTGAGTTCGTTATGTCATAATTCGTAAAAAAAACCTATCTGGCCGTGTCGCATCTGGAAATATCCACGATTTTGTAATATTTGCTGCCAGTGAGAAATAGTTATATTTTTTATATACTTAATTACTAAATAAGCAAAAACAAATATTTATTTACCATTATGACTTATTTATTGCTGAATACCATTTGGTAAACTTCAATTGAAGTTTGGTATTTTGTGCACTTCAAACCCAAGCAATCGCTACTAAATTGAAGAATTATGAGTGAAGCCCTTCGTTAGATATTTCAGGGTGCTAACAGTTTCCCATAATTGGTCCCAAGCACTACAAATTTCCTCCTTGCACTGATATGCACTTGCACTCTTCATTATTCAAATGATTTCTTTCCAGATTTTCATGTTTCGACCTCAAATCGACAAACACTTCAGCCCAGACGTTGTCTTGAAATTCTGCATGTTTCACCTCTAAATCATTAATTTGCATCCATTGGAAAACATTTAAATCCAAAGAACTGTAGACTTCTACATCCGACGCTTAATTATTTTAATTTGTCCGTTTCAGGCTTCTAAGTTGATTAAATATTTCGCCAAACTGGTAAAATAACGAGTTGGCAATATGCTGGTTTATAGGTTGTACTGGCCTTCTCGAAATACTTTTTTATTTTATGAAAATACTTATAAATTCAAGACTCTATATCTCGACGTGTTAAATGTTAAGTTAACATACTTTCAAAAGCTTCGATTGGTAAAAATGACAGGAGTGCGAACGAAGTGCAGTGCTCGTCGACTTGGGCGATGACAAAGCGTATCCCGTATCAAAATGTCTTCGCGTGTCATAGGTTGGCCATCACTGCTCTAGGTGTATCTATTTAACACAGTTATCAAGCGAAGCTCAAATAATTTCCTCATTGACTAAATGCATATGTATACTATATGCTAAATTATAAGGAGTGTACTGTAATGAAAACAACGTCTCTGAATGAAATATGTATAAATATGTGTGTATACACATATATATTTACAATATTACACGTTTATATCAATGCACAATCTTTATTACGTTCAAAATTTGTAACGGGTGAGCGATACTGATAATAATGATTAGGAAGACACATAATTACTGGAGAGCATCATTTTATGTATTTATACATAATTTATATATACATAATTTTAATATAATATAATAATAATAATAATAATAATTTTAATTAATATAATATATATATAAATTTATATATACATAATTTTAACCTATTTTCTTCACGTAGCAGGGATATGTTGACGGTTCATCCGTTGTTTGTGATTGCCAAACATAAATGTTTACTCAGTTTTATAATTCATTCCGCGCTCCACTATTTCAGACCGTAACCGATATAAATATTCTAAATAAATAATAATTCTAAAACAGATCGTCGATCAAGAAAGTCGGAGATAAACGACAAAATATTCTAGAACGCTTCGAACAGTAATATTTAATTCTGTTATTTAATTATTTAATATATTTGATAACAATCTGTATTCCACAGAGACTTGTAAAATATTAATGTTTCCAAGAGATTCGACTTATGGTTATGAATCGACTGGGAGTATTGGAGGTTCTTTAATATCAATGAATAATTAATCATCCAAATAAAAGATATCAATCATGCTGTAAGATTAATTATGGGAAAAATAAACATTTCTCGAACAACAGTCGATTGAACGCTATTATTCAAGACTTTAATCAATTTATTAAATGAATACTATATTCCTCGCGAATAAATCTTTGAAGAGGAGAATCTTTTTAGGAGTTAAATTTTGACATATATTTTCCAAGACGATTCTATTTATCATGATTCATCTTTTTCTTACTCTTTTCGTTTATTCGGAGTTGGTTGGTTAGGATCTTATATCCTGAGTTGTGTTTCAATCTGTCTGGTCCTTCAAAATATTTTTTACAAGTGACCAACATGAAATAATTTTAATTATTTACAAATTAGAATTACGACTTGTCGAACTTTTAAATATTTCAAATAATATTTTCTTGTACATTGAAGAAAAAAAGAGATATTTTTTAGGTATGTGGTCATAAACAGTAGATTTTCCGGCTTCCAGGAGTCAATTAATTTCTTGAAGGGTATTATTAATGGAACAATTTTCCTTACGATAAAATTGAACGACAGATTGTGATGAGGTAGTAAACCACTCTTGAGGTTACCAACATCTGAAAATGATTTGTGAGAAAATTTCTTGGATTGAACGGTCCGTTTGTATGGACTCTATATATAATTTATCTTATTCATCACGAAATTTTAATTAAACATATTTTTTTAAATAAAATTTTCTCTGATTGGATCGCCCCAGACTTTTAATAAGCTAATTAAATTAAAAGAGAAAGCGGAGATTCCTACCTTTTCATCAAAAGTTTTTGAGAAGAGTGATTACTTTATGTACTTTTCTTCAAAGAGAGCAGCCAGGTAAGTATGTATTACAATGTTCATCAAATTTATCACAAATTTGTTTGAATAAAATCAACAAACTCTGATAATAAAATTTCATTTAGTGACTTTTAGAACATCAAACAAGCACTTTTATTATTATTTTCCTATTTTTTAAAATTCAAATTTAAATACAATTCACACCTATTACTAGGTACCAAGCGACACTGCTGGAAAAACTAGAAAAATAGAATTTAGAAACTTCTGTGTATAGTTTTCTGGGATATTCTGCCGTGTATATGTGCCGTGTACATCATCCACAGAAGATTCTGAACGTTGTGAAAATCTGAGAACATATGTAAACAATATCAGCAATATTTTATAAACATAAAATTATGACT
The DNA here is from genome assembly GCA_016648135.1 of Agrypnia vestita. NCBI lineage: Eukaryota > Metazoa > Arthropoda > Insecta > Trichoptera > Phryganeidae > Agrypnia > Agrypnia vestita. Next base: position 8,024 of record JADDOH010001516.1, read on the forward strand.
CTGTTATATATCCAAATAATATATAAAATAAGTTAAAAGGGCTTATGTAAGTCAAGCACTTAAATTATCTTTCCTTTGGGTTCAGTTCTATTCCCTAGATGTAATAAGGTGTTTTTGATTTGAAGCGAGCAACTTTGTCGCGCCAGTATGCCCAGTATCTATAGATTTTTATAATAATATGTATTCGAACGCCTGTTCATGGGAGTGATAGGCAAACTCTTGAACTTCAGTTCAAATTTGACCGCCGCCGCTGCTTGCACCGCATAAAACTAGGGATGGGTCGTCGACGTATTTACCGTCGACGAAACGAGACCGTCCACGTCCATCCATCGACGAGACGATCAACTAGTTGAATTTGTCAACTAGTTGACGCGTCAACTTCGTTACGCGGGACGACTAAATCTATCGACGACGATCTAAACATCGGGACGATGGTCAACTGTCTACGGTTCGACGCGACGCTTCTCGACGGCTCAACCGTTGGCTATTTTTATGACGTTAATTTTTAAAATGTAAAGAAGTTCGAAGATATATAGTTTCGGGGAAAGGAAAACCACTACTTGTGCTTATATGTAAAAAGAAATATTTTATTTTTTATTTGTTTACGCACATTATAGGCTTTTACATATTGTTTTATATACTTCTTTCTATATATAATAAAGAAAGAAGTAGGTATACACAGCAATATCAGGTGTAAGCAGTAAAATATTAGTTCAATAAAAAATAAAATAATTAAACAGAATTGTTTTATTTTATACAGCGCAAAATTGGGAATTCACCGAAACGTCGCACGTGTACATCGCACAAATCAAGTAAAAAATAATAGATAATAGCTTATTAAGCCTATCTTACCCTATGCATGCATTCAAATTTCAAGTCTCTGTCATAGTTCGTGTACACAGATCTGCACTCTATGGTCGTGTACTTTAGAGGTGAAATGAAGTTACCCGTCGAGCCGTCTATGACGTCTATGGCGTCTACAAGTCGACAGCGAGAGATGAGAGAGAAATAAACGGAGACGTTTTGTCTTGCTCTCGCTCGTTGCTTTGCACGAAGTTGAATCTCGAATCGTCCACCGTCCACGGCGTCCGCCGTCCACCATCTACGAATTCAACTAGTCCATGCGATAAATGTAAACCGTCGACGCGTCGACGCAACGTCAACGGTTGATTTCAACTAGTCCGTCCATTCAACGCCCATCCCTACATAAAACATCTGTTACTGAACGATCTACGCCCGCTTCTATTAGCAATCCGCTATTTGTTTCGATCTTTCCGCGCCCCTAATCATGAGAGTACTATTGCCATAACTGCAGCCGATCCACAATTGTCAAACTGTGGCGGATATGTATTTTTAGATTAAGGTATCAAAATCAAACAAATCACTAGTTTTGACAATCCGTACTTGTAAAATGAATTGAAATGAAAATAATCCGTCCTTATCCCAACAGTCGTTATTTTTCATATATACAGGGTTATTTGTAAAACATTAATAACCTCGCAGGACTATATTTCTGCCTTGATTACGAGTCGAAAATGTTCAAGCTATTATGACCTAATATCAATAGTTATGGAGATATGCGACATCAAAGTATGCATTTTTTTTCAATATTTATGACTTATTTTTTGTAAAACGTTGGACTGTCATTACTGTAACTCATATCGATTACGAAAAATTCATTCGTTTCAATACAAGTTAAATAAAATGATAAAAACCCTGAAAAAAATCCAATTGGAATTTTTCCAATTAGAATTTGAAGGTTTTTATTTTTTTATTTGACTTGAATTAAAAGAAATGAATTTTTCATATTCGATATAAGTTACTGTAATGATAGTCCAACGTTTTACAAAAAATAAGTCATAAATATTGAAAAAAAATGCAAACATTGATGTCGCATATCTCCATAACTATTGATATTCGGTCATAATAGCTTGAACATTTTCGACTCATAATCAAGGCAGGAATATAGTCCTGCGAGGTTATTAATGTTTTACAAATAACCCTGTATATTAAAATGAGAATGAGCGTTAATTTTACAATTCACAACTGATTTTGTGAGCGTGTTTGTTGGTATTAGAAACGTTTTATTAGACTAATCAATTAAGATCTTTAAACCTTTAAATTATGTGTATTTAAGCTGCCCGCTGGGCCTGGCCATCGGCCACTGACGACTGGTGGCGTTCTACGGCCATCGGCATCTGCAATCATCTAGAGCAGATTCCATGCGCCAATCACTTTGTTACGTGAAAATATTTACAAAATATTATTTATGACATTTTTTTTGTGTGGTGAATTTCAAAACATTCAAAAATATACCAATATGATATATAAAGCACAAAAATACGATATAGAAAATTTATCAATGAATTAACACGTGCTTCCGTGTGAATTCAATATTATTGTGTTTGCTTCCAAATATTGTGACACATCGCATTTCTCACGGCAATTAGTGAGGCGGGGAGCATCACGTGATGGGTAAGCACTTACATCAATTATTCTGTGGTATTTAGCAACAGGTAGCGTTTTTCAGTCACACGAAGTGTCATGTTCATTATTAATAATAAATACCTATAAAACGATTGGTAAATGTATATTAACTTTCAACTATTTTTTAGCCATTTTGGATAACATTAAAATGCAATTACTTTACATATCTTTTAATTCAAAATCTAAATTTATTTGAGTTGGCCAAATTGCCTTCTTAATGACTGAATATCAATTTGTCTATTTCAATACAAACCTACACCCTTTCACTGTTCTAAGCCATATTTTGTATCTTTGATCTTTAGGAAACCGCTTAAAATATGGACGATCTACCATATTCTCCTGGTTTATACGCCCAAATCCCATATTACAAGATTGCATAATATTATATTAAATGCCATCAACTCGTATAAGAATGATATAAATATATATTTTATTAAATTGAATCTTATCCCCCTAGAATTTTTCCAAATTTCTTTTTAGGACACTGCGCAATAATAATGTATCTAACTCCCTACTGACCACCACACCCTCAGCTCCTGATATAATGATGTGAAGTTATTGTAACGATTTGAATGCAATCCATTCTAAAAGCTCAGATGCACTCTTGGACCCTGAATAAAATAGATTTTCTCCCCCTCCGAATATATAATTCTCTTGACATAAATCGTCAATCTTTAGAGCCTGCACAAAATTACTTTCTCCCCATTGGCTCATATTTAAATTGTAACTTATAAATGTGAATACTGTGATTTCAATTGAATCGGGCAATGGCGAGTAGATACTGTTACATTGATGGACTCAAAATATAAATCAATATTTTAAATGAACAAAGTTAATATCAATTAGTAAAAAATATTGTAAAGCAAATAAATTAAAATAACTGTTTTGCATTATAATACAGTTTATGTTTATGTTAATTTATATAGCGCCATTTTTGCATACGAGACGCTTCAAGGTTTGCATGATAAAAGTTTTAAACCAAAAAAATAATATTATGAAACACTAAAATAATTTAAAGTTTAATTTATTCACCAAAAGTCTCTGGACATGAATTTATTTTGAGTCACTAAATTAGCTTTGAGAATTTTCAACAAACATTTAGTGACTTGTGACTTGACTTGAACAATTTCGTAAATCGCTTCGCTCATTCTAGAATCTTCTCACACGTAAGTACTTGCGCCGAATATAATTCGCTCGGTTTATCGCTGAAAATGTCGTTCTCGTTAATTGTCAAAACAAACGAAGACTGAATTGCGCATCCTCTCCTAGTATTTATATCTGACACGTGTTCATCTGGATGCTTCCAATATTCTATAACCACCTAGTAATATACAATTTTAGTGTAAGGTGTAGATTATATTACATGTGATTTATTTTTGATTCTAATATCGCGTGACAACAATATGTAAAGTATATATCAAGATATTATATAATAATAGATGCCTCATAGAGACGAAACTATTTTTGTATGGGAAAGTAGGTATGGAAGTCTTTTTGGGTTTTCAGAGGGCTTACAATCTATCATACGGCTGGCTTAGTGATTACTTTACATTATGTATCGTTCACCAATGTTACCCATGATAGACTACCACAGCTATAAAATTATTGAATGTTATATATATATTGTTTGACTTGCACATCTAGTTTCATTTGTGAGTTGTATTATTACTACCGCCACCTGCAAGCGAAATTATTTTATTCTTTTTTATTTATTAAATACAAATCATTATATATTTACATATTTGATACATAAAAATATTTAGGTACATAATTTTTTTTTATCATTGTACCTCTCCAAAAAGAGACTAGCTCTTGTGTCTGGAGAGGGAGTTTCACTTTTATATATTTTTTTTAGTACATAAATATATAAAGAAGAAAATAAGTTACATAATATGAGATAATTAATGCATAAAGTAAAGTAAATAGTACATAAATATATAAGCAGAAAAAAAAGTTACATAATATGCGATAATTAATGCATTTATGTGGAAAAAACAATTTAAAAATAAAGTAACAATAAGCAAACAGTTTAAAATGAATATAGTAAAGAGAGAAATTTAATTAATTATGAGGGTTTATTTTAATGTTTTTTTAAAGGTCTCATTTTTTTTCCATTCTTATTTTAACGGGTAATTCATTAAACCATTTAACACCTCTAAATGTATAATGATGCTGTGCGGTTGTGGTAGATACTACTGGGATAAGCAATTTGCCGAGATTTATATTTCTGCTACTTGATACTAGTTGGGTCAGTTCGCTATTATTTTGAAAAATTTTATAGAGTTGTAAAATGCAATTTTGTTTGTAGATATTATGTAGCGTGGGGATTTGTAATTTATTGAAAAGCTCAGTAGTCGGATAATCATTGGGTTTTTTAAAAAAATAAGAAAATATTCATATCATTCCCAAAATCCAATACAGATATCGCCCTTGATAATGAGATAACTATATTTTGATTGGAGATTTTAAGCAATATCCTCTCTATATGTATATGACATTCTTCCGAATTATTAACATTATACTACAATAATAGGCCTAAAAGTTATTTAAATTTTTAACTACTTATTAGATTAGTTTTTATGTATTCAAAATATTTTGAGTATATACAATTTTTTCAAGAACACTATATTACAGGGATTAAATTTGATAATTTAGCGTCAACTGGTGAAATTGCGCTTTATGTTCGTTATGAAAGATGCATGTCTGGATATTTAATATCTTTCCTGGAAATTCGTATAATTTTAATAATAATTTTCCCAAATTTACTTTCAACTTTTGTTTTAAAGTACGAGTACACCTCGTGGTAATAAATTCACATTTTCATCTTAAATGATATAAATATCCGTTTCCTAAAAATTTCTTTTAAAATTGTGAAACATAACGACAAATAATAATCCTCGTCGCAAATTTCAGTCAGTTTAATAATCTAGAATGATATAAAGAGAAAATATATATATATTTTTTACAGTATTGTTACGTAATACTTACTGCAGGGTTGTATTTTATTTCTTCGCTCGCCTACAAAGATACTACGATGGATGTACACAATAATTAACGTCGGCTTTCTGGTCACGTAGGTACCCAAGTTGTATGTTGTGTGCCTTGGGGATATACACGATAGTGAATCAGTTACCAAGACATCATCAAGTCCATGTAAGATGGTAATCCGTCATGTTTTAGTGAACATTATAATATGGCAATTCATCAACATATTAGTTTAATCTATCTTCACAAGCGAGTTAGCTCTACTGTAGCCTAGATTAATGGCCTCATATTATTAATTCCGTGTAAACTGTAGTTTCCTCAAATGATTTCCTCAACAACACTAGGGCCAATCTATTTCAAGTGATCTAGCACTGGTTTTATGCGTGCGACACTCAGATTTTTGTCTGGTCCCCCAATAGAGGTAATGCGGGTGAAAAATTTAAGAATTTCAAAAATTTACTTTACAAGAGAAAGCTTCTCACCTGACAAACTGTTCGTTCTTTGAGAAATTACCCTACAAAATTGAATTTATTTCATTCGTGTTCAATAAACTTGGCTACAAAAAGTGCATAAACAAAAACATATTGCATAATTAGATTGCACTTATCATAATGCAGTTTATTAGAAAAGTCTAGAATAGCCCCGCGATGAGTAATTTAGAAAAATTTTAGTGAAAATGCGCAAACCGGCATGTGGAGTAAAAATAGCCACTATTTTTGAACTGGATTCAATAAAAGTAAAAAAAAAAGGAATCCATTAAAACCAAGTTTTAACAATACTCCCTTTCTCATTTTCAGGTTTCGTGTCTACCACATGCGTCGGAATCTCCATACAACTTACTAAGTTGTGTGAAAAAACCATTAAAATTTTGATAAATCCAAAATTATACTACAATTATTTTTTTGACGAAAATTTGATAGATCTTCTTGACCGTCGCCACGAGTCTACTTGCAAAGTTTCAGCTCGATTGGATCACGGGAAAAGGGTTAAAAATGGATCCAAAGTTTTTTCGTCAGACAAGCAGACGCCACGAGTTAAAAGAAAGGAAGTAAAAAAAATAGTTTTGAACTATTAAAACAAACGGAGAATTATACTGACAAAGATTACCTGAAATTCGCTCGCCAGCAATTGCTCGCTCACAGTTGCTGGCCCACATTTGCTCGCCACGAAAGTTGTTCGCCAAGTATTGCTCGCCACCAGATTAATAGCGAATTTTATTAAATTTTATATTATAAATTGGATTTGGAATGTCAAACAATTGAAAAAAATAGAAGCCCGAGATCTGAATAATATGGGATGGGATGATTTTAATATTATATATATATATATATAAATTTAATTTTATATATAATATTAATAGTATATAAATATAAAATTATACAAATATAGATCATAACGAACATATCCGAAACGACGGTTTTGAGCGGGGTGGGCGAAAAGAAGCGGCTCTTTATCAGAACGTATTGGCCGCCCGAGATTAAGATACGTAGACCAGACGCACATCCCCGTTAAAATTAACGGGGATGTGCGCTGTAGCACCTACCAAGAAATGAAGAAGCCGACAGGTGACAGAGAGGAGTGGAGACAGCAAGGGCTTGTTGCAGACCAATCCTAGGATTGCGACCCAAAAAAAGATCATACCTAATATTAATAGTAACCTGTGTTATATAATTCAAATTTTACAAAAACGAGTTATTATTTTGGTGTTGGTACATTTTTTCACAATATTATTATATAAAACCAAAGGCAGCAATATGCAATATGCAAAATTTATAAAGAACTGATTTCAAAATTTTATAGGAAACATAGCCTTTAATCTTATTGGAAACATAATTTTGGAAGGACTAGATACATAAGATCTAGAATTCAGTACATTTAAAATTAGTAATCCTCGGTGACTGCATTCAAAACATTCGTTAAATTTTTTGGATGCTGCCTTTGCTTTTATACTCCACATATATGTATATCCTATAAATTTATTTTTTATTCGGTTATTCAAACTTTATACATAACCCGCTTCTACATAATGTACAAATAATTATTCGTTTATTGATTATTAATAAACATTAAGAAAATAAGTGACTAAAAAATATTGTTTTCAGGAACTCTAAGCTTGTACACTCTATTGATTAGCACAGCTGTAGCCACCAATTCATTGTTTCTATTGAATACTGCACAACCATCTGTCGTAAACTGCATTTTATTACTCGATTTTATTAACTTGCTCACTGACAATAGGTTGGTGGTCAATCCTGAAACACAAGATACATCCTTGACTAGAACTTCAAATTCACATTGATCGGTTTTTGTCACAATGGTCACGTCGACGATATCTTCCATTTTGTCATTCAAAGTATTCTTGAGCCACTGTTTTATAGTTGTCAAGTGCGTCCTATGAATATATGACACCTGAGTCTATGTATCAATCATATTTGTTAAGTTGGCTACTTAAAAACACCGCGCTGAATGCATTACTTTGTTTTCGTTGAAAATCTTTTGTATTTTCATTACTAGGGCATTGATTCTTATAACGACCTGGTAATTGACACCGGTAACATTTGATATGACTTTTGAGATTGGCATTGACATTTTGTTTCGTTTGACTTTTGTGAGAGGTGGTTTTATTTTTCTTATATTGGCACTTCTGCCTTCCGCTTATGAATGTACTGCTAGCTTCACTGCTATTTCCACACTTCCGTTTCCATGTCCATGAGTTTCGTTCTAATAGTATATGTTGTAATTTTGATGCCAAAATGCTCAATTGCCATTGTCATTGACATAAACTTTTCTCTTAATCCAGCCAACAATGAGTAACCGATCCACTTATCACTGATGCCAAACATTTTCCCACTCAATTTCTGACCCGTTTTGACTATTTGCATTACATATTATTGCATTAAAACACAGTTTTACAAGCAAAAAGAGATTATATTACGTAAGAGAGCTATTTTTCTTGTAACTTCCGAATAATTCAAATAATGCCTTCAACTTGTTCCATAGCTCCAACGCAGTTTTCGCTTATTTTATATGTACATACAACGAACTATCTAAAGTCATAATTAATTTGGATTTTGTTCTTGCATTATCTGTGGCTTCTAATATCTCCCCAGTGATTGGCTTAATGCAATGCTGCATATCCTCCAGGATTAGAAAATTTTCCGCCCCAAAGATCCATTCATTTCAGTTTTCCCAGCCTTTAAACTTCGAACATTTACTAGATAGTTCGATACCATTCTCGAATTTGCATTCACTGAATAAACAATTTAAAAACCAAAAACATAAAACCTGGGCCCATAACCTATAATTAAACACGAGTTTTAAGGAGACAGAACGAAAGAGGTTTTATTAAAAAACTGTAATACTACAATAACAATTTTTTTACAATTACTCATTCAAAGAAACCTACTAGTCATATACTTATAGCGTTAACAGTACATATTTTGATGTAAATAGAAAGTAAAACTAGCAGTAACATAACCCATTATTAATTTCATCATTTTCACTGCTGTTGGTTCTAAAATCCCTGGTGGGTCTTGGCCCCCTCAAGAGTGTTCCTCCACTCATCTTGGTCATCGGATATGCTATGGCTCCATCTTAGTTTCAGAACTCTTTTGCTCTATCAGTCTAGCATTCAGCAGACTTCGGTGTTTATTGTTCAGTCATTTTGTGAGCATGGCCAAACCACCGAAGTATTTTCAAATTTGTAAATATAGTGACGCTTGGCTCCTTAAACGAAATTCATTTTCGTATTGATTTTAGCAATTCATATAGGGCGTTGAAGATTTAGACAAAAGTGGCACAACGCTCTGGCGGGAATCAATACAATAAACGAGCTCTGCCGAATTACTCAGTCAAAGTTTTGTTTAAAAGTAGTCAGAAAGTTTTCGTAAAGCTTCATATATGGTAATAGAAAATCTCAGCAAGTTCATCGTGCCGCCAGTGGGCGCCCAGTTATATAACTCGATATTCCCCGACAACAAAGGAGCTTTACGGTGCAATTCGTCTGCCGGACGACCCGTAGGGGTCGTGTTTTCGGTAAATGAGTTAATCAAGTCTCCCGGAGTCACCGAAGTTGGGGAAAGAACGGAACGCGTAAAATGTCGCCTCTTGTGTCATAATACACCTAGAAAATTAGCTTGCGGCACCGCGCCCATTTCACTCATTAATGTTTATAATTCAGCACATTTTTAGCGACATCATTACCACTGAAACTGAAAACTTGTTATCTAGCGTAAGATCAACGAATAGTAAGCCCTTTTTAGCTCTAAGTAATTTTCTGTTATCCATGCAAAAGGTTAAAAAAAATATTTAAATCATTTGAGTTTTTATATTTGACCAACAAGTTTCGGGAACTATAAGTTTTGTAAAGGTGATGAAATTTTATCGTAACTTAATTCATATTAAAAAATAATAATTAATTATTAAATTATAATAATAATAGGTATTTGAATTAATATATATTTATTAATTGAAATTAAAGGTAATAAAATTAATAAATTTTCAAATCCAAATTATTACATTTTTAGAAAAAACTCTTTGCTTTGGTGAGAATTTCTCAGAGTTTTTGAATTATTGGAAAATGATCGTATTTTTGAGAAAATAATCTTCTTTCACCTGGCTTCATCCCAACTCACTGTCGTCGTCAACTGCTGTCAGTCAGCTCTTTTCTTCCTTAGGCTATATTATATAATTTCACCCAAACCATCCTATTGCACCAATTATGAAGTTTTTGGTCTTCTTATGGATGCAATTCTGGGAAGATCCCTGGATGTTACCTAGTTAACAATGTGATACCATCTCTACCGCAATTCCTTTATCTAGCTATTGACATCTGTGTCATCCAGGCTTCCACAAATTCGTGAAATTCTTATTTTGTTTCTTAGAGACACTGTACATAACCATCTCAGCATGCGCATTTCAATTGTTTCTAAGGGGGCGGGTCTGACAATGGTCTGGTTTACATTTTACACATAGGACTCACATGGTTCTAAACTTCATCCATCCCACATTAATTCTGTGTTACATCTGTTGCGCAGCCCATCGTTGTGGATGGTGACCCAAGATATTTAAAGGTGTCACTTTTCGGTAACGTTTCTCAATCTAGCTGCATTACGGGAGTGACAGCATTAGCATTCTCGAAAGATATTCTGCAGGTCTTCATGGTTTTTACTTATTAATACTATGTCATCTGCAAATAGTAGGATCGTTAAAAGACTGTTCATTTCCTGATTAGTTAAAAACGTCATACTTTATTCATGTTTAAAAAGTCAATGGCGTTTAAGTAAATTCTAGGGAAGTTCCCGCTGTGCACCACATTGACACTTTTATGTTACCATGCACATCCTGGATGGTAAAAAAAATAAAAAACTAACTAAAACTAAGAACGTAACTTTAATAAAATAATGAAACTTTCTATTTTATATTTTGATGCGTGAAAGGTTTAAAAATAACCAAAATTTAATAAATAATCTAGACGATTTAAATTTATCGGTGCTATTATATATCAAAACAGGAGGGTACAGTGTTTTACCTTCTTCTGCTTTACGTTAATATTATATAATGCTTAATTTCAATATTGAACATAATAATATTTTTGGGAAAAAATATTTACACAACTTTTTAATAAAACTACCCATAAAATTTTCCTTTGTCTTATAATCACCAATAATTGTTAATTAATTTCTACTAATTAATTTTATTAAATAAATAAACCGCCATTATTAAAGTAATGGCGGTCAACTAATCAACTGATAATCCCACATTAAATATATATCTTCTCATACGTATTAACGATATTGTAAGTCTTTCTGCTTGTTACGTTAAACATGGAGAATTGCCAAATTAATATTTATGCGTTTTAATTTTTTTTCTATATCGAAAATTTATTTAAGAACTCTTTAAGCTGTGCACAAACATGGTGTGATATTAACGGACTAAAAAATTAAAAATATGTTATAGTTAGAAAAAAACATGAGCATGACAAAAACTATAAGAGTATAGATGTAAAATAAATATTTTGAGTTTGGTATTTTTAAAAATAAATATTAGGTCCTTACATATGAAATTGGCGTTTAGTATGGGAGGAACATAAAGCCGACTTTTTTTATTATAATATATTTATTTAATCAAAGTATGTACCATTGCTATTTATGCATTTTTGCCATCTCATAGGTAGTTCATCGATCCCTTTACTAAAAAAACCATTCGGACGGGAAACGATAAAATATTTGAAGGCGGTTTGGACTGCCCCATCGGAGTTGAATTTTTTCCTTTGCAAGAAGTTATCCAAATTTCGAAAAAAATGGTAATCTGTTGGGGCAAGGTCCGGAGAGTACGGTGGATGTCTTAGACATTCCAATTGAAGCTCCTCTAATTTGGTAGCCGTCTGTTGTGCAGTGTGTGGTCTAGCGTTATCATGAAGCAGCAGTGGCCTAGAGCGATTAACCAGCCTCGGTTGTTTAGCAGCTAGCTTTTCCATCATGGTTTGCAGTTGCTGACAATAGACATCTGCCGTAATCGTCTGGCCAGATTTAAGAAAGCTGTAGTGAACGACACCAGCACTAGTCCACCAAACGCTCACAAGTAACTTTTTTGGAGTCAATTTTCGCTTGGGGCATGGTTTGGCTGGTTCGGCAGGGTTCAGCCATTGCGATGAGCGCTTCCGATTATCGTACAGGATCCACTTTTCATCACAGGTAATGATTCGATTTAAAATCCCTTCATTATTGTGCCGGTTGAGTAATGCAACGCAGCAGTCAACGCGCGTTTATTGATTTGCTTCACTCAATTCATGAGGTACCCACCTTTCAAGCTTTTTCACCTTACCAATTTGCTTCAAGTGGATTAAAACAGTTTTATCACTAACACCGCAGCCTGCAGCTAACTCGGATGTGGTTTGCGATGGATCCGCTTCCACAATAGCCTTCAATTCTTCATTATCAACTTTGGTCTCCGGCCGTCCACGGGGCTTGTTCTGCAGGTCGAAATTTCCAGAACGAAAACGTTGGAACCAAAAACGCACTGTGTTTTCTTTTGCGGCACCGTCACCATACACATCATTAATCCCTCAAGCCGTTTCTGTAGCACTGGTGCCACGGTGGAACTCATACTCGTAAATAACGCGATATTTCAAGTTTTTCATTTTGTACACTGAGTGACGCAAAGAAAAAAACAATTGAGGAAAAAACAAATGAATTACAATTTTCAAAACACAAATACATGAGTAAATAGCTGTATAAATTTGGATTTGGAATTCCTAACCAAAGAGAAGATATTTGAGATCAAACTTGCCAGTACGGCAAAACGCCAATTTCATATGTAAGGACCTAATATATAAAAACGATTGGTTTATTCAAAACAATAAATAAATCTTGACGTTACAGCTAGTTAAATCTCATGCGTAAATTTTACACATGATTATATTTTACGTACATCATAATACCAATTATAAGTGTATTCGACCTGCTCTAGCATAAAAATACATATTGTTACGTATTGTGGCTCGGTCGAAATGAAATGAAAAATGTATTTCGTAATTGATCACTCGTAAAATAAACCTTTAGTATCGCTTCAACATTTTAACTGACATTTTACATTCTTTTACAGTTGCTCGAAACGAAAATACTACCTTTTTAAACTAAAAGAACTGCTTCGCTTTTGTTTTGGTACTGCGGTAAGAACTTTTACAAAATCTTCGCTTTCGTATTATCTGTTAGTTCGTTATTTCAACGACTGAGCACACCGGCCCGCCGTTCTGCGCTGTTCTCCGCGCGCATGCACTTTCACTTGTATTCGGCTGACAAACGTCAACCTACAACTCTTACAATATGTATTTTTTAGAGTATTAATGTAAAGTGAACATGTAAAAAACTATCAATAAATCATTGAGTAATGTGTTCTATGGGTTCAGATTATTGTCAAGAATGGATGTTGTGTAGGAGTGACTTTTTGAATGATGATGATAGGGTATCTTCAAGGGTGTCAACACCAGCATTTAGGTCAGCACAAATTTTATTGTAGGGTTGAGGGGCCTGCTTTGGCCACTTTAAGAAAATTTTTTGCCAACTGCGCATCACTACGAACTCAAAAATAGTCAGAAACGATTTTTTTAAATTTCCCCATATAGCAGATTCATTACTCTTTTGAAAATGTAGAAAAAAAATATATAAAATTAAATATAATTTTAAATAGAAACGTCAATCTTGAAATGTGTCCAAATGTGCCAGTTCTGGCCACTTTTTATCTAGTTTTGGCATGTCATTGTGTCACTTCAGTTTTTATAAGGTTTCTTAATATTTAGAATGAAAATAAAAAAGATAGATAAGTAACTATAGGAAAAATATGAGTTTTATTATAATTATGATCTTGTCGTGCGTAAAGCTAAAGAATGAGATAATTTTTAATGCCACACAATAGCCGGACTGATCAATTTGAAAAGATAAGAATTTTCTACTTGTAGTTTTTGGGGTACTCTGCCATGTGTATCTGACCTCTCTGGCTGACGTTACGGATCTCATTTCAGGATCCATCATCAGGGCTGATGTATTAAGTACTCCTCATTCCTTTCCTGAGATAAGTTATTTCACAACCATTATCATTGTCTTCCGACGCAACAGGGTACAATGTTTTTACTACTTTTGAATTTTACTAAAGCGTAGTCTCCTTCTTTTGGACTTCTTTCTAATTCTTCATTTTCCGAAGATCTTGATTTGATAAATCCACAACTATTCCTCATTCATTGATTTTTGTTTAAGAATGACCTTTTTGACCGAAGACACGAACCAGAAGAGTTTTTTTTTTGTTTTATGTTCAAACTGCCAGCTTTTTTCTTCATTCTATCTTTTCTTGATTGTTTTTCTCTTCCTTGTCTTCCATTTCTGCTTCTTTAACTGCCATTAGAGAACTTGCCAGAAGAAATATACTCTATTTTACGCATAGTATTACTACTTTTTTCTTTTTACTTTTTTTTCGCATAGTATGACTACACTTTTTTTGACTAAATATACGGCCTTGGCGGTTGTAATTATAATAATTTGTGAAGCCAACAGAATTATAGTTGTCATAAATTGTCAGATGATTTTGTTTGAGTGAATTTATTTTTGGAATGGGTCTTCTTGAACTGGTACTTTATGCAGAACATTACTTATTGGATCCACTGTTGTAGTTGAATTTAAATCAATGGTTGATGCATCAAACGATAATTGAGTCTCATTGAGGGTACCTACTTTCTGAGAAAGTGTTTTAGAAGAATTTAACTCATTCGATGGATGTTGTTTTCCTAACTGCTGAACTGAATTATCATCTTTAAAAGCTATCCATACTGAACATTGATACTTCAGTAAAACTAGTCTTATCTAAACCATTTTGATAAAAATCTTAGAAATATTTTAGTAGATCTGATTGAATCTTACTTTAAGGTAGGTACTCCAGGAAAGTTGACTTCTCTTAATGGCCATGGTTTTTATAATCAAACTAGCCGTAACCTATCAAAAATGATGGTACTTTTACATGTCTGTTCGGTTCGGTTAAAAAAAATTTTAAAAAATAAAAATTTTAAAAATAAAAATGTTGAAAAAAAAATTTTCAAAAAAAAAGTTCGAAAAAAAATTGTTCGAAAAGAAAATTTCGAAAAAAAAATTTTCTAAAAAGTTTTACTCTAAATAAGTTACGGACGATACACAAAGTTACGCGGATGGACGGATGAACGAACAGACAGACAACAAAATTATTATTATTGGATATCATCGTAAATACCTAATTAAT
Source organism: Agrypnia vestita (assembly GCA_016648135.1). Lineage (NCBI taxonomy): Eukaryota > Metazoa > Arthropoda > Insecta > Trichoptera > Phryganeidae > Agrypnia > Agrypnia vestita. The sequence goes on from JADDOH010001516.1 coordinate 23,258, forward strand.
TATGTTATTCAAAAAAGGTGGCCAAAACTACCGCACTACATGAGCCAGTTGTGGCCATGTCCATGACCAAAACTAGAACACAAGTAAGATTGCTGTACCAGCTGTGGCTATATGGCATTTACCTTCTAAGAAATAATCTAAATTATGAAATAACCTTCAAACAATGTTCCTAGGCCTTTCATTCAATAGGCTAAATTGATTCATGAACACAAACATAAGTGATTAAAAAGTTATTTTCAAATTACTCATCCACTGGCCATTACTCATCCAAATTTTTCCTAAGAATTTAATCATTTTTAACGAATGTCACCAAGAAGTTTAACCGATACTCAAAAAAAGAAAATGGCGGTACAGCTGTTATTTATCAAAACAAAACACAGTTTAAAGAATTGATCGGCATAAATAAAATGACAAATATATTTTCATAGCCTTATTTATACACCTTTGAATGTCCAAGTGGCCAAATCCGGGGTAGTGGCCACAACCGGCCCATCAACCCTACTTAGCATACACTCTTGTGATAGTAAAAAAATAACCAACATCATTAGTATATACCTAAACGTACATACATACAAAATGTAAACATATACATTTGTTTATTGTTTAAATTTTTTATTCTTTCTTGTTACATAATTTTTAACATGCCTTAGTTTAATTCATAAATATTTATCATTACTAACATATTTCTAAATGTGGAGACCTGTAATTGGCCATTTATATTATATCAATGTTTTCTATGCTTCTTTGTTGTGCTGTTGGTCTTCCATGAATATTAAATAAATAAAATAAAAATAAAATAAATATTTAATTGCTTTTAAGTACCCTATTGAATTTTGTCAAATACCATGTACCATGCTGAATGAATATATTTTTTTAATAAAGTTGTATAGTTATTTTACTCCAGTCAATTCACGCTTGAAAACGTGCTACATATCATATTTTTAGCCCCCTCTAGGTTTACTAAAAAGGAACTTGAAAACAAACAACTACTACACTACAGCGAACATGTATAAATCTTTGTTTGTACCTAAAACTGTCTTTATCATCAACATGGGGTCTGGGTACCCACAGAGCTAATGCGCTTGTATATGGCCACAGTTACTCCTCTGTAACTCAGTGCCAATAAATACTTAGGTATGTTGACTTTTATGTTTCACGGTCTGCGGGCGGCAGCGTGGATTTACGACGCCAAGTACAATGTCGTCTCCTCGCGATACAACATGCGTCGGGGCCTCCGCCGACACGCGACGCTAATGTGTTATTAATGCGTAATGTGCATCCGCGCAAAGTGTTTACACTCTCCAAGCCTGAGGTGGTTGTAATTCCTTAAGGAATTTCTTTTTTGTTCAGCGCTCAGAGGCACAGAGAGGAAAGGCCGCCTAACACATCGGGGGCATGCAAAAGTGAATAAATATAACAGAGATAATATTTTCAGTAAAAACTGAAAATATTGAAGATTATATTAAAGGACATTCTTATTATGAAGTTGCAATTTCAGAACAATTTTTTGTGAATTTCTAAAACCAAATTTATTAATCAATTAGTAAAGTCATAGATAGGTACAGAAAAATCAAATCAATGAATAAATATTTAGCCGCTTCCGGGACTTGAACCACATGTGCTCTATAATATAATATACATATTAGTGGACATGACAGACGTCCTGCTCGAACGTTGGTTTTTCGTTTGAGTGGCATAAATCCTAAAACCCGAGTGCAACGTCATCTACCGGATCCAGTTGTGAATCTTAATCATGCAGGGACCCACCCACTCGAACGCACACAAGAAATTACATTAAAATCAGACCATCCGTTTAGGAGGAATAAAAATATATATAATTCTTTTGTTCACACATATAAAAGAATTATATATACTTCTTTACGCTTCTACAGGACAGGAGGCCCAATTACAGAAGCGAAATACATCGCAAAACACCCAGGCTTGAGTAAATCACATAGATTAAATTGTGACCTCACCGGGAATCGAACCCGGAACCCTTGGTGTGGGAAGCCAGTGTCATACCCACTGTGCTACGAAGGCTATATGTAAAGTTGTGTGTTTTATCAAACGTTTCCAAAATCAAAATGAATTAAAGATTTAATTCTGTCATCCTTTAGCGCCAGATACACAAAATGACTTGTGGTGGCGCGGCCGTTGGAAGATGCCTTTATTTAAAAAAAAGATACACAAAACCCGAAATGTCACCAAAAGTGGATTGCTAAAATTGGACAATATGTATTAATCAATTAATACTAAGCGACTTACATGTATACGGTCGATATACTGACGGAAATGTACGAGGCCGCTGTAGCATAATTGGTTAACGCACCTGCCCCGGATAGATACCGGAACCATGGATCTCCATCCATGGTTCCGGTAGCAGCCAAATATTTTTTCATTGATTTGATTATTCTGTGTCTTTTCTAATTGATTAATAAATTTGGTTTTAAAAATAAAGAAGATCGTTAAACCTCATTACCATTCTCTCTATTGCTCTACTTTGGCAGTCTGTATTTAGAGATTTTGACTTCGTAGCAACTCATTGATGAATACGATGAGTAAGTTTATAGATTCGAATTGCAGTTTCGAAACTAATACGAATAATTTAATTATATAAAAGAGTATACATATACACGTAAATATTTTCACAGACAAATAAATCTTACAATATGTTGCAAAGGAATTTTAGCATCTTAATAATAAGTCTATATTTCATCACAGATATTTCAGAAGATTTAGATTAGCATAGTCGTAAAACGAGATTGAAATCTTAATTCCTATTGAAATCAACTAGGGATGTTTTTCTGAATAATTCGCTTGCGGCGCACCACAATACTGCACTTGGACCAAATAATACGCAATTTTTGTTATTGCTTTGCGTTTTATTACACGCAACTCTTGCTCAGGCAGCTCTTACCGATAGTGGAGAAATAAATAAGTGCAACTTCTGTGTGTGAGAATTTACTGTTCTAAGAAGTGTTAAATAAAGTCTTACCCAGCGGTAATAAAGAGTTCATAGTCTAATGATAAATTTCGAAACAGTGTGATTTCAATACAAGTATTAAATTTAGTTGTTGTTAACTTATATATTGTTAAGTTTCTATTTAATAATTAATTAATTAATAATTATTCTGACAGTATTATAATAAAAATATTATAATATAAATATTATAGTATTATAATAAGTTAAAGTTAAGGTAAGGGAGTTTAACAGCATTATTCTATGTAGGTATGTTCTTAGAACGCAGTACAAGTTAAGGTAAGGAAATTTAACAACATTATTTTATGTAGGTATATTCTTAGAACGCACGAGATGATTAATTAATTAAGATAAATTATAGAAGTCTCACAGAGACACAGCTATGTATAAGAGAAACGCGAGTGGAAGTCTTTTTTACGATGGATGGATTCAAGACTTTTATCGTTTTAGTAATTTTAGTTATAAATATTGGTTAATGTAATAGATTTTGATAAAAAATGTAAGAATGAAAAAAAATCATGACCTGTAATGAAATGGTATTTTATTTGTGATATTATGATTTTTCACAACACAGAATTTCCATTCTTCATTTACGTTTCTTTTAATAATAATATTCCAATACTAATAATCAATTGTAAGTAGTTTTTCGTATAATAAAATGACGTAAATAATCTGATCAACTACATCAAATCTTCACGTTTCACAAGAACACTATAATCGATTAAACTTTTTTGTTCAACGAAAACAAAAAATCATAGTTAGAAGGCTCCGACAACGTTGTAAAATAAATATGTCAACATTTGAACATTTTTTCTATATAAGAGATATTGAATGTTGAAAATATAAAACTTAATATTTGATTAATAGAAAGGCGTTGTCGATCATGGCTCTTGGCATCTACAGTTTTCGTTCACTGATTAGGTATCGCCATCGAGTCATTTCTCTCCAGTGTTGAATTTTTAAGACAGATATGTTATTAAATATAAATATAGTCACTCCATATTAGTTTTGACCTTCCCAAGCTCCTTGTGCCCTTTGTCATTTATAGTTTTGATGATTTATATGGCTCCGTCACTTCAAGGGCACTTTACACATAAAAATTATTTTACAAAACAGCTTACTGGTAAAACAACTTGTTAATAAAATATACTGGATGGCAAACAAAAAAATTGGAAATGATGCTTAAAGCAATAGTTAAGAGGGCCAGGAATATATGGAATGGAAACATTAGGTATATTGTATCGGTCTGATTCTAAATATGTCTAAATAGGTGCGACACAATTGTTTTTTGAACTGTGGTAAGCTGTCTGTTTGTTTGGTGGTTTATCCATAACTTTGATCCAGCAACCATAAAACATTAAATTTAGTTTTGTGAACGCTTTTTACATCACCAATCCTTACTAGAGCTGGACGAGGTGTTATTTGTCTATTATTTGCGGCAAATTGAATGCAGAAATCAGTAATATACTATATTGAAAGACCGCCTAGTAAATAGCCTAGAATATTGTGAGGCACAACCTATTTCAATCCTCTCTGAAAATCTAAGCTGGGGAAGCTTTTGAAGATAGTGGGCAAACTTTGAAATACCGGTAATGTTTCTTGCGGCGGCATTAAATATGGATCGTAATTGATTTATTTTCTGTTTCAGGAAATGTATCATGTATCAATAGCTATGAGTTTGAAGATTCCTTTTCGATTATTAATTTATCAAAATATTTTTTTTAAATCAGCCCAATGACTTCTTAATAATTTATGTTAAAAAATACAAAATAAGTTAGGCAAGCGCTTACTCATCAAAATTTTGCAGGGAAATTCATAATACACTTCGAAAGCACTATCAATCTAATCAATCGTTCATATCTGAAGTTATCTTGGAATAGAGTAAGGGATCGATGGAGAATGATAGAATGGTAAGAGATTGTGCCTTCTTCTTTATATAAAATTACTGAAAAAATCTTAATCGAACACTTTATTAGAGTACTAATTAATGTTTGTGGAATGGTGCATTTTCTGAAATAAGGTATTGCAAGGGATGATAAAAAATTTCATAAAATTATATATATTTGCATTTCCAACCGTAAAGCAATAATAACCTGTCAGCAACAAAAAAAGTACATTTTATGAAAAATCATGATAAATTTCATCCGTCGTATTCCGGGGAGCTTTTCTTGTGTCCGGAATGGTCGCTAGGAGGCCTTAGACGAGGCTTTAACGGAAGTTTCAGAGGAGGCACGTAAACACAAAATAATGCCGCGCATAAAAACAATCCACCAAGAAAATAGTTCATAACTTTCCCACCCTTCGCAGGCTGTGATTTTGTTACGCTGGCGAGATGTAATGACATAAAAACGTACGTCACGCCGTTGAACTGCTCGTTTTAAAAACGTTGTTCGCAACTTAACGACATTTTATTTTGACATAAAATGGTTTGCCTACGAATAAGGTTTTTGGGAAAATTAATATTCTAAATCATCATCTATTTCTTTATGAGAGCGAGATGTCGTAATAAGCTCTCGAAAAGTAATATTGACAACCGATCCCTATATTTCCATCAATGGACGACTGTGGGTGTTTTTTTTTAAATCCTTTGAGGGGTGCTTTTATTTATGTTAAGAAACTCTTTCCTGCACCAGTGCAAGAAACATTGTCTTCTTGTTTCTTCGTATATTTTAAGTTCTTCTGTAGATTCAATGCAAGTGAAGATAACGGACTTATCTGGGACAATTTGTAAGAATAAATAAATTGTAATCAAATTTACTTTATTTTATTTTTTCAAACTACTGAATTTGTCGTGTCCACAAAATTTCTTATTGCATTGATATATGCCCGAATTATATAAAACCTTTATTTCTATCGCAGGGCAAAATTGAATGAAAAAATTTCAGATTCCTTTGAAATGTAAATACCTAAACACATTTTTTTAAATAAATTTATAAATTGGAGCATTTAAAGGCTACTATGCTGTAATTTATTTTAATTAATAACAGGAATACTTTATGCAAAAGTTAAATAATTTATAGCTTGACTGCATTCAAAAGAATGTGCGTAAAAAATATGTGTGTTATTACGATGCAAAATATGAACACAAAAGAAGTTTTTCTAGTAATTAAGTAACCCTTTTTAAACTAAAAAATATATATTTATTTGGAATATTATATTGAGGCTTGTAATACGGGCTTGTCAGGCAATTATCCCCCGCTTTCTTTTTACCGGACAAAGCTAGGAAATGGTCTTTTGATTGTGGTTGACCTATAATCAATTACATGGTGACCTCGTATCGAGAAATTGCTGAGTACATTGAAAAAAATACATAATGCATATTAGTGTAATAATTATTATGATAACTATTAATTATAATATTAATAATATTAACCGTGTATATTCTCACATGTAGATGAGAGCTTCCGTAGCTCTCAAAACTAGTTGTGTTTAACTTAATCTCAAAAAAGGTACTACACAAGTATTTTATTGATAAATAAATACTGAATGCAAACTGGGGTTCCAGTTATTTTTCATCACTATTTGAGGGATCATCATGTTAAAGCAAGAATGCACTTTAATATTCATAAAGACAGTTTTTTTTTTAAATATTGTCGTTCAGCCTTATAAAATTTAACTGCTGACTAAGTGATCTAATAATTACATATAAAACTGGAAGGAACTGTTTAAGATTATTATCATCATTTTAAATGAAAATGAATGATATTTATTACTTGATTAAAATTCTATATATATATATTTATATATATGTTTCTATATATATATATATATATATCCGAATATTTATAATTTTCATCAAAAATATTTATCGGTTATGGGGTATAAAAGTAAAGGCAGCAACATCCAAAAACAAATGTATGCAGTCATCGAGGATTACTAATTTATAATGTACTGAATTCGAGATTTTTCAGGAAGCAGTGTACAATTTATAGGAAACATAATTTTGGAAGAGATAGGTAGATAAAATCTAGAATTCAGTGTATTTAAATTAATAATCCTCGGTGACTGCATTCAAAAAATTTTTTTATTTTTTGGATATTGCTACCTTTACTTTTAAACCCTATAATTGGGAAATATTTATCAATTTTTATGTCAAGTCGCAAGTACATGTTAAGATGCTGTTGGTTACGTATGTGAAATTCTCGCACACATAAAACTTGTTTATTGGGAATAAAATGCGTCGTTACATCATTCACATCTCAGCAGGAATATAATAAACTCTGTTTTTAGGTGAAAAAGAGTATGAATTAAATGAATTAAGTTAATTACCTGTTGGTATAATTTACATATCTAGAAAATAAATGTAGCTAATTATAAAAAAGCGGAGTAGAAATAAGATAAAACTTTAGATTTATTCCTGCGTTATATCTTTATCTTTACACCATAATAACAAGTTAGTAATCTTAAAGTAAGAGATGAACAAATATGTGCCACCTACAAATGTAAATCAATTTTTTTTTTTAAATTAATGAATCATTTTTAGTAAAATGATCAATATCAAAATTTTTAATGGTTAATATTTGCTTCTAACAATGTTTTTTTTTTTTAATTTTTAGTCTGACGACCCTTTTATCAAGAGAGAAGGGAATGTCACTTGATGAAGTATATCTTAGAGATTTAGTTGATATAAGTCTTAGTATGTCTTAGTTCGTTGTTTGTGTTTTTGTTCTGTTTGAGATAAGTAAGGAAAAAAAAATGTGATTGTGTTTTTGTTCTGTTTGAGATAAGTAAGGAAACAAAAACTCCAACCTATCGACATGACATTCAATTTGAAGGTACACAACATAGACTAACATCGTAAATAAACCCAAATGATGCACGAAACATCAATAATTATTAATAAGATAATTTAACTCTTGAGAGACTATTTCATCAAAATCTAAAATCTTTCAAAAATTTCAGACTTAGACTCTGGCCATAAGTAAAAGATTAAGAAATATATCGTACAATATTGTGAATGAGGTGCGTAAATAATTAAACATCAACGGATTTCAAACAAACTCGCCACTTGTTATATTATTCAATTTATACGGAACTAAAGTAAAATCTCAAATCTTCAATATAATTTGCCGCGCGGAACAAAATCAGAATGTAGATCATATTTTTAAGCCGCTCCGAGCTCGTAAGTACGTGCAAACACAGATATTTGACCGGAAACCGAGTAAATAACAAAACGCGTGATTTCGTTAAGCAGTATATAAAAAATAACCGTTGGAAGTTCAGTACATTATGCACAAGAGTACGGCGCGTGGCAAATCTATTTCTAGCACAGTTAATACAAAGATGCAGGTGTTCGTCGGAACGGACGCGTCTCGCCCCGCACCCCACACTTCGCCCTGTCTTTATTTACCAAAAGGGTATATATTCCATACAAAGTTCTGTTTCAAAAACAGTTTTAGTTCATATTTGCGCGCCCCCGGAGGTCTGCCCGAACGGCAGATCCTCCGGATGACAATCTCCAGATGGAGTGTAGAAGCTCGAGTAATACTGAAAATAATATCAGTGCGATTTATTTGCTGTATAAATGTATACCTTAATACGAATCAAATCAGCCGCGTCCTCTTAGTCGATACTCGCGAAGTATAATTATTTTCCGGAGAATATACTGGTTCAAATCAATCGTTTTACTACGGTTTGGTACCTACCCAATGCCGCAACCAATCGTCAAGTGAGCGTAGCTAACCATTAGCAAAACGTTGTTGAATATCGTTTATCTATCATCAATATCTGGTGCCGGTATAAATAACATTTGAACATCGGTCCAGCTGACGAAACGCAGTCGAACTTCAGTTTACCTACCCGGAGAAACTAGATCGTATCCAGCGACCGCTACATCTTCAAACCGCTATCGATTAACCGGTTTTAAGGAAACCGGCACCCACTCACCATGGAATAGTAGGAAATAAGTAAATCTTCATATTATTTATAAAAACCATAGTCAATTCCTCTCTGCCCCCATTTTAACTGTCTAATTAGAAATGTAAAAATCCTATAATGCCGATGATTAACATTTGAACTACTGTATGCTCAATTTATATAATTGTTGTATATAACCATTGCCACCACTTTTATATTCAAATAAATCTATTATAAAATAACTATAATGTGTTCGTATTAATATGCTCCTTTCTACCTTCTGATTGCAAATTGATTCACGTAATAAAGAAAGATCTCTATTATCTGTAAAACCAACCTCTGGGAAAGAGTCAGCCGAAGCAGTAGTTTATAAGTATGAGAATTACGTAACACACTACCCAACATATGAAAATTAGATAAAGGTTTTTGTAATTATGAGCCAGAGTTAAGATTTTAAAATTTAAAAATGATTTTGATAAAACATAGAAACATACATAATATTCAAGTATGTACCTACATTTTTATTGTGATGTGGCAATATTTCAGAACAAAGTTCTGTGAAATTTAAAACCAAACTTATGAATCAATTAGAAAGACAGAAAAATCAAATCAACGAAAAAATATTTGGATGCTACCAGGATTCGAACCACGGATCTTCCGGTAGCAGCCAAATATTTTTTCGTTGATTTGATTTATCTGTATGTCTTTCTAATTGATTAATAAATTTGGTTTTTCACAGAAACATCCTTTCAAAATCAGTAATCTATCGTGACATTTACACTTTTTGCCTGATAATCATATTTAAACACATTATTCTCGTGAATTGTGATGCTTTTGTTAATAAATCCTTCACTTGTCATATTAATAGCTTACTATTCAATTTTTAAACCTAACTAAGCGTAAGGTAAAGTAAAAATATAAATAAAGTTGGTCGTTTTCCTTGACGATTCTTGAACAGCTGATGACTACGTTATGTTTTTGAGGAGACATACAAGCTCTGCGGTAATATTTATCAAAAAGATATTAAAAAATATATTTTTAACATATCGTGAGTACCTTTCCTGGAGAAGATGACTTGTTTGTTGGCAAATAAAAAATTATTATATGTACATATATATACAATATATATATTCTATATATTAGATATATATATATATATTATATATATATATATAGATACATATATATATATTATATAAGATTTTGTTTGGTCTGTGCCTGTCTCACTAGAAATATCTGTGTTGAGGCAGGCATATTGTGTAGATTCAAAATAGTAAATAGATAATAGTGTTTAAAGTAACATAATAGAAAATATATCATATATATGAGTTTATATTGAGTTTTTGTGTAAGTGGGTCTATTTTATCTCTCCCCTTGTTTCGGATCCACTGTTTTATTTTGTATTTTATGTTAGGGTTGTAAATTGTGGTTAGCCCGGATTGTTTTAATTCGTCAAGTAAGCAATCAAGTAATTTGGGTCCAAAATAGCTATAGCTCCTTTGTCCATACGTGGTATGTAACCTTGGGATTTGTAGATTGAGTTTGTTTGACCGTGTGGTAATTATTGTTTGTGGTAAAAAAAAATTATATTGAATACATCGAATTTGTTGAATATTTCATCTGTTCTTGTTTAAATTGAGGTTTTGAAGATTACTTTTATAGCAATTTTTTTAAGTTGCAATAATTGGATTGAGTGCACTCATAGTTGCTCCTCCTCATGCAATTATGCCGTGTTCTATAGTTGATTGGCATATTGCGAAGTGTATCATTTTTAGGAGTTTAATACTGAGAAAGTTTCTAATATTGCGGAGAAAAAAGATAGCTTTTTTATTTTGTTTGAGGTGTGTTGTGTGTGGAGATTCCATTTGAGATGAGCATCGATTATAATACCTAAATATTTAATTTGATATTTATATTATATACATATTTAATTATACAGTGTAATAAATTTTAAACAATTAAAAAAGTTAATTGAGAAATACAAAATTAATGTTTCGATTTTGCATATGTATCTTCGTTATCGATAAGCTTTTATGCAAACAAATTTTCTGGATGATTTTTCTACAAGAAAACGATTTTTTGTATAACTAGGTCAATTTTTTAAGCTTAATATCCAAATTTTCATTTTGCGAAATATTTTTTATAGTAAAATATGTATTCTTTTTTATATCTTTCTTAAAGTAGTTAATATGATATACCCGTGTTTTAACTAGTATTTTACACATTACATTCTACAATCAATTACTAATATACTACACATAATAACTTACATACATATTTACATTTACTTATCCTGTTGTATTTTACAATTTAAAATACATCATACTATAATATAATCTAATCTGCGATACAACTTTTACTTTATAATTATAAACCATTTATACAATAATTATAGCATTTTTTTAAAATCATTCATCATTAATATTCTTCATGTTTTCCGGCATCTCATCATATATTTTATATCTCTATACATTAGTGACACATCTGTGTACCTTTCCTTTATATGGTAATCTTATTATATTCCTATTTCTGGTATAGTTATGTATATTAGCTATTTACAATAATTGTGTTCAAAACATATTTTGTCGTTTTGTTACTGAGAATTTTACTTACAAAAATGAGAACGTTAAAAAACATATGCTTTTCTCATTCGTAGAATTCTGGTGTATTTACTTTTTTGATTATGATTCTCTATAATTCTGTACATTCTAATTCTAATGATTCTAATATAACGAATTGATCAAAAGAGCTCAATATCACCAAAAATTACTTGAACATTTTTTTCCAATACGCTCTTTCTTAATTTGATTAAGAAACACACAAAAAAAATAACCTTTGTGATAATATTGCAAATTATTTTTTTTTTACTAAATATATACACAGTAAAGCAATAAGTATTATTGGTAGATCCATTGGCCCGAACTAAAAATATCTCGATTTTGCTCCACTGTTATTTAATATGGCATTCTCGCCCATGTTAGATCTCTCGCGCGAGGCGAGTGACGGGGTTCCGAAACCATAAAGATATAAGATAGGTGAGACAATACACGTTTATGGGACGAGAGATGTACTTAAGATACAGACTTTCACCTAAGTCAATTATGAAAAAAAACTGCGTTGTTCAGAAATAATCGTACAGAAGCAATAAAAACAAAAAAATAGCGTCGGTGGCGGCAATAACAGTTGTAGTGTTTGGCATTCGTACCTTTTAGAAAATATAAAATGGAATGAGAGTTAAGTAAATTATTTACTTGTCTGTAACTGTGTCTTAAGTGAATTAAAATGTCGAATTTAAATAATTTGAAACAATTATATAAAACAATTATGCGCCCCTTCTCTGTTCGTAGATAGTGAGGGGGGTTTCTCGTTAAAACGGTAAACAAATAGTTAAATTTAATGTTTAGGTTTAAATTTTCAAGGTTCTGCAGTAAATTTACTGTTAATCAACAAATTTTGAACATTCCAATACGAAAAATAATAGTAATATCTGTTCAACCAAGAGATAGCTAGATAAGTTGTGTCCAAAAATGCCCATGATAGCGGACGTAATAATCTGAAAAAAAATTAAATCAAATATATAAGTAGATTAAAACAAATATATTAATTTTATAAAATGTCAAGCTACAAAGTTGCTCAACAAATTGAAAAAAAAATCAAATTTATACTATTTCACAAGAAGGATTACAGATTTCTCTAGCATAGTTCCGTCAAATGTATAGAAAGCTTTCAGAATTTGTACATTCTCGTATATAGCGCATACTGCTTAAAAACTTAAAAACAATTTGATAATGTGTGGATGTTCTAACGATGAAATTGGTGAAAGTGATCGTTTAAGCCTGCTCATGCAGGTTGCAAGCCCTGGGCCATCGTATATAAGATTTCCATACATGTTTCTCATATCAATAGCATCGTCTCTGTGAGATCTTTTAATTTTCTTAATTATGAATAAACTCTCTCTCACAATTTTTAAATATATTTTTATTTTATTTATTATATTCACTTCATAGTACATCATTTCATAAATTCAATAATACATTCATACAATAATACTGTAAAAGTTGGCTAGCCATAAAATATCACATAAGTTCATTTCGTGGATATTGAAATTGTAATAATAAGGTGTTAAGAATATTGAGAAACAAAATAAATATAGTGAAGCTCGTGTGAGTTACAATGGGTTTTTTATAGATTTTTTTAGTTCATTTTTAAATGAAGTAGGTCTTGATTTTTTTTTCGGGTAATAAATCGAAAGTTTAATTTCTACAAAGGAAAAAAGACTCTGAGCTGCGCTTGTTTTATATTTGTTATAAATTGATTAAATTATAATCACCCTTGATACTACTAATGCAAATAAAACACTTCAAGAAGAGCCTAAAAACTCATTTTTTCGGGATGTCGCACCAGTAAAGCGCGCTTGAAGCGTCTCTTACGCAAAAATGGCGCTGTATAAATTAACATAAACGTAACTTAAATATAACAGATTGTAAAATGCGCTCTTCTAATAAAATCAAATAAAAGACGGATACCAGTTATTGTATTTCCAAAATACTACCAAACACCAATATCTACTTACGTGAAATGTAAAATTCTACATACTTTTGATAAAATTAACTTTTTCGCTTCAATTCTCTGACCCTACGTAAATTCGTTATTTAATCCAAACAACGTCCGAGTGAAACTGTCAAATCCACCCTCCCGGCAAAAACTGTCCTCACAAATCCGAAAAGGTTGAAGTTTTCTCATATTTCATAAATCAATATTTATTTAAAAACGAATTAAACCTGTCTCGTTAAAACCAATATAATATTTAAAATGTTTTAAAAAACTCTATTATTGCAAATCTATGACGGCTGTATTTTATGACACCTGGTACATTTTTTATAAGTGCACATTAATTAAAAAATAATTGACTGAATTTCACAACTGAATAATATATCGAGATTGTACGTACTTTATTTTTAACTTTAATGCACGACACTAAAAAAAAACTACATTCCATATATAAATAAAACATATTAGTTTTGATCTATATTATGTGCTGATTGTGACGAAGAACTCATCAAAAATGACGTACTTTTGTTATATATATTTTGGCCACCACATAAGCATGATGCATATATTGATTTTAATTTTCATTAAATTGAAATATTGAAATATCTAAGTATAAAAAAAATCTAATTCAGATTCAATTACGGATGAACATTAAAAATTACTATTTTTGGGATTAAGGATAATAATTTTTTTATTTTATATATAAACGGAAATATGATGTAATAATGTTTACAATGCAGCATTTAAGAAATATTAATTAATGTTTTAATGTTGAAAGTGTGGAATAATTAATGATTTACCCTTGAATATAAGTATATTAATAATATGGACAAATGGAGAAAGTGTTAATGCTTTTGACGAAATTGAAAAATGTTTTTTTCAAAATGCGAACTCGTGTTTAAAATAAAAACAGTCAAAATTTTATCAGGAAATTGTTTTGGACCAAGATTTTTCGCCGCTTTTTAACGCGTAAATACACAAGATAAAAAGATTTTCAAACAACAAGGAAAACCTTTCAATTAGGAAAATTCAAAAGTACATCCATAATGACACCTGCTTAAAAACTTACACAAATATAACGAAGAGAAAAAGCTGTGAAGAAGCTGTTAAGAAAGGAGAGCTTATTATCCCAGCAGATTAGATGTGATAACACGTAAAAGTTTAGATGAAAAGAAAGAAAAACCTAGACGGTTCGATTGCCGATAGCTTTTGAAAATGTTGGCCGTTAAGCTAAATGCCTGGATTCGTTTGCTATTTCTTTATTCCTAGATATATTGGTGTACACCTTTTTCAGCTTCCAAAGCCTCTTTATTGAAAGAAATTTATTTATTTTTGTTTATCGGTAATTCGTGGAAATTTTAATATCAGTGAATTGCCTTTACTGTTTTAAGTTGAAAACATTTTATTTTTCGGAGATACAATATCTGGGAATATTTGCGTTTCGCAAAAAATAAGAATTTTATTTTATTCATTCAATTCCACACAACAGACTTTACAGTAGGCGCGCACATTTATTGAAATAAAGTATTCGCAATAAAAAATGGGATATTAAATATAGATAAAACATTAATATAATTTTTCACAAATTTTACTAAAATATTTTATTAACTCACTTAATATATCCGTATCAGCCGTATCTCCACAGAGGTAGACAGAGAAGACGGCATACTCTTCTATTTGGGTGCACCACTTTCGCTTCGATCACATTTAGACATCTTTCCAAGTACACTCTCTATTATTGAAGTTTTTTTTTAAAAGGCCAATTTGTTCGTAAGATGTACGTTTATAGTCCAGAATAACTCCGAGGTTCTTTATAGACTTGACTACATCCAATTTTATATTTTGTATTTGAGGTAGGCTTTTTTATTTTAGAAATATCAAATAACAAGGATTACATATTTAGAGTTTTTATTTAATAAAATTAACGATACATGAAATACAATACACGAACGATTAATTGGCAAGTAATACTGCGATATTATTATATAATTATAAAATAATTTAATATAATTATAATACTCCTCTTATTTGGATTTACAATATTTATAAAAAATACATAATGTAACTAAATACGAGGATGTTCGATAAAGGAGATTTTAGGGTTGATCTAGACTATAATGCAAGAGAAAGACTTTAAATACTTTTTTACTAAGTTTGCTCAAATTATGGAACAAAAGTCGAAATATGAGGTTGCTCTCTAGAGGATTAACCTTGAAGATTGGTATATGTTTCATCGGATATTTCCTCTCGTCTTTTATTAAAATGACAAAAACAAGATTAAAAAATTTTCAATGACAACACAAATCAATATTAACGAGGTAAGGGTGCATACAATTTGAATCTATGTGATATACTCAAACCTGGGTGTTTTGCGATGTATTTCGCTTCTGTAATTGAGCCTCCTGGCCTGTTGAGAGAAACATCTCCAAAAGTCTGGAAACCGCGAGGAACTTCTCGAAACGCGGGAAACATCTCGTAATTTCGATGTGAGCATTAGCGAATATAAATACGATATCCGGGAGTAAAGACGAGTGAATTGTTTTGAGCGCGCGCGTTTGACAGCGATAATAGCGAGTCGTGAGTTGCCAGGACGGCCAGGCGAGCCGTAATTCGACAGCGAAGATTCTGGAAAGTCCTTACGTAGTGAAATAAACCGAAGCGAAATTAATCAGTGCGGAAATTGGATGGAATATTCTATTAAATAGTGAATAAGGTGTCAAAGCGAATATAAAGTATCTATTTATGAATGATAAATTTGCGAAACAGTTCAATTTAAGGAATAGCGTTACATTAAATAGTGTTAAGCGACTTTGTACGTTTGAATAATTAATTATTCAGTAATCAATAAATCCTCCTGCATCCATAATATTTTTTTTTAAATTCATAACACAATACAATGTATGCTTACAATACAATATACTTCTACGTGCGTTTAATTACAATTTTAAACTTTACTACTTGAGTTTCGAGAGCATCAGAATCCTAAATATAAATACTATTTTAATTATAACTGTTTTTCCACTTTGCTTAACCTCTCCTATACGGTCCTCAAATTGAAACACGCATTCCGGTGCTATAAACTCAGTGTACATGGAGACTTTTTTAAGATTTTAAGTGGAAAAACATAATTATTTTACATTTTTTGCGTATAAATTGATTATGTGTTAAATACAATAAATATCTTATAAGAACCGTTTCACTAAGAAGCAAATCTCGACGTTTCGTTGAAGTATTATCTAGCATCATCAGGAAAGCGTCCTATCACGGTGAAGGTGTAGGCCGAACTGAATATTTCTTCCCAGGTTGTAACGTCGAGATTTGCTTCTCAGTGAAATATAAGGTTCTTTTAATGTTGGATGACCGAATTAAATAAAATAAAATAAAAATAAAATAAAGTATCCGTTTTATTTAACACATTAATATGTTCATCGACCGTAATAATAACATTAACTCTTTAATTTAAATAATTGTTGATATATTTATAAGTAAATACATATAAGTATCAATTATTGTACAAAAGTGCTGAAAATGAAAAAAATCGTAGGTCATCACGAACGATAGCATAAAGACGCGTAAGATATATCTGGCCCGGCTAGTTGCCGTGGCGCTACTAAGAAGTGAATATTGCACACTACGCGCTTCTCTTCTTGTATCACTCCCCCTATAATACGATTTGGTACATATATATGTACAGATTTTTTTTTTGTGTCAGGCAAATATTAATATATGTATTGTAATTAATTTACCTATATAACGGAGGAATACCTAAAATATAAACTCTGTATTTATTTTATTTACAGAGATATTAACGGGTATGTCAACTGAGTTTACGGCACACGGCAATGGTTATATTTCCAAATTTTCCATTCGCCAAATTGTTGTTATTATGTTAAAAAAACAGTTTATTTATTTTATCGACGGGTTATCAAATTTCTTATTATTGACTAACCAAGTGATAAGACGATTCGTAAGACATTGTTTATTTATGAAAAGTATTGATAATTTTACAAGCAGAGAAATCTAAAACTAAGCCCGATAGATTTTTTCTTCAATATTCAAACAAGGTAATTTGCAGCTGCGTTTAGGATCGGTATTTATTTGTGTTTGTAATTTCTAGCTCACTACGCCAAAGCGATAAGTTTCAAAGTTTGCAGCACCTCCGAAGCATGAAGCCATTCAGCTCTCGATTTCCACCAACTTGAAAATTCCTCCTTCACTTGATTAAGTCTGTTCATTTGTCCATCCTTAGACTGATGTTCAAATATTGTCCTTCGCTGCAGGATGTAACTCGGTCGTCGGTTTATTATATTGTCATGTACCGCACATACCAAATTGTTGCCTAATTTACATGCATGTACAGCTTTACGGTTACGCCTCGAGACTCGTGGCCCTCGAAGCGAGAGGCGAGTTGCTTGTCTAAAACTGTATTGAATAATTAAGAATTATGTTGCCGGTCTGCAATTGTCTCGACTTATTTTTCATTACTTTATGTAATGAATGAAATAAGGTAGACATTTCAATTGTTTCCAATATTGAAACTTAATATACTAAATATAATAAAAAAATGGAAATTTCGTTGTAAAATTATTTAATTACACTTTGGGTTTTTTATATTTATATGCAAATTCAATAAAATATTATTTTTGGTAGTATTTTCATCAAACAAAAAATTATATTTCCTGTCAATGATTTTAAATGAAGTCATTAATGTTTAAATTGAATCGTAGTATCGAAGGCGTAACAACTATTTAGTACATTAACACACATTTATTTTTTCGAAATTAAATGAAAATATGGTCGTGAAACTACAAAACATAAAAACACTATTTTTTTTTAAACATATTATTATAAATGTATTACGTGTATATAAAAACAATTAAAGTCTCTGATCTTTACAGAGAGTTGAGAATATTCTAATTATTCAACTACTGCCAGACATTTGTTCGTAATATTATTATGTTTTTGGTTACGAAATTCAATTTTAAATATATTTCAATTATTATGCTTGTAAGTACCTCAATATTCTCACATGTCGTGGCTTGGGAAGTAATGAATGAAAACATTGGAAATTAAAAAGCGTCTTATAAATGAATGATAAATGAATTATTCAATGTACAAAGTCACACAACTTGAATTAATCTTAACGCTGTACTTTAATATGTGAACGCTTTAATATCACAGTGTAACACGTATTTATCACTTTCAAGAATATACCGTTCTCGAACTTAGTATTTATCGCTTATTTCTTTCGCCAGTTAGGTACTTCGCTCTATATCTGTTGCCAACCCTGGGCGTCGTCTTGCGGTTCGCGCGTACTTCGCACTGAATTGAACTGTCAAACACTGCTTCTCTTACGCCGCGGCCTAGTTCGTATAAGTACCCGAAAATGGCTGTTCCAGTTATTTGTAGACGTTTAGCGTAGGTTGTTCGTAGACCGTTCTCTATGTTTTTATAGTGTTATTCCAAGTAACATATTATCAGGGAAATGGACAGTGTGTAAATTATTTTTAGCCTCTCGTTACACAAAAAAAGATTACTATGATGAACGATATGTGAAAAAGAAGGAGAATTTGGTTTCTAATATAAAATTTATGCTTTGAAAAATACAGTCAATTGTATTAAATAATATTGTAATTAATCAAGACGACTTATTTTAGATGTCTCTCAGAGACAAAGTAATTATTTGGGAAAGTAGGAATCGAATTCTTTGGGTGCTTTACATATGGAATGTGGAACACATTACACAATTTAATGTTCATCTTGATTGACCACCACATCTATAAAATTTTGTAAGTTGTATATATATCATTTTATACACCTTTTCCTACATATGAGTTTTCTTACGCCATCTGTGGTTGAAAGTTAGCATTCCCATGAACCAGTATGGAGAAGTCTGGTAATAAGATAGGTATATATTTTTGACGAGGTATGAAGCAATATCATTTTTAAAAGATTTGAACATACTCAAAATATTCTGAATATTGTAATTGTTTTATAGGCAAACAAAAATAACATCGTTTTGAAATATATATATGCAGTTATTAATATTATCATGATTTTTAAGCCGTTCAATGCGACTATTACTTCCAAACTAACTATTCAGTTCTCCATCACAATAGTGAAATTATTGTATGAAGCGATGATGTTTTCAAAAATATTTAAACTATTGTAATGAATGTTTCAACGCTTTTCCCTCTGCCAACTTTATCCAGCTTTGCCAGTGCACCTGACCGCAAAAGACACGGCCTTTCCGGGACAGAAAGGAGGCGACGTCAAAGGGCGGCTTTACATTCGGGAGAGGTTTGGCTTCGGTGGCTCCTCAGGGCAAAATCGTCCTCCCTCTCCTGCACACAGCCTACGCTCTAAAAGCCAGTAAATTGCCTGTTAATTATCCCAGAATAAATTTGCTTGTTCGCCTCGGTCGACCGCCTGCGCCCGCAGTTCTGTCTGCGCTTGCATGTATCACCAGACTCGCAAACAAAGCTCAAGTTGAAGCTACTTGGATCGAGAATAAGATCTTCCTTGAAGACATTCAACCGACGCCAACGTCCTGCTTTCCATACATTTTGAAGCGATGGATCCCAACAGTCATAAAATTGTAAACTGCCATGAAATTAAACTAATTAATAATTTTTATTAACAGTCATCAATGATTTATCATTTAATATATATTTTTTCAATAATATCAAAATAAGTTTACGGTAAAATAATTTTTTATTTATTTATATATGTAATAAAATCAATTGTAAAAAAATACTAATTCTATTGCAATCATAATTCAATAACTACTACATAATATAATATTCTATTTTTGATGAATTTAGCTATGCTTTGTTGAGATTATTCATGATAACAGATAACAGAGAGAATTTTTCATATTTTGATTATCTTCAAACTTAAGTAGTTAAAATATAAAATATGTTATACTCAGTAGAGGTAACAATGTTAATTTAATTTATTATAATCTATCATCCCAAATTCTGCACGACTATATATATATATATAGATATATATAATATATACTATATATAGTATATATAATATATATATATATATATAATATATATATATAGTGTTAATTTTTGGGGTAACCCGCGTCAAAATCTGGTCCTCGGAAGGACCATTTGCCTGAATCACAACAGGCATCTTCAGGTTGCCTTGTTAATAAATTACCGTCACACGAGGGGCAGTACGAGCACGTCCGTTCGTATCGGAAGCTTATACCAAGAGCGGTCTGGTAAGTAAATTAGACTTTGACTTTACCAGACCTCACTTGGTGATAAGCTTCCGATACAACGACGTGCTCGCACTGCCCCTCGTTGATAGAAATTTATTAACAAGACAACCTGAAGATGCCTGTTGTGATTCAGGCGAATGGTCCTTCTGAGGACCAGATTTTGACGACGGGTTCCCCCCAACAAATTAAATATACTAACATAATATATATAATATATATATATATATAATAATTATAATTTATTTATTTTTATGACGTTACATTGCCGACGAGCTATTCTGCTTAATAAAAACACCCCTCGGACCTACAGGCAACCCATTCATCGACTAGTCAAAAGGTATTGCATAAGAAAGATTCTTTCGATAATAAAAATATAATTTAATTAGCTACAATTTAGACAAGAGAAGAATTACATTACTTTGTGGAGACCAGATAGGACATAGGGGACAGTTTGCACAAAAATATAAATTTAAAATTAATTCAGTTCATCAAAGAAACAAATAAAAATTGTATTGCACTTTCAGTTATACAAGACATAATAGTATAGGGATGGCAATAATAATATTTGAGTTATAAAGATTACAAGTACATTCAAAGGATAAAGTACAGCATAAAGTACATATAATAGATTTGTGTAAATTACAAGCTAAAATACATGCAATAGATTTAGGTAAATTAAAAACAGAAGTGAAAAAGAGAAGTTTAAACAGGAAAAAGAAAAAGAAAATATTTTTTACGTTTATTGCGTTAACTTTGTGGTTGGACGTAATTATTAATTTTAATTAAACAACTTTGTATAAACCACTTAACTACTCTTATGTGTATAGTTAAGTGGATAATATAAGTTGTTTAATCAAAATTAATAAATAAAGAAGAAAAAAAAACTGTTTATCCATTAACATTTCGTTAATGGATAAATAGTTTCTTTTTTCAAAGCGTATATTTAATTTGTAATTAATAAATCTTAAGAACTTTTTTGGATTCGTTTAACTGCCGTTGAATGATTAACATAGTGAGGCGACCAAGTGATCGAGTTATTTCAACTGAGGTCTGACAAGAGAAGTGTAGAGGACTTAATAAGTTTGCAGGTCTGTAAAGTTTTGTGCAGTTCATAAAACAAATCCCAACATTTTGAGACCTTTGTTTGTTATTAAGTCAATGTGGGGAAAGAAGGATAATTTAGTGTAAAAAATTTCTCCCAGATCACTAATCTAACTAACTGATACTAGCTTTAAATCATTAATTTTACAGGTGAATTTAAAAGCATACTCTTTTTGAAAAAATAATAGATTGGCACTTGGAGATATTTAGATAAAGTTGATTGTTGGTACACCATTTGAACAGGGAATCTAAATTATTTTGTAGTATCGCACAATTGGATATACTTTTCACTGATCTAAATATCTTCAAATTATGTATATAAGTACGGTTATACATTAATTAATCTTAAAAACATTTCTTCGAAATATTATTTTAAATATATCAGTTTGATGGTTTTAACACCTGAAAAACTTATGCACGTTTTCCTTAACGCAAGTGCATGTCTTATAACTTTATTTTTCTGAAAATCGGCTGTCGGATAATTGATTATCGGGAAATCGGCTGTCAGACTATCAGACATGTCGGGCAATCACTATTGGGCAGTTGTGCAGATGGATTTAAAATCATCTATTTCCTGAAAAATTTTAATAAAATAAATTTTAATTATTAAATTACATATGGAAAATTTAATTTAATTCAGATACAGTTTTTTGTTGGCAACTTATATTTATTACCGTTTTTACAATTGTTTTTTTAATCTACATGACTTTTTTATTATTTATTAAAACAAACTTTTTTATGTATTAAAGAACTGTTTCATTTAAATTCAGTGCACCTATTAAATAAACATGGTCGTATTTTTATGACGTATATACTGAATTTCTCATTATACATGGTACAATTATTCCAAAGCTCATCACGTTTACGCTGAAAGGCGTTATGTTTGTGAAATGTGTTTTTTAAATCCAAATGTAGTTCATTTGTGTAAAGCACAACATTACATCAGAGATCTAAAAACAAAAATGTTTTTAATAATACTGTGTTCATATGTCAGATTGCAATGATATTTTGAGTAAAATGTTATAAGATCTATCTTTGATTTCATAGTTTTCAAATCTCACCGTCCAACATCAAATTTGCAAATTCAGAAAAACCACCCATTCAGACATCTTAAATGCTTTTTACTCTGACATTAAAATCATTTATTAGAAAATGATCACGGTTTTGATAAAAAAAAATTTGACTTTATCTATTTTATACATAAATAACTTTGGTCAGAAATTTAATTGTTTAAAATCATTTGAAATTAGTAAAGCATGTAAAAGTTTACAAAAAATTATAAATAATCAATTAAATTTAGGTAGTAGTCAAATTCTAAAAATTTTTCCAATAATTTTCTATAATCAAAAACTTTAGCAATTATATTTAAAAATAATTTATAAAAACAAAAACATCATTCATTTTAATATTTTGACATTTATAAAACACTCTGACGATGGAAATATTTTTCCGAAACATGAAGGTTTAATTAATTAATATAAGTAGATACAAACAAATATAAAATCAAAATTTTAAAATTTGTTTTAAGGTTTTCCATATTTAAGAACCAAGTGATTCATGAAAGAAACATTATTATTGTAAAACAATATTTCAGTTATACGGTTACTGCATAGTGTGATTATTTTACAAAGAAGCTAGGTTTAAGAAATAGGTTTAAAAATTTTTGATACGTACTTTTAAAAGTTTTATATTTTAGTTTAAAAAACTTTTATATTTTAGTAAAAATATAAAAAATAACAATACAATACAAATGCATCATTAACGTGGCATCCTAACTCCACGCTCCAAACAGCAGTTCTGTGCAGGTGGACCGAAGCATTTTGCTAACAACGTTCGTAATGCATTAAATGGTAATTTCACGGGAGGTGAACTGGACAAAACACCCCTCCGGTCATCTGTCCCCTAAGAATGCCTGATTTTATCATAAGGGTTTATTTTACCACCGATATTTACTGTTTTCAAAGTCAAACAATTTACGTAATATAGAGTTAAATAATTATTAAGGAGTCACACCACCATGAGTGACTCCTTAATAATTATTAAGGACTCACTCACGGTGGTGTGCATAATAAAAATTACGTCACTATTGCAAATATAAAATTCGTTTTATTATAGGAATTATGCGCTGTTCCGCAAAGATTCTTCTGATGCGCGCAGCTATTGAAGTCAGCAGGGTTTGAGTGAAATAATAAAAAAAAGCGAGCCTTACAGTAGTCGCATACGATGTGTAACATTTGTACCAAACCCTGGTGATTGAGCGGAACATTAAATTGTTCGCGCCTTTGCTAAGTTCAAATGTAATGTATTTTTTATAAGTAATGCAGGCCCGGCGATAGCAACATCGCTATCGTTACTGCCTTAGATTTTGCTGGCTCAGGGTCCATGCCCAATTCGAACAAAATCACGGACGTTACACGCAGTTACGGGAACAGATATACAGACAGACGAACGGACAGACAGACGGACGAACAGACGGACGGACAGATAACAAAAAATATATTTTGTTTGATGGGATAAGGATATTATTTTTTTCAGAATCAGAATGCAACTATGATCAGAATGTTATTAATACAATTATTATGAGAAGGTTCTCAAACTTAAATGCCCATTTTGTGTTACTAAAAAATTATATTTTGGTATATAAGGAATAGGTACTTATTTACATATCATTGGCTTTAATATGACTTTCTCCATAACCCTGGATCGAGCAGCACTAGAAGCACCCATAAAGAATGGCTTCTAATATGTAGACTTTATAACTAACCGAATAATGAATATCTGTTCAAACTCTGTGAAGTATTATAAATTACATATCCATTCAAATAATACTTCCAATAAAGTCAGAGATCGCTGACTCGGTAATCCTAGATTAATTAGATAAGCTATATAAATATCAATACGACATTATGTTAATTATTATTTAAATTCTGACTTCATTTATCCGAAATATCCCTAATATTAAATATCACGATAGTTTTCACAGACTTTTAAAGAGAGACGTTACATATTAATTTATTCGTTTACTTCGTTGAAGTTATAAATTAACATGGTTGCAAAGTTATAAAGATTTAATTGAAATATTTAAGTATAATAACAACCTTTTTACTAATTTAAAATTATTGAACTGAATATTATTTTTAATAATTGAGATAATATTGCCAATCTTTGAAATTCATATTTAGTATGCCAGAAAAAATCCAAGTTTTGGACAATTCTTACATAATATGCTTTTTTGTGAAAGCCAAGATGACGAAATCAACAAAATATTCAAAAAATTTAGTAGAAATTGATTTTTTGAACGTTGTATAATTAAACTGTTTAACTCTTTAATAAAAGAGTTCATTTTTTCTATTCTTCTAAAAGCGGTGTATCAATTAGGAATTGCCATTGTTTTCTTTCGGGTAGGCTAAGCTTTACTCAATAATTATTTTTTTACTTTCAGCTTTTTAGTGTAGTGGTCATGACGTTCGCCTAGCGATCTGGTGGTTGGTGGTTTGAACCACATTCTAGGACACCAGCACGTTAGTCCTATTTTCATAGCTTTTAGCTTAGCTTGAAAACAGTAAGAATATTGATGCGATACGTTTACCGTGTTCAAAATTATTTTATCTATTTATATTTGAAATAAGGCATAAAAATAATAAATAACTTTCTCGGGCAGCGAGATTTTTGCACAAGTGATCATTAACTAATACATAACATACTTTTTACATTAAATAAATATTTCTCGAGACTTCTATAATAAATCATATCATTGACCAAATACATTAATTATATTCTTAGAGCACTGTATAAAAATATTGTTGCAGTCAGATAATACTACCTTGGCCAGCAAGGTCGGTAGTTTATGGCATGGAAGACGTAGAAGATGTATTCACTAATTAAACACGCCATAGCGTAATTCTCAAGTGTTAGGCACGACCACTGAAGAGGAAGATGGGATAAAGACGCAAAGGTTCGATAATACACATGTTTCAATTTGCTTGGCTAGGTCATCCCCCTCCACCACACAAGCGCCAACTAGCGGGTTCTCGCTACCGCAGGCAGACATTTCAGTATTTCGTATTACGGATTATCGATAGCTTGTTTTCGAGTCAGCAATAAATTATTAACAATAAACATTTACATTGAATTGAATGGGTGGATAAGTTTTGTAATTATTATTTGTTATTTTTATATATTTTAAATTTGGTTAAATCAAATCGAAAATAATTAATTTTACAAATTTTGGACAAAACGTGCCAGATAAAACATCTGTACGTGAGAAAGAAATATGTTGTTTACCTATATACCATACTATGCTAAGGTATCAATATACATAGATATGTTAACACATTTAATGCTGGTAAACTCTATAGTAGTTTTCTTTTATATCTATATACATAAGGGTGTGTCACTTTGTACGGCGAAAACAAAAAGTTTTTTATTTTTAAACTTAATAGTTATCAAAAGTTCCATTGCATTTATAACTACACAAAAATGCAAAAAAAGTTGCAATTGAAGTATACTTTTAGCTGGTTCTAGAGAGCCAAATATTCTGAAAATGTTGGTTTTTAGTATTTTTTCAGAGGTTATAAAAGTGCTATTTTCTTCTACATAATTTTTATCAGATTACTTAATTTCGTTAATATATATATAGGTAATATACTAAAACAAAAATTTACTGCAAATTTTAAGATGAATTATTATTTAAAAAAATTATAAAACATACAAAATTTTCCAAAAAGAGTATTTATAAAGACAGCAAAAGTTATTTTTTAGAATTAAATATTGGCATAATTTTCCTGGAATTCTGCTTGGCTGCAATAAAACCTTCTCTAACTGTTTACCCTATGACAGAACCTGCAGCTACAGTCGTCAATTTAAGGAATCCACACAATTCCCTGCCACACACAGTCAGTAGATTTCTTTCTACTGACTGTGTGTGGCAGGGACTTGGGAAAATCGAATATTCAGACATTTCGTTCGACGAAAACTGTCTTCAGCTCTTCACTTTATAAGTACATAGCTCAAAAGCGGTAGTTCAGTCAGTATAAGTTTCTCATCCTGCCAGGAAATCATGTCGTAATAATGATCGCTCTCAAAATTGATTCACGAGCTTTCAAAACTCTCGTATACCCTATTCTATTACAATTATGTTGTCATTTGTTAACATTTGATGCCTCCCTGATATCATTCAGTGTAGCCGAAGCAATAGCAGCGCCTGCTCTGTGCGATACGCCATAACGATCACCATACTTCTGCCAACTTTTCGAATGTTTTTGTACTTTCTCAATTTTCTCTTCCTTTAACTATGTTTCCAATGCCTAGGCATCTGAAGGTTATTTGGTCTTCAAGAAATGGGTGGTCTTTGATCGGAACAGTTTTATTTTTTCCACATTTACAAGAATAATAATTTTTGCAATTGAACGCAGCAAAGTCAAAAAGAATTGTTGATTTAGTTATAAAGTTCTCTATTTTATCTAAATACGATTGATTTTTTGGTTCTTTGTTGAATTTTTTTCGATAGTAGCCTATACTGTTTGCAATATGATAATAGAAGCTGGCTCACAATGCTTGCATTTTTCCAAACTTCAAGAACGATTCGAGCCACTTGAGAAGTGATGTCTTTTGTTTGCGGTTCTAAACTACTTGACTGTTTCATTTCATGACGCGCCCACTCATTATGTCGTTTAACATATCCATAAGTCGGTAACATAGTACTTTTGAATTTTTCGGGATATTTCTCAAAAATACGTAATTTCGTACGACCTCTGGTTTCTTTTGAACTTGACGGATTCGATGACATTGTGATTCGTTTCACGAATGAATTAAACACTTAAATTTATTACGTATAATATGTAGAAACTTTACGACGGTTCAAAAAAAGTAAGCTAACAAATACAACTGTTCGGTATGGAGTCTGACCTAATGAGGCACGCATAACGGGAGCGCGACCCGATACAAGCCGAAATTGCCCGAACGGGGGTAGGTATTTAAGCTAACAGATTATCAAAATGAACTTAAATATGGCGTTTTCCTTATGCTGGCTATATTATTATTAGAAAAAAAGCATTCAATTACTAAGATAATTGGTAAATACAAAAAATATATCTTTCTGATTGGAACGTTATTTTGCAACTTTTTCTATATTTTAAGGCCTTTTAGCTAGCCAAAAGTACCAGTTTTAAAGAAAACTGTAAATACAGCATTTAATAACATATAAAAATGCAACTTTTGAGAACTATTAAACTTGAAAAATCGAAAGTTGAAAAAAGTGACATACCCTAATATACCTACATATAAAAAAACAATCTATGTGTCTTAATTTATACTTTGTCTACATAATTAATCTATTATTTATTGATTAAGATAAATTATAGAAGTTTTTCAGAGATGAAATTCTTTATATGGAAACGTATGTGGAAGTCTTTATAGGTCATTTTTTTATTATCTATTTGATAGCTGTGCGATTTGAACACTTTGTGTTTCATATTATGTAATTCAGGAAGTGTTTTATTAATAAATAAATAAATTTATTTATTTTTTGACCACATATACAGTTGACATAATTTATAAGAAATATTCCATATTGCAAATATTTAAAGAAAAGAAAACTAATATTTTACAAACGTGTCACTGAAGCAGATATGAAAAAAATATTAAAACTCCTTAATTCAGTACCACATATTTTCAAAACGGTTTTCTATATAGAGAACGCACACACAAAAACCTTGATTATTTTTGATTAGGTATAACATACATAATAATTTGATTATGAATATCTATTTTCTATAATTGTTGTTAAAAAAATCATTTGTTTTTATCAATTTAATATATTTAAAATAAATAAAAAATTACTTCTGAGATTATTATAAATAAATATGAAAAATTTAGTATCGAAAAAAGATGAACGACTAGGACCTTTTACATCACTAAAACTTTACAAATAAGCATTACTTAACTCATAGATTGCCGTGAAATTTCATTTACATATAACATTAGATATGAAAAGTGATAAATCAAATATTAAATGCCTTATTTAGTTAAATTTAAATTTATATTTTATACTTTATAATTGGTAAAGCTATCTGCCGGTATAAAAACTTTTTAATTCATGTCCCGGACTATATTTTTTCGCTAAAATCTTTTTCTGCGTGTTAACGTAAATAATCAATTTAATTTGCCTTTATTGCCAAGGAATTCTAGAAATTGGAAACTTCATAATTCACCTTTGATTTCATTTAAAATTAATATATCTGAGTGTTAAAAATTAACTTTCAAATGTCATTAGTTTAATTTTCGGAAACGTTAAATTATTTTGTGGATTCGGCAGGATTCCTGAATGAAATACGAACACTTAGACATCTTGCCATCGGAGCTTCTTCATTGCCGATACCCGACTAATTTAATTCTGATAACATTTGTAGTAATATCATTAAGGCTTACAAAATCTAATCACAAAATGATCCGTCTTCGGCAATCTGAAATAAATGTACATAATAGAAAATATAATTAATTTATATGCTTACCTTGAGTTCGAAATTAAAATTAAAATTTATTTAATTCACATTTTAAAATTACAAGAAATATGCCTAGAAATAAATTTAAAACTATTTTTTGGGTAAGGTATGGGTGAAGTATAAAGGTTCTCTGAAAATATTTTAAATGTACTCAAAGTTCATAGGTATTTTATCAAACGAAATTATATTACAGCACCCACCCCAATCCTGTACAAGCCGCCACTCACAGCTACCACCATAGTAAAATGTATATTTTTAAGAAAATTGTGCGCTTGCTGGGCAAAAATAAATTACATTATCATAAAAGGGTTTCTTATTCATAAGCGGACGCATTCACCGTTTGTACGCAGCGAGGATAGGAGCCAATGTTTCAGTGCATCATTATCATTTTCATCTGCCGAATGGCCCGCTGAGAGAAATGTTTGATACGGCTCGTGGACTGTGGATTTCCAATTTCTTTAATTAATATACCTACCCCAGAGGAGCAGACAGAACGATGTTGGCCGACGGAAGACTGATTTACATTTTGAATAGGGATGAAAAGAATATTTTACGGTTCGAGGACAAAAATAGGGGATAATAGTATTACTCGTTCAATTATTATCATCCATGTGCTTTTAAATTAAATTCTTCTGTAAATGATATTTCTTATTACAATGTGTACTTTACGTATACCTATATACCGTATTTAAATAGTATTGAGTCTCTATTTTTTCCGCCCGGAGCAGGGAATCATTCGGTGATATGTAAGAGATATTCTTACGTATGCGTGAATTTTTTCACGCCCTCAGAAGGCGTTAGTGAGTGGAAAAGTAGTAGAAGAGTGCGCGTCGAATTGTTGGTTGTTAAGAATATTGCGAAATTACATTATATTTTCTATTCTCAACGCATTTAATGAAATTAAATGTTACGGGGACAGCTAACTGCGTTCCGGTAGGTATTCAAAAAGCTGGGTCAACAATCTGATTGACCACGTGTGGACTTAGATCCCGCAGGATCGTCGTATTAGAGTCCTAGAACTTGTAAATGAGGTAAACGTTTGAAAATCGTGCGGGACGTGCTGGATGCAAACAGCGACCCGAATTTGTTAAATACCGTGATCACCGGTGATGAGTGTTGGGTTTGCGGGAAGAACCCAGAAACAAATGCGCATTCTCATATTATCATCGCCATATACTCATTTCCAATTCAGACTTAACCTACTTTTTAGGAGCAATTTCGGCGTGCACCCGCTTCGAGTGCCGACCAAGCACTGAATACGGGCACCGATACATTTAGGTTGTGCTTAATATACGACAGCCTATCATCTATTCAGAGTGCGTCCTTATGCAACGGCCTGTCTACGAGGAGAACCTTTGTCGCCTTGGTGGCCCTGTGCAATGCAAGCAGTGGGCAGCGACAAGTTGGCATCTCCCGGGTTCAACGGTTAAACTACCGGTGCGGGGCAACACGATCTTTTCTGGTAGTATTAAAAAAAATTCAAACTGGAGACGAATGAGCAGGATCGATGTGGGAGCTTTCGAGAGGAGAAAAAATATATAACGTTATGCATTAAAGAAAACACATTATTATTGTGAAGTTGCAATTTCAGAACGAAGTTCTATGAATAATTAAACAAATTTTTACTAACCAATTAGAAAAAACATACAGAAAAATCAGATTAATGTAAAAATATTTATTTATAGTTTAATTTGTGTGTTTATTTCCATGTTTATTTTTAGCGAAATTAAAAATAATTTAAATTTTTATAATTATTATTAATGAAATTTAATTAAATGAATTAAATATTAATAAATATTATTAGTGGCATTTAAAATAAATAAAATGTTAATAAATATTATTGTTAAGTTCTGCGGGATAACTATTTTTAGTGTGGCTGTTTCGGCTTTCAAGGCCATTATCAAACAGTGGATATACCACGTATAACCGACATATTCATACAATTTTAAGTTACCCCTTTCCCTTTAGAGTAATTATATATTTTGTTGAAGCCCTATATTAATGTTCATTTTTTCCCGGGCACTTATCATTAAAGGTGCCTCGGTTAACAAAATTCTATGTTATGCTTTAGTTATATAAATTCCCCGTTTTCTGTAAATGATTCTCTTTGGTTGTTATTTATAAATATTATTTTAATTTATGGCCTTGATTTTGGATTTTTTTTAACTTATTGAGAAGTGGGAGATTGTTTTTTGTTGACTATTTCAAAGTTTTATGTTTGGATCATGTATATATTATAATGAAATTTTGTTGTATTTCACATGTGAAAATCATGGCGCAAACGAATATTAAACACTGAAAAAAATGTGACATTATGATTTTTCTTTTTTTTAAATAATTTAAAAAACTACTTTGCTCTATATTTGGAAATATTTTGGAAGGTACTGAAATTGAAAAGTTCATGACCATTATACCAGTATGGGAATGAATTTAATTTTCTAACATGGCGAGGTTGTGTCTTTTCGAGCATACGAATTTTTAGTGTCAAAACGTATAAATTCTTATTTTCTTTTAAAAATTTATTTTAAAATAACGTTCTTCATCGGGATAGCGCGCGACAACATATGGTGACCAAAATAACCTCGAGGAACTGAATTGCAATGTTCTCCCGATATCCTTATTATTCCTTTGGACTATCACTTATTCAGGTCCCTCCAAAAAAAAATTACAAAAAATAAACAACCCTTCAGAATATTTTTTTGAGTTTGTTCAAATCTTTCAGAACAGTGCTGGATTTATGTCACAATTATATTGCTTCAAAATTCCGCAATCAATTGTAGATTTTCTCATTAGCGACATCTGTGGGGATTTAGGGGAATGATAATGGCTTTGTACAGGCCGCATGGAAAGGCGGTTACAACTCATATGTGAAAGCTTGCCACACAATTTGAACATATATACAACTTTCAAAAAAATTAGTAAGCATGGTATATTCTATCATGGGTGGAAATGGCGAATGTTACATTGTGTAAAGTGATCACTTAAGCCAACCATAAGATAGGTTATAAGTCCCATGTACACCCAAATAACTTCTATACCTACTTTCCCATAAGAAATACAGTTTTGTCTCTGTGAGATATCTGTAATATACATTAATTAAACAACCCTTGACTCATTTCCTGCATCAAAGTTACAAGAATAATTTATCGGAACAATTTCATAGAAATTTAAAACAAATAATTCTTAATTATACAATCTTCTGTGAATTTCATGAATAAGGCACATCCCCGCTCCCCTTGGCCCCAAGCCGCTCACTACCTTTCATTTTGGTGGCAAAACGATCGCAGAGAGAGAAAGTTACATCGCTGGGTGCTAAACAGGTGAGTACCGGATCTTCAGGCCTTAGCCGGGCCCTGTGAGAGCCCACGTCCACGTTTCCAAAATGTCTCGTTAGGTTAGAAAGAAGTTTATTTTTTGTTTTTTACTTGATATAAATTAGTTTTTAATAAAAAAATATTTTTTGTTCATCAAGATAAAGTTAAAAAAATATATTTCTGGAAGTGATGTCATGTCGTCTAAGACTAAAAAGTGCACTTTTATTTTAAGTTTTGTCGAAAATAACTCAAAAATAAGTTGATGACATATGCATTAATTTTGTATTATCAAAACCGACTTATTAAGATTATAATGGAAGTATAAAAAAATTACATCCATAGTTTAAAGATAATATTTTATAATAAATTACTTAAAACTATAAATTTAATGTTGGAATATGCTACGTTCAATTAAGATTGAGGAAAATAAGTGTGAAATGGAGACATGGTAAAAAAACATATAAAAACTTATAAAAAAGGACATAAAGTTTTTTCATTTATGATTAATGGAGTATTATAATTAATCTACTTTTATTATTCTTTGATTTATACAAAGATTAGTTGGTATATTAATTATATTTTGGACAGTTATAAAATTCAATTTTTAATAAAAATTAATTTGAAAAAGATTTTTTTTATTTCAAATTATTTATTCTCCTAACATTAACAAACGATATGAAATTTATAAAATATTTTGCGCACAGCAAAGCAAAAATATTTTTTTTGGTTCAAACATAAATATTTAAACAAAATTTATAATGTTTGAAATAATAACACAAAACGAGCAAAAGTAATTTCAAATTATTTGTTCATTCATTCATCTCCAAATAATCATCCAAAATAAATTCAAATTAAAAATGACATACCATTTTGTACCTACAATATTTTAAATATAAAAACCGCACACATTAGATTATTGCGGACGTCATTCTATAATAATTATTCCATTGAATTAAGTAAACAAATAGTCTATCACTTCCTTAACTTTATTATTTGATACTTTTATTTAATAAAAAAAACGGTTACATTACCTTAACTGAACATTTTTTTACATTATTGGTATAATTTTGTTCACGCCTATTCTATAACTTTTGGATAATCATTATGGTATATACAAATTGCTTTACTACCTGAGGATTTAGATTTTTATACGGGAATTTTATACTTCAAATTCCTTTATATTTTATTAAAAATTACTGAAAAAAAAGCTGCTTGCATGAAAGAGAAAAAACTAAAGCACATCAAGTCATTACAGATTATTTATTCTAGGTTTTTTCCTAATTTTTTTATTCTTGATATATTCAAATAAATGTCTATATTACGTTTAAGAAAATGAGATTTTATACGTTTTTTATTTTAATTTATACGTTATACTAAAAATTCGTATGCTCGAAAAGTCACAACCTCGCCATGTTAGAAAATTAAATTCATTCCCATACTTCTATAATGGTCATGAAGTTATCTTCAATTTCAGTACCTTCCAAAATATTTCCAAATGTAGAAAAAAGTTTTTTTTATTATTCTAACAAAAGAAAAAGCATAATATTATAAAATTGCAGTTAATATTTTTTCAGTGTTTAATATTCGTTTGCGCCATGATTTTCATATGTGAAATACAACAAAATGTCATTTTTAGCGAGTAAATTATAATACTTTGTTCAGTAAACATTCCATTTTAACGTATTTTATCCTGAATATGGAAAAAAAAGATGTTGTATTTCAGTTGATAGAAAATGTCAAAAACAAAAAAAAAAAATTGAGAAAATTTTAGAATTTTAGGAAAATTCTTGGGAAAAAAATAAATTTTGTATACACTTTCAGCTTTGAGTGAGAAAGTTTTTTGTGTTCATATCATATCATATCAGGGATACGAAAATTTTTTCAATTTTCACAAACTGAAGTTAATAAATTAGGAAGGAAAGTTGAATATACGAAAAAATAACATATAAATATTGTGACAGTAAAAACATCCGCAAATCCAACAAAAGAAAGACACTGTTGTTTAAAAATAACTTCTCAGAATTTACTTATCATATAATTGATACTAACCATTCTTTCGAGAGTCATAAATTAAATCTTCTCCACTCGGTATTTTATAAAGGAATGATAATGAACAGCTATGAACTATATAGAATTTCCAAAACAAATTCGGCGAAAACTCATGAAAAACATATATTTTTTAAATTTCACTAACATGGTAATATATCCATTAACAATCCAAAAAAAAATCTCCTATCCACAGTCTTTTCCTCTATCCGAATCGTTTGAAAAAACACTTTATTTAGGTAAGTTCTTAATTGCTCCTGATGATGAGAGGTAGTGCTCCTTTTGAAACGAAAAATAGTGTAAATAAATTTAAAACGAAAAGAAAAAAATTAAAAAGGTTTGCAGTACAATAATTATTTAAATACATGTTAAAATAATCATTTTTTCCTACAAAGTATAAATTCTTCTTCTTCTGCTAGCGTCAGGACAATGTCCTGTCGTGTCTCGGCTCCTGCTCCTAGGATATGGATGACCGCTGTCCCTCCATCGTCCATCGTGGTGATGTCCCTGGAGGTTGATTTATTTGCAGATATCTCGATCTTCACTCTTGTCGAGTTTGCTCTGTCCACATGGTCTCTCCGGTATCTCCTATTTTTTCCCCATCGCACGACATTTTTAACATCGCATAAATAAATAATAGCAATTTTGTTGCGAATTAAGAAATATATTTATATACTAGCTGTTCATACCCGGCGTTGCGGGGGTTAAGGATTAAGTTGAAAATAAATTTTTGGGTGGAAATAAAGGTTTGATTTGAACGGTATAGATTTGCATCGAAAATATATCAGGGGGAGGAGAAAAGGTAAAAGTAAAGGGTCCTAAAGAATAAGTTTCCAAATTTTAAGTCGATCGATCAAACGATACAGATTTGCATCGAAAATATGTCAGGGAGGAAGGGATAAGAGAATACGGGGGAAATGTTGCCTATGTCCCAAAGCATAAATATGCAAAATTTGAATCGAATCGGACAAACGGTGTGGATTTGTATAGAGAACAGACAGACAAACATTGAGTTTTATAGGTATAGATTTTGTTCCAAAACGTGTTTTATTTTACTCTCTTGTTACATTTATATTCTCTTGATTTATTAATACTCTCTTGAAACAACGAGAGTCTAAAGATTGACCACATGTGTAAATTATGATCACCATCTACATCCGATAGAACACCACATCTGGTTGTGTTCTATGACTCGGAGCTTCTCCAATGCATGAATAATAGAACCCCTCCCGTCCGTTAACTGTCAGTCAAGCTGAAAATTACACTAACCACAGATCTGTTGATGCCTTACTGAACATAATAATAATAATATTCACCTATTTTAGTTAAGCTAAAATGAATAAATAATGGAATTGTAAATTCGACTTCTTAAAATGATATGATAAATACTTTTAACCAATTATATATTTAACGTTGTCTTAGCCAATAATGTTTATTTATAACAAAAAAACAATCAGAAATTACAACAGCTGATTTTTTTAGAATTTTTGAATTATTTCACGGAAAATTGTCACTTGTCTTAGATAATTGGGTAAACATATTTAACATGCAAATAGTCTTGGCCTTAAATTATATAATTTTGAATCATAAGAAATAATTTAAACCTTAAAAATGAAGTCGTTATATTTATATAGTAAGGTACCTACAAGAAATATTTTTAAATTGAAATTCATAAACCAAAGGTAATTATTTTATGTTTTGGATTTGGTTTATCACCCTCACCCTAATGGAAAAATAGTATTTTGCAAAAAAAAACGATTTTATTTTACAAACTCAAGGTTTTTAAATAAAATAGATTTTATTAGAAAATGACTCACCACAATCTTTTTGCTGTACATAATGAATACTTTTAAATAATCTATTTTAGAAATGACGTATTTATTTATTTTAAAATAAAGTATTTAATTGAAAATGGAATTCATCTATGAACCTAAAGGAGCATGTTTGCGTTCCCTCAGTTAGCAAATTTTATTTAATTTTTATAAAATTAAATTAAATTATAAACGTAATTTAAAAGGATACAAGAAAATATAGAAATCGCAATATTAAGATAAAAGAAAAGCAGAAGCATGCTATTTAATTTACTTAAAGTAAAATGAAAGGAAAATCTATACATTGATAAAATATTTGGTTAAAATGGATTAGGTATTAGTAAAAATAAAAAATCATTTTTACAAGATTTAGAGGTATGACATTACGTATCCCGGTGTTGATAAACAAATACCTACGTAATTTTTTACACGTATAGATTGTTCCGATATGTCTTTCTAATCGATTATTCTTATTTTTTTAAATATACTTATAAAGGGTTTGACAATAAAAACAATCCCAATTATAATAATTTCGTTGACTATACGGTTTTTTTTTACAAAATTATTTTTTATAAAATAAATAAATAAATAACCATTCCGGTTTCGTGTACAGGAGTGAATATGTTGAAAAGTGATACACAGAAACGAAAAAAATAGAGCTCAAGAATGAGAAGAGTTGTCCTCAGCAGCCTACCTAGGCAATGAATTGGGACAGTGTAAGGAATAATAATAAATATATTACGTAGGCATGGTGATAAACATGATTATCTATCAGATTTGAAATGCGTACCTTTAAAGGCTTTATGACCCGGTCTGTCCACAAAACAAAATAAACAAATAAAATAACGGTAAATGTAAAGTTAATCTAGAGCATAATTAACAAATGTTTCATGCATAGCTTCATGCAGGTTGCAATGGTCCAATGGCTTCAGTTTTTGGGTAAATGCAAAATTATAAGGCTGCAAAATTATAATTTAAAATAATTTTCGCAAAATATGTCGAGTTGACGTTGTTGAAAATCGCGTTTCTTGCGATCGGCGAGCATTCGATAAAGTTGTATCTTCACTTCTTGCATATCGATATTTTATTAATAATTTAATATAATGAAGCAGAAAAACCTTTTCAAATTTTGCAACGATTCGCCAAAGAGCAAGCTCAGTAGGTCGATTATGGGGACCATAAATTTGACAAAGTTCACGTTGAGTATTCATAAACGAACGATCATTTTTTTTTTTTTTTTGGATAGTTACCAAACGTTGTGCAAGCGTGTACTTAACCATAGTGGATTATTAGAGTACTTCTTCTTCTTCTTCTTCATGTGCCTGATCATCTGGGATCAAGTTTTCCTGTCCAGAGCAGTGCGGAACAGCTCTTCCACGCTTCTTATCCCGGTCCATTCTCGGATGTTTCGAAACCAGGAGTGCCGCCTTCTTCCGATCCCTCTGCGACGCTCAATCTTCCCCTTCACGTATTATGTATTAGAGTACACTAAAATAAATTAATAAATAAGAAATCAGAAAAAAACTACCGATTCCATATCATTAAAAAATAAAAAAAATGTATTTAAAAACTTTTATAGAACGTTTACGTACATAGAACACCACGTTGTGTAATGTTGACTAGACATTCAGATTCTACGTACACCTAATAGAACCTCTTTAATTCAAAATTTACGGGACCCAAAAAATTAGACATTCAGATTCTGCGTACACCTTACAGAACCTCTTCAATTCGAAATTCACGGGAGCCAAAAAAACATTTCGAATTATGCAGAACCCTGTTAATTTAAGGTACCAAAAAAAATAATCGCGAAGCGATTGTGAAATTCGCCAAAAATCGTTAAACTCCTGAAAATGCCATTAACTTTGTGAAAAACATCAGTACTGTTGTGTTTTTTAAGAAATCATTTAAAAAGGTGGGAAACAATTTGGAAAGCGTTCAAATACGAGAAATTTATGTAAAATGAAAATATCCGCTCATATCTAGGCAGCCAACTGAAGAAAGCGTGCATATAATTCTCCAATTTAGGGATCGGGCCGTAATATGTTTAGATGAAGTGGATTCTACAAGGCACGGCAAAATACATAAAGGACATACCACATGGCTGTACGATGTCAAAAAGCCGCGTGCATATTAGTTTTTTATAACTTGATTGAAAAATTAGAATAATGTGACTTTAAATGTATTTATGTACAGCGCAAGGATCTAAAAATTATTTACAAATACGAATTATCTGGAATAATAAACTATGAAATTAAAATTTTGGACTTTGTGTTTTAAAAAAATTGAATTATGGCGCATTTGTAAATATGGGTTTCAAATGAAGGGGTTTTAATGTATTATAATACGATAGAAAGCTGTTGTAACGTAGAAGCTCATCACCGATGTCCGAACAAGCTGTCTCAACGTGGGAGGTGTACCTCCACACGGCTGGATGACATATCGGTGGGAGAGCGTAGACGGCGGGTCGAGCGCGCTTTACTGCATCAGGACCTGATTGAACACATTGTTTCCTGGTACTAGATAGAGCATATACATTCGTAACTCAACCGAGTTGCTTGTTTGTTTTATGCCCTTGTTGGAGTAGGTCAAACATACTGTTCATGCAAATCCCTTCATTTTGAATATCACGTGTAAGCATTTAATTAATTAAATATTAATAAAAGATATTATTGTAAGTAAATTTTAAGATAATTATTTCATTTGGATAAACACATTACTTAATAGATATCTCGTATTGGAAAAGTTTTCTTTGTGTAATTTTTTTTGTGTGAAGTTATTTTTGTAATTTTTACAACCTTATTTTATCTTGTTAAAGGTCTTCCTCTTATATAATCATGAAACGTTTAATGATTTAGCAGTTACTTCATGGTGCAAAATGAAGTTATGTAATTCATAAGTGAATAAAATCTGAGAAGACACATGTAAATAATATCACATTTCAAAACACTTCTCCGATCCTCGACTTGTTTCCGTTAATGACCAAAAAAAACCTCCCCACTATGCGAGTCCTACCCGAATAGATTGTCAAAATTTCTGTATTTAAGTTACATCTCTAGCAGTGACCAGTGCAATAAGTATATGCATTGTTCTTGATTCGGACAATATATATAGTACTTACAAAAAAATTGATAATATTATGTAAATATTCTTACGATGGAATTCTTGAACAATGCATTGTGTTTAAGAGATTCACTTTTCTTATATTCAAATAGCTTCGTCTCTGTGAGACTTCTATAATTTATCCTTAATGATGAGAGGACCTACTCCTCCTGAAATTATAGAAGTGATAATTAACTAAAATACTTAAAGTGTGTGTATTCAAAGCTTAAATAAAAAATACTTTTTAAATCAATTATGAAACATTCGGCATACAATAATCAAGTGGTTTAGATTCAAAACGCAGAAAATATTAATTTAATTATTTTGCCATTTTATTAAGAATAATGTTGGTATTTTAATTACTAACACACGTTTACAAATATTATCAAAAGTATCATGAAGTGTAATTATATAATACATTGGCTTAAAAACTCACATTAAGAATACATAAAATTTCCGTTGAGATTATGCTATTATAACTGAGACCTAAATATCCACTACAGCAGACATACACAAACAGACCAGATAATAAATGATAAACAGGCAGCAGAATTATTTTGTTTTAAAATTTAAACTGAACCTGTACCTATGTGAGTATGAATTGTTTTTATAGAGTTATTTAATAATTTTTGATAATTTATTTTTCGTGACCGTGGTTTACGTAATTTTTTAAAGAAAATGATACCAAAAAAGTGTATACTTAAGTTAATTCTCGATTGAAAGATGAACCAAATAATGTAAAAAAATATACATTTATCATTTCGTCGACTAAAAAAAATATACGACATAAATTCCCCCATATTCGTTAATTCATTCACTTTTATTTGAAGACATTTATTAGAAAATTACGGTGTCTAGTATGTACAGTATTTAAAATCTAATTCAGTAAATCGAGAAATACTGAGACAGAGACTGTTAGGTTTAAATAAGAATATCAATAAATTAAGGTCTTATGAATGTCAGTGGAATGATGAACTAAAACTCTATGTAGATAGAGAAAAGAAATGATGATAATGGTGTTATATTATGAAAATGGTTTGCCGATTATTATAGTATTCTTTCGAATTATTTAACATATTCACTAGAATAGAAAATTATTATTTTCAATTTTTTGATTCCTTTCATAGAGCAGCAGGTACCTATATATTTTTAAAAATATTTTTATATGTATGTTTTGAGAACACAATAACTGGATTTTGTATTTTTTTTAAATATAGAGTTGTCATTACCAGCTGCAAAATCTATGTCATGGGAAGGACCTCTCTATGGATGTCTCTAGCATAGTCCCTTCAAATTTATGAAAGAATCTGATTAAGAACGTATATGAAACTTTAAAAAATTTGGTAATGTGTAGATGTTCTTCCAGTGGAATTGGTGACCAATGCATTGTGTAAAGTTATTACTTAAGGCGATCGTCTAGCAGAATGAGCAAATTTCACCATTTTTTCTCATATCTTTCTCTTGTGTTTTTTATTACATTTTTGTATGGAACTATCTCATTTTAAAATTTATTCATCAGGTTACATATATTTTAAATACGAATATCTTATTAAAATATCACAAACTAAATTATATAATTTATTAATAAATTACCAAACCTTCGATGTTTTAAAAATGAAGAAAATTGCTCGACTTTATGGGCCTTTTATGACTGAACGGCGTATTGAGATGTCTTTTTTATTCAATAATAGTATAAAGTAAACGTTTTTCTTAAATTTGTTATAATTATTGCAAAATCTGTTAATACGTTTACATGCAATTTATGTTTTAAAAAACACTGTTTTTTAAATTATTTTTATTTTTTGTGTGTTTTTTTCGATCCCTTTAAAATAGTTTATAACTTTTTTTCTTTAATAAATGAAAGGAGTAGACATTTTTATTTTAGAATTAATATTAAAAAAATCAAAAAATTATTCTCGATTTCAGATTTGAGCTATTTAATCAAGGCACTGCGTATTGTGTCATAAATACGTTGCGTCTTGATTAAATATCTAAAATCAGGAATATCGACAAAAATTTTGATTTTTTTTTGTTTTTATTGTAAAATTATAATATCTATTCTTTTGACTATTGAAGTAAAAAAGTTGTTAACCATGTAAAAAGAGTTGAAATAAACCGACAAAAAATAAAATAAAAAAAAAACAGTATTTTTTAAAACATAAATTGCATGTAAACAAACTAACAGATTTTTCTATAATTGTAAAAAATTTAAGATAATCGTTTACTTTGTAATATTATTGAATAAAAAAGACATCTCAACACGCCGTTCAGTCATAAAAGGCCCACAAAGTGGAGCAATTTTCTTCATTTTTAAAACATCGAAGGTTTGGTAATTTATTAATCAATTATTTAATTTAGTTTATGACATTTTAATAAGATATTCGTATTTAAAATATATGTAACCTGATGAATAAATTTTAAAATTAGATATGTCCCTACAAAAATGTGATAAAAAACGCAAGAGAAAATATGAGAAAAAATGGTGAAATTTGCTCATTCTGCTAGACGATCGCCTTAAGCCTGTTCATACAGCCCTGTGCCACCCTAAAAAGACTTTCATACACGTTACCCATATAAATAGATTCGTCTCTGTGGGATATCTATAAATTATCTTAACTCTAAAAAATTTTATCAACCATTCGTCAACCCTTAGAAATTTATTAATATTTACAAATAATATTTTTAAAAGTCAAATCTATATTTTGTGTGCTCGCGTCTCAGTCACGCAGTAATCTTCCTCCCAGAGCTGACAGAAATGTTGGCCGGCGTTGTCACAGAATAACTTCTATTTTGTCGGCTCCTAAATACATTTTTGAAAATCAAATCGAATTCCACGCTTTGTGTGTCTAAAGTAGGGGGTAGTAAATCCTCCAAAATTGGTTTTCCTTTTGTCCTGAGCCCGTGCAAATTGTAAATACACAGCTCGGCGGGGCTAGGTCAGTTTTATTTGATTTACTCGGCGCAGAGCCGGCGCTTAGTTAAATTCTGCCCTTTTACATTCATACCGGGGTACATTGCGTGGTCCGACCTGCTGACTTTCTCGCACGATGACAAAATTTATCCTCCCCGATCGCACTAATAATAATTTCGTTGTCTATCTATCTGGCGGTCTGCCGCAACTTCCTCTAACGTCCGTTACTGCTCGTATAAAAACATTTTCCTTTTCTTTCTTTTTTAATTTTCTTTTATTTTTTCCGCTCTTTTTTTGTTTTTTTTTTATTTTTTTATTTTATTTAATGTAGTCATTGTTAACGGGTTACAGGTGGTATTCTTCTTCTGCAGCCTTCATCTCTCCAATGCTGGATAAAAACCTCTTCATGTTATTTGCTAGTTGTAGTCATCCTTTCCACCCACAGCGGCTATATCGTCGACCCATCTCTTTTGAGGTCTTCCGATGCTTCTTTTATTGTCCCAAGGTCTCCACTTCAGAACTCTGGGAGTCCATCTTGTAGCAACATACCTTACACTTGTTCCACCCATTGCCACTTTAGCTTTGCTATACAATCCATGATATTCACAAATCTAGTTCTTCGCCTAATTTCATAATTTCTAATGATTATGATTTTTCACTTAGGCTTCCGCCAAGCATGAA
Organism: Agrypnia vestita; assembly: GCA_016648135.1. NCBI lineage: Eukaryota > Metazoa > Arthropoda > Insecta > Trichoptera > Phryganeidae > Agrypnia > Agrypnia vestita. Next base: position 66,350 of record JADDOH010001516.1, read on the forward strand.
TCTCTCCATGGATCGTTGTGTGAATATAGAATAGAATATATAAGAATAGAATATAGTGAACATGCAAGTAGTGTCAATTCGAGGTAGGTACTGGAAATATCGTGTGCAAATTAAGCCCGGGTAGTGACGGCCTTGACGGATATCTAGCCGTACCGTGTCGGCGCATGCGCATGTATCTTTCAAAATATAACGATAAAAGGTCCGGATAGACTACGTCTATATTGCCATTCGGTAAGATTTATATAATTTACGCGTGACATTTTTCGATTCCAACATTGTAAGTCAAATACTATATAAACTTGTCTGTTTCAGGACATTACTTTACCATTTGATAACCTATGTTATTTTTTTCTTTATTTGCGCATCATATAAAGATGCAACTGGATATTCCTAATATGTTACCCGCGAAGGGCGTATAATTACACTCATATCAACGTGCATGGATCCATCACGATAAATATTACCTATCAGCTTGTGCACGTAAGGCCGGCAATAAGCAAGCACTTGGGAGTTGAATCACCTGGGACCGCATTTCATTAGAACAATCAGCATTAGAACAATATCCACGTAGGGAAAAACTCCACATGCCATGGTATGACAAAATAAAATTATTCCTCTCTTTGTCTGACGCAATTTGACGTCCATCCCTGAATTTTACTCGAGGATATTTTCCATACGGACTTGTATATCTGCGGAACCAACCTCATTCGATATTTTGTGCAATTCGATCATGCTATGAACTATAAGAAATATGTGCCAACATTATACTTTGTGCTTAATTAATTACATTTTGTCATGTCAACATGTATTGCTTTGTTTGAAATAAATTTCACTTCTGACGTTTGTGTGCAAGTTATAACTTCCGACAAACTCCAAATATAAATCACTTCAGAAGGGTAAATTATATCTCTTTTTTCTACTTTGAACATTGTAAATTTTACCTTCTACATAACTCCGCAATAATGAAATGGAAATAATGATTTTTACAAAATTTTCTAAGTTGATGTAATTGACAATCTAACTAATTTTTTTAACTTTACATAAATTCTTTTATCCAGAATAGCCAATACAAAATATTACTAGTACTTTTTATTAAATCTATTTGATTAACTGAATTTATTTAACTTTAAATTTGTATTTTATAACTTATTAATTATAATCTGTCGCTCACTATTGATAATTGCTATTCTTTGAAATGGATTAAACCACAGATTCTATGACATTGTCTCATTGCTTTCTGTAATACACGAAATTGTAAATTGAAACTTCTTTATGTCATTGACCTTCCCTACCCGCAGAGAATAGTATAAATCAAAGCTAGAAAGATATGGTACAACGCATTAAGGGAGTATAAGAACCGCCTGAGGTTCGTGTGATCTATCTGAGCCATCCGGTGAACAGGAGTTTCTTTCCGAAAAAATATCTCAAGTAATTAATTTTTTTATTATATATATATATATATATATATATCTATATTATATATATATATATATATATCTCTCTATATCTCTCTCTCATCTCTCTCTCATAAAAATTTTCTACTATATCCTAGTTCCATTCACAACTTCAAATTCAAAATAGCATCTCCATTGTTTTCTGGATCCGATTTTGTTTCTACAGCATCATTGTATTTTCTATTTTGTAGAGTTCTTCCAGATATGCTTTCCATCTTTGTACAATATATTTTTCTCCGAAAGGGAGTTTTCCGTTTTGGTCTTATATAGCATCTTCTGTTTTAGTTTTATCATTGAAATTTTTTTTATTTCAGAGTATGCTGTCTCTAGCTTTCTCTGTTAAATATTTCTGTTTATTTCAATACACTTTTCTTGTAAAGTCTTACTTTGCCTTTTTGAACTCTCTATTGATTTTGTTTCTCAGCATTCTGTAATTTCCTTTTCCCCCTTCTGTTGTAGAGTTTTTCATCATTCTCTTCTTTTTCATCATTTTCAGGATATATTTTGTGATCCATTCTTTCCTGGATTGCGGTCTTATTCCTTCTATTCCTTCGTTTGGTGCTGTGTTTATTGTATCTATTATTTTTTCCCACACTTTGTCCACATCTTCATTATTATCAAAATCATATACCGATATTTTTTCTTTATATCCTTTCTTGTTTCTTCTTCTTTTAGCAGTTTTATGTTCAATTTGTTACTATTTTTCTTTTCAATTTTATTGTATTTGAGTATGCTCTCTGCTATCACCATATTATGGTCACTATCTATTAATTGTATTGATGATATACGTGGCCGCTCTTTGTGCTGTGAATGTTAAAAAAATTCTTCTTCCCAGTCATTTTTTATAAAAGCATGCTTTTAGTCATACTTATTGTTTTAATTTTTTAATTTTTAAAATAAATTTTGAACTAAATTTTCGCTTTCGCTTTACTATCTCTATTCTTCGCTTTCTTTGAGTTGCAGTCCTTGATCGCTTCCGCTGTATTTAGAAAAAGTCACCGCGGAATTGTAGGTGGTCTTTTCATATTTTGTTTGTTTCTTTTCTGGTTCTTCGCTGCAAGTCTCTTCTACCCGCTTTCGCACACCCATCTCTGCTGAACTAAATAAAATACCTATCTAGCCGCTCACAGGTTAAGACTTAAACATTAAAAAATTACGCACAACATTAAAGAATTGACAAAAATTTCAAGGTTTATCTCTAAAATAACTTTTAATTACGGTAATTTCGCATGGCGATTACAAAATGTCTATGACTGTTAGAAAACGATGAATGTCACTGTCGTGTGCATTTTTGCAATGCCCGATAAAAAATCGACAACATTTCAATTTTTTTTTGTGTAATAATTGAACTTATTTTGTAAAATTAATTAATGAATATTGTATTGCCATTATGAATACGCCTCTCTTGCCGAATTTCAGAGTAATTTTTTGTCAGGTGGATCAAATATCTCTAACAAAATTTCTCACTGACAGATAAGTGAATCTTAATAAAATCACGTAAAAGAGGACAAATTTAAAAATTTCTTTAAAAAACATTTATTGTATTCACGAAGAAACGAAAAAATTTCGAATGTGTATCGTTTATGCTATATTGTGGTAAAAATTATTTGCCCCAGACTGTCAAAATGTAATTATTACTTTGATAAAACATATCGTACCTCGAGTGTGAGAATACCTTTAAAAAAATTTGTTTTCGAGGTAAGAATGCTATCTATACCTATAAAACTCAATGTCTGTCTGTCTGTCTGTTCTCTTTACAAATCCACACCGTTTGTACGATTCGTTTCAAATTTTGCATACTTATGATTTTAGACCCGGCGAGTAATATAGGCAATATTTCCCCTCTATTCTCTTACCCCTTCCCCTCCCCCTGATCTATTTTCGATGCGAATCTGAACCGTTCGACCGATCGGACTCAAAATTTGGAAATTTATAGTTTAGGACTCAGCAGGTAATAAAGGCAACATTTCCTCCCTATTATCCTACCTCTTCCTCTCCCCCTGACATATTTTCGATGCAAATCTGTACCGTTTGACCGATCAGAATCAAAATTTGTAAACTTATTCTTAAGGACTCGGCGGGTAATATATGGAACATTTCCCCCTATTATTTTAAGCCTTCCCCTCCCCTGATACATTTTCGATGTAAATCTGTACCTTTCCACCGATCGGACTAAAAATTTGGAAACTTATTCTTATAGGTCTTGGCGGGTGTTATGTGCGACATTTCACCCTATTCTTTTTACCCTTCCCTTATCCTGATATATTTTTGATGCAGATCTGTACCGTTTGACCGATCGGACACAACATTTGGAAACTTATTAGTTCGGACCCGGCGGGTAACAAAAGTGATATTTCTTCCCTCCCCTTTTTCCTTTTACCCGCCCTCTGATATATTTTAGATGCAAATCTGTACCGTTCGACCAATCGTACTCAACCTTTGCAAAATTATTCTTTAGGATTCGGCGTTTAACATTGGTGACATATCCCCCCTATTCTTTTACCCTTTCTCCTCCCCCTGATATATTTTCGATGCAATATATCGATGCAATATACCGTTAGAATCGAACCTTCGTTTACCCTCATTAATTTATTTTATTAATCCTTAACCCGTGCAACGCCGGGTATGAACACCTAGTATTATTATATTTTTGTACACCTTTAGTAATTTTAGTACATGTTGGGCCTGTGTATAGTATTTTTCTCCATGAAATTTTCCTATTATTATTATTAATATTACGTCCGGAATATGAAAAGCGATCACTCAATTTTTTTATTTTTGTTATTTAACAATTTACAATTTAATATGCTATTATAACTTATTATTATTATAATCAATTTTATTTTGAGTTGTTGATTCGTAGTTGTAATTGGTATTTTTGAGAGGAATATTTATTCAAATACTTATAAAAGTAGTCAATTTGTTTTCACCTGTCTATGAGAAATTCTGATTTTCTCGAAGCTAGTGAAAAAATAAAATAATTTCTTACAAAATGGAGTAGAGATAACATTGTAAATTAAAATAATTTGAGTAGCTTGTTGGTCTTGTGGTTAGGACTCTCGTCTCGCGACCCAAAGTTTGCGTGTTGGAACCTCACACCATACCAGCAATTTAGTCCTATTTTCATAGCACAAACGTTTAGCTCAGACTGAAAATATTAAGAATATCAATGTGATACGTACGATATTGCGTGTTCGCATTTCTATTAAAAAATATATTTATTTTAATAATCTATTAATATTTTAATAATTATAGGTACATGGGATTGCGTAATGTCTCCGTGGGTATTCAATTTGTACATGGATAATTGTGTGAAATAACTGGGGTGTATGAATGAAGGCGCGAATATGAGTAATTTGATTGTATGCTTTTTACTGTACGCGGATGATGGAGTATTAATGGAAAATAGCAAACAAGACTTACAGAGTAAACAGGATATATGATGTACGATGATGTACGATGATGCAAGGAAAGTGACCTTATTACGAACGTTAATAAATCAAAAGTGATGATATTCGAGAAAGAAGAAAGTAAGACAACTTGTGAAATACTAGTAGGTAATGAATGTTTGGAACAAGCAGATGAGTTTGTGTACTTGTTCGATAGAAGAGGGAATGTTGAGAAAGATATCGAGAGGAGAGTGACTGCGGGGAATAGGGTGAACGGTGCTTTGAACGCAATAGTTTATAATAGAAATATGTATACCGGCAAAACTAGCGGTACATAATGGAATTCTGGTATCAAAACTGATGTATGGAATTGAAGCCTGGAGCTGTCAGAAGATAAAAAAAAGTAAATTGAATGCGGTGGAGATGAGATCCCTTAGACGTAGGTATGTATAACAAATCCATTTATGATAGAGTAAAGTAATGGTGTTGATGGCGTCAGAAATAGAAGGCGACCGCGGAAGACGTGGCAAGACCAAATTAACCAGATATTGGAAGATGGTCCCGTTAGAAACCTAATAACCGACGAGCTTGCATGCGAAGATGTATGAATATGGATGAGGCGAGAGTTGCATGTCAGGATAGAATAGTTTAGGGCTCTATCCTCTCTGCCTTCCCCACGGGGAAACAGCGTGATGATAAATAAGTAAGTATCATTATGATTCTCTACATGTAAATGCCAATTCCATCAATAATATAATTTTTACAAAGTTTACGCCGATTCCATCAATAATATGTAGGTACACATTTTTCGGTGATTGCAGTGCCCGTTACCGTGGAACAGCGTTGGCTTTCGAATAAATCTATGCCTTTTGACAGCTCGCAAAAAGAGATCCACCGCGGCTAACCAAATATTTGCCCGCGTATTTTTAATTCGAGTATGAAATACCAAAATCCGTTTAGAAAACACCAGATACACGAATGTGACGTGTCCGAAAATAGCGCCGCTCTCGCATTATATCGGCTTTGTGCAAATTCTATTCGGCTATATGTAAATCTAAAATGAAAGCAACGCCGACTATGTAAAAGCAAATAACATCATTGTTCTCCGGAACGAGGTACAAGAGCATTGCGAACAAAAACACAAAACATTCCCTCTCCAAATTTGCAACCAGCACGCCCAACAAACGGAACACACGGCCGAATAAAACTGAATAAAATTATTCACTCCTTTTGGGATGTGCCGAATGGTTTCGTGGCAGCTTAGCGCCGCGCCGCCTGCGACAATGGGCCAATCCGTCGAATTAATGATTCGAGCGTTTGTCTGCAGGATTAGCAGTCTACGTGTTCATGTACTCATAAAAATGTCTCAGACAAACCAGGGCCGCCTAATTCGAAATGTTTTCGGATATTTTTAAAACCGAGAAATACGTCAACTGCTTTAGATCGTTTTTATAAACAAATACTAACTTAAAATTTATAAAATTACTACCTTTAATCCATAAAAAATGACATGCTTTTATTATATTTTTCGACCGCCATTTAAGGCTAAGAGAATAGTTGCGTCTATCTAGATCTAGAGTAGCGTAGCGTCTTGATAACGTTAGTGGTGAACATTATTTAAAATAAAGTAATACTTTTTTAGCTTCTTATACCTCATTACGAAATTAGGTATAGAATTGCATCGAAAATATAACAGGGGAGGAGAAAAGGTAAAAAAGAAGAGAGAGGAAATAAGGAAATAAGGAGGGGAAGCGTTAAAGAAGGAGAGGGGAAATGTAGCCTATGTTACTCGCCGAGTCCTAAAGAAAGGGTTTCCAAATTTTGAAACCGATCGGGCAAACGGTACAGATTTGCAACGAAAATATATCAGCGAAGTGGAAGGGTTAAAATAATAGGGGGGAAGTGTAACCTATGTTACCCGCTGAGTCCTAAAGGATATGTTTTCAAATTTTGAGTCCGATCGGTCAGATTTGCATCGAAAATATATCATTGGGAGGGGATGCGGTATGAGAATAGGAAGGAAATATCGCCTATGTTACTCGCCGAGTCCTAAAGAATAAGTTTCCAAATTTTGAGTCCAATCGGTCAAACGGTACAGATTTGCATCGAAAATATGTCAGTGGGAGGGGAAGATGTATGAGAATAGGGGAGAAATGTAATGCCTGTGTTACCCGCCGGGTCCCAAAGCATAAGTATGCAAAATTTGAATCTAATCGGACAAACGGTGTGGATTTGTATAAAGAACAGACAGGCAGACATTGAGTTTTATAGATTGTCACTCATTTGAAAGTTATAATTGCTTCATCATCATCATCAATAGCTCCATAGCCCATTGTGGGTCTTGGCCTCCTCCTACATTCCTCACCATCTTCCTCTATCTTGACATGAACTCCTCCAATCCTTGATACTTATAGTTTTAACGTCTTGCTGCACTCCATCCAGCCATCGGAGTTTGGGTCAACCAACGCTGCGTCTTCCTTGAGACTTTGTGTGGAGAATTTTTTTTGGCATTCTTTTTTCACTTATTCTTTTCACGTGCCTTGCCTATCGCAGCTTTCTTATTTTGATAATTTTTTTTATGTTGGGCCCATTGCACATATTTTAGACCTCCTTGTTGTATCGATTTTACAATCTCTTTTTATCTGTACTGGACCTAGTATTTTTTTTCAAATGCAGGGAGAGAAATTTCTTTCTTTTTACTCAATACCTTGCATTCAGAGCTCAGAGCCATTCGTTAATACAGGACGTAGTAGTATCTTATAGTCTTATAACTTTTGTTTTCCTTGACAGTATTCGGGATGCGAGACGTCTTCTTGAACCGAAAAAACATTTATTTGCCATGTATATTCTGTATTTCATCTCGGTTGATGTCCCATTTGCATTGGTCACTATTGATCCTGCGTAGGTGAAATTATTAATACATTCTATTGTATAAGCGCCTATGTCGATTGTGATTGGGGCTTAGCTATTTTGTTTTAGTGGTAGGCATACATTTAGTCTTAGTGGACTTGATGCATAGTTCTATTTCCTTGGGAGCTCTCTCCAGCTCAAACAATGTCTCCATCATCACACGTTGGGATCTACCTATAACCTCAATGTCATCCACATAACCCAAAATCTCTTACACACTTCCCCAAAGTGATATTAAAAAGTAGGCTAGTGCATCTCTCTGGCGAAAGTCATAAAGTGCAAAAGTAGCGCATAAAATGGGTTTATCTGGTATGTTCTTAGACAATTATTTTAAAAATAATATTGCTATATTATAAATAATATTTTAAAAAATAGTGCGGATGTTCTTACAGTGGAGTTGGTGAAAGTTGAGTTATGTTAAGTGATCACTTAGGCCAGCTCATATAGGACGTAAGCCCTGTGGCCACCCCATAAATACTTCCACGTGTGTTTCCAATATTAATAGCTGCCTCTCTGTGAGACTTCTGTTCTTTACCTAATCAAATTTTGTTTGTTTAAATATCATAAAACATAATTTCTTTTAAAAAATATAGTATTTTATAGATACTTAGGAATTCATATTTGATGGACTTCTTTAATAAAGCGTAATTTTTAAAACTTTTAAGTGTATAATAAGCGCTTGTATACAATATAATAAAGAATATTATCAATTTAATGATAATAATAATTTAATTTTCTACCGGTTAACTCGATAATAGAAACCGGTTTTCGTTTTTTTAAATATGGCCAAATATGGTTTGATGGCCCTTTATCACATAACCACTGCAAAAATTACATTTCTGAATTAATAAAATTAAAACGATTGAGTTACTTTGCTTTACGGAATTTGACATCTGAAAATCATATTAAAAATCTTTTCACTTTTTAGTCTTCTTCTTCGACTGCCGATTTTCCTTCTACTTCTTGCCTTTTGCTTTCACAACACAAACAAAATTAACTGCTCCGGCACCGTTGTCATACGTTGCTTTAAAGATTGGAGAAAAATGAATCACAATCGGTCCAGACATTCTCGATTTTCGAACTAACTGATAGTTGCCTTCATGTTATATGTAAGGCTTTATGATATTACTGTTCCATTTCGTGCTTTAAGGTCAGGAAAGAAAATGAGGAAATGGATTGTGTTACAATACATAAAGAAAATGCTTCACGGCCAAAATGGCGTTGCCTTTCACACAGGTGAACCAAAAGTCGTGGAGAGGGTACAATATTTTAAAAAATGTTAACATTTAATTATTTTAAAATTTGTTAGACATTTTTATAAAGAAGGCCTTGGAGATTAACCAAAAAAGGTACTCGACTGAACAGCGAACGGTAATAGTGAAAGCTTACAATCAGAATTAGCATGTATGCAGAATCAATCACTAATAGTAATTTAGCGATATAATATTTTCTGTTCTGATGCCAACTGTTTTCTTTGGAAGTGAAATCTGGAAGTGGTAAAAAGGAATGAAAGAATTGAAAGCGATTAATAAAAATGCGATTGCTAAGACGCATGTGTGGAAAATATTTGGTAGAAGTAGTGAGGATATATATAGAATAAAGAATGTATCGGTAAGATGGTTTGTTCATGTGGATCGCATGAGAGAGAGATGATTGGTGAAGTAAATATATGAGCCGAGTGTTGAAGGTAACAGAAAGAGGGCGTCCGCGAAAGACCTGGCACAACAAATATTGAAGGATGTTTATAGCTAAGCTAATCAATGATTAAGCATTTTACTACTCATTTTGAGACCCAGAGTCTCGTTGGAATGCTTTAAATCTGTCTAACAGCAATTAATATTGGTAACTAATTTCTTCAATCTGCCTACATTTTTTACCTCAGAATATACATTATAACTGTGGGTTTTCGCGGTTTCAAGTAACGTTTGTGAGCGCACATTGAGTTCCTCTCAAATCAAACATTTTGCCAGCGAGTATGATTTTTTCTTTCTGCAAATCGCAAACAAATTCGAGTTAATCTTAAAATCTTAGCACGCGTTAATAGTGTCATGGACATGGCTGTGGAAAACAAATGAAAACAGTAGAAATTAATGAATCACTTATTAATTATTTTAACATATTCACATATTCACTGAGCACGAATTTAATTAAAAATTCTATATTACATTCCATAAAAATATAAACAATCTGCATATTATGCCTGAAAGACCGCATCTAACTAGAGCAAAATATAATAAAACAGTCCCTAAAATGAAAATAACTTTTGGCCAAAGACTATTCAGTTTCCAAGCTCCTAGAATATATAACCTAATTAGTAAAAATATTCAAACCAGCAGTAATACCAAAAAATTCAGAGTAAACCTATTTAATATTCTTTTCAATATGGGTAGAGAAAACACTGAAAAGAAATTAATGGAAATTATAAAATAAAACTCTTTAGTAAAATGAGTATTATCATTATATTTTTTTTCTCTTCTTCGTTTTAAATATTTATAAATTTTTTATCTTATTTGGAAAACTACTGTTAAATTAATGTATTAATTTATATAATGTATTTATCTAATTATCTTATTTGGAAAACTACTGCTAGACTAATGTATTAATTTATATAATGTATTTATCTAATTACCTTATTTGGAAAACTACTGTTAGACTAATGTATTGATTTATATAATGTATTTATCTAATTTAACTTTTTATTGTATTAATTTAATTAAAATATTTGTATTGTATTAATCTAATTTAATTTTTTATAGTGTACTAATTTACTTGAACTTTAAATCATTAAATAATTATATATACTAATGAGTACCTATATTCGAATATTGTGTTTATCATTAAAATAAACACGTGCCATGGTACTAGCTCCACCCTTTTATACGAAACACATTGGTTTATCGAACCTCCAATAGATTATTCTATACATTTCAAGTATTTGTGAGAATATTTCGTTCGCTTCCAGACGTTTACTGAATGTTGTGTATCCATGTATACACGAATGTAGATAATTCCAGAATATAATAGGGCGTCAGAATGTTATGAAATGTTTGATCGTGTTGTTGTCCTCAATAGGCTCTGATAGTGAGTAATTATCTCGTTACAACAATATTAAGATTTATTACAACTTGATCTCTGAGATTTATTACATCTAACATCTAACATGTTTCGTGTAAAACGGCCATTAGAATCAAAGCTGTGCTGCTTGAAAATTTTCTGTATTGTATAATCTGTTGTATACGAACTAATTTATCGTCAACTAATATATATGTATCAACTATTCAACGCAAAATAAGATCAATGAAATTAGACCAAAAATATTTGTTGGAATATTCAAGAATTTTTTGCCAACTTTTTGGGATTTCTGTGTAAGTTCGCATTCGAAGCATTTAATGTGAAACCATCACGATTTTCATCCCCGGAACACACATTTGAATCATTTCTCGGGGGACCACTTGTTTTAAGCGTTTTACACTTCGAATGACAAAACATTAATATGATTTTTTCCGACGAACTCGGCACTGAACCACGACATCGAATATTTGTACATAAAGTAGGTGTACACGGTCGTTGTTATCTCGTTCTCATATTTCGGACATTATCTACATCGCATACTGGCTTGATAATGATTTATATATAATTAATAATAATAAACTTTCTTCATAACACTTTTAATGTTATTTGTTGAAAATACCAACATTTCGCGACCAATGGTCCCTTTATCAGGATACAACGTGTACTAAAATTAGGAATCAAAAATCGAAAAACTGACAGTAAAAAAATTAAAATAAGTATATGGAATATGAAAAGATAATAGTATAACATGTAAACAAATTTAAATGATAACTATTTGTTAAAATTCCCCGAAAAATTTAGGTATTTTCAATAAATTAGTTGAGATAATAAAGTATATATGTGTGAGGAATGGACAGAAATACAATGAACGGAGGCGGAACACAATCAGCGCAAGACAGGGACGTATGGAGGCACCTTATCGATGCAATGGGTCCCCGACCCAAAAAGGACAAGAGGAAGAAGATGAAGTTGTAGAATGAGATGAAGTATATTCTTATAAATGATATTAATAATGTCACTACAATATCATTTTGCTCAAAATGAAGGTGATTTTAATAAATTATTTACACAAAACAAGTTACATATAATAAAATTTAAGAAAGGCCATAAATAAAATAAATACTAATCCTGACTTACACTTTAACGATTTTATCCGATCGTTGGGCCCAACGATTAGAGAATGAATATTTAAAAAACTAAATGAAATTTTATTAATAATGATCACAATCAGACCACAGAGCAAAATTCGGTGGATAAATAAATATTTTATGACATAATTAAAGTAAGATTCTGGCGAGTTATCCATTTTTTTTCCACTTCTACTCACTTTTCTTCTTTTTTAGTCATCTCTCCACTACTGGATGTAGGCCTTTTCTAAATTTTTCCATTTCTCTCTTTTTTGGTCTTCTTTTACGCACTCGCTTCCGACTATTGGGATAACACCATCAACCCACCTTTTTTGAGGCCGACCTATTCCTCTCTTTTTTCTATTGTCACCATCGTAAAATTTTGAATGTCTATCAGTTCCTTGTACAGTGACATGACCCACCCATTACTACCAATTTTAATTTCGCAATGCGGTCCATAATATCAACAAATTTTGTTGAGCGTCTGATTTCTTCGATCCGCATTTTATCTTTTAGATTTACTCTCCATCGCTGTGTGCATTTTCGTATGTGTATCGTATTCGCAGTAAGTGTCATCGTTTCCATATCGTATGTTTTGTAGTAATCATATATTTAGTAATCACAGGGAGGATACATGCTTCAAAAACTTTTCTTTTTAAATTCATGGGAACTTATAATAATATGGTGAGCCTTGAAAAAATCATATTTGGAAATGAATATACCGACAAATATTTATTTTATGTAAGAAAAAATTAAATTTTCCCTGTGTTCGTAAATATCTTATTAGTGAATCTTTTTAAATTGTATTAATGATGATAACAGTGATGTTGACAGTTATGTTACAGATTTATTTTTTATTTTTAACATTTATAGTTCTAATTCATTAATTTTTGATGATTATTTAATCACTTAATGTGTTTAAAATATTATTGAAACACTGAGATGATAACACTTTATGATGTGTAGTTCATTTTATTATTTTTGCTGAAGAAAATTAGTTTTCCGGCAACGAAAGCACGTAGAACCTTCATATATACATATTTATAATAATAAAAAGCACTAACTGATTATTCTAAAGAAATATAAGCTTTTTTATAACAAATTTGACGAATAAAATCGAACTGCTTAGTAAAAATCTTTTTCATCTATAAAAAACGTTTTTTATCGTTTACTATATATCCGAAAGCACGATGAGTTCAGTAAAAATAAATCTGACGATTAAGATTGTTTATTATCCCAAATTTTTGGAAAAGTATTAGACAGCGTCCGAATTCATGTTCTGTGTTATTTGATGGGTAATTCCTATTCAATTTAAATAAGTATCCTTATTTAGCTGTAAGAATGTTGAACGTTTTATAAGTACCCGAAGTCGCTTTATAAGTATCTGACAAAAGGCCAAACAATATCCTGTCTAAAATGATTTAGAAGATTAAAAACTTTCTTTCCGACGGACATTAATGTTAATGGAAGGTTGTTGTAGGAATGACGCACCGTATAAATTAAATAATCAGTTGAGAGTATAATAAAATTTGTAGTCTAAGATAATACGCTCTTTAGAATAAAACTCTTTTAACACTAACAATAAAGTTGGATTAAATAGGCTCGAGAAGGCTTTGAATAAGAAATTGAAAGTGTGTTTTCAAATAGAGATGATTTAACCATTCAGCCTCAGAATTTTGCAGCTTCGCCCGTATTAAAAAAAAAACTTGTTTGGCAAAAATAATTATATATCATCATCATCTTCTCTTGTCCTTGTAGGGACGGGGGCCCAAAGACTCGACAAGGTGTTCCATATTCCCCTGTTTTGTGCTGCTTCCATATGAGCCAACCAGTCTAGAGACATTTGTTTTCACACACATCTTTTTTTGTTTCTTCCAGTTTTTTTTGTTAAATCTGGGGTGACCTACCGGTCGTCTTTTTTCCGGGATTGTTAAGAGGATACTTCTGGGTATTCGTTCCTCTGGCATTCAAACATGGCATGGCAAACATCATTTGTTCTTTTTAAAATGTAAGAGTAAGGGCTCCATGCCGAGTGTTTGCCTTATGTCGGTACTTTTCACCCTGTCCATCAGTATAACTCCAATTACGTTTCATTTAAAAATAATATCTTAAAAATAATTTGTTACTTTTCCCTTGATAAAAATGTTTGCCGTTGCAAGTAAAAGACAAATTAATTTGAATATAAGTTGTATTAATGGAGAATACTCTGTTTTTGTGATTTAAATAGGTTTATTTCTATGGCGGATTGGTTAAAGTAATTATTATTTTGACGTAAAAATTCTCCGATTTCACCAATATGATTTTGAATTGATGAATGTTTGTTTTACTTGAGTATGAGTAAAAAATATACAGAAATACCTCTTCGGATAAAAATCTGAGACTCGGATCCTCCTATCCAATTTATGTAGCTAAATAATAGCTCACGTTGCTGTTTTACTAGTACCCTCGGCGTAGAGGGTTGTTTATATTATAAGAAAAACGTCCTTCTTGAGAGATTCCATAACAGACATACCCATATTTAGATATTTATTTAAAATATATTTAAAAACTTTTTTTTATTTTAATTTTATTATTATATTTTATTATATTGTACATATTTTATTTATTTTAATTATTTAAGTTAATTACATATATATTTGAATAACAGAATCAGAATATTAACGCTTACCCATCTTTAAAAGAAAGTCTTATTATCGTGTTTAAAATGTAATCATTAGGAGCATTATACAATAATAGTGAAAATGGATATAATGTAATAAAACAAAAATGTATATACAAAATATTCGATTTCATTGTGCTACACAATATTCTCAATGTAGCACATTGATTCTCTTTCTTTATCTGACATAAATTTGCATGCTAAACCCCGTATAAGAAACCCGTAGTTCTTTAGAATAAGCCAGCACTCTAATAATGATGGTTATTTTTCTCCCATCACAAGATGTGTCGTATTTACGCTAAGTATTGTGCTGACCGTAATGTCGATGTTGATATTCTTGCAGACACCCTATCATCGTCCAAAATGTCTCATCTACACAACATCCATTTTCTAGACGGTAACCAATTATTTAGTTACATATATTTACAGGTTCATATCACGTTAATACTTTGAAATATACATATGCAAACACAGCTAATTATTTAGTTATATACATATTTTTATTAAAAAAAACACATTATTATTGTGAAATTGCAATTTCAGAACAAAGTTATGTATATTTTAAACAAATTTTTATTAATCAATTAGAAAAGACATACAGAAAAATCAAATAACCGAAAAAATATTTTAACTGTTACCGTGATACGAACCAACAGACCACATTCTATGGCGATGGGATGGCGCGATATAATGTTATAAAGCGCCATCCCCAGATAGAATGGAGGTTCACGGGTTCGAATCCCGGTAGCAGGTAAAAACCTACTTTTACATGTGCACATCAGAACAGGTCAGAGATACTTGTAATTGGGAAAATGGGCAGTCTTAATGTTAGTATCTCTAATAAAATATAATAAAATACAAGTTTTGAATTCGTAATGTCGCATTTTTTTTATAAATTTGATAAATATTTAGGACATTAAAAATTTTGATTAATAATAATTAAAATTTTGATTAATAGAGAATATTGAAGATTTCCTCAAAATCGCTTTGATAATCTACCATACTGTATTCTTGTATCGTTTATACCATGCAATAAATAGAGAGTTTGGAATATTTCAGAAATTGATTACACAATGTACATCAATATTGATATTTATATCACCGTTATCAATTAATTCAATGTCAATCAAATTATCCATATTAGTAATGAATTAATTTAATTGAAGTGATATATTTAAACTAGTCGGTTTAAGTCATCCACATGCTTGATTACAATAATTTTAGAACGTAGATCAGAGTTTTTTTAATAAGTATTTTGTTATTTTTGAACCAAGTATTTATATATAGATATTTTCTTTATTTTGCTTTCTGTTTAGTTTACCAGAGAAGTTCTTTATAATGTGATGAGATTATTTCACCAATGGAACCTTGAACCTGTACGTGCCATCATTCTTTTTTATTCTGTCTTGATAGCGGATGATTCTTTTTATTTTCTGTGTTTCCACTTCGATTTGCATCTCATTTATTACTCTATTGTTGGTTTCTAGCGAAGGTTCATTCACTAAAGCTTAATTCCAGCGAATTCAACCCAATTGTAACTGATGTTGGTCTGCTCCGATTTGGCTGGTCAAAGTTCAAGATTTTTCATTTTATTATCCTAGTAACTAACAGTTTTTTTTTAACTGGAGGATACTATCAAAGTTGCCTGAAATTTTGTCGTACTATTTACTTATGAATTCAATGCTTTTTTCATCTCAATCATTTCATTCTTCATATTTATTTTTATATTCAGAGTTTTATGTTCGATTTTCTCAAATAGCTGTTGTTTAAATCCATCCATTTTTCTATCCACATATTTTATGAATTTTTCATAGTGATTTTTTCCTGCAGATGGTGGTGGAGTTTTCGAAGACTTGAATCTCGTATGTACTTTACTTGTTGAACTCAATTTAATCTTGCTTTTGTTATACATATATTATATCAGTTAAAAGAAAATTGAAAGAAATATAAAGGAAAAGTATCACTTTGATGTGCATAATGTGTTCCCTTCTCGTTTCAATGGTATTAGAAATTAAACACAGAATCACGTCCCCACTCTTCAACTGTATTGTTACAATTAAACATACTATTTTTATAAGTGACTAGTAAATAAAATTTTATGTGTGTAATATTTCAACACATTAAATATTATCTGCATATATTTTAAAACAATCTGTACTTCTCGCTAATTTATACGATTTCGCCATTTGTTTTTTTAAGCTTGCGATGGAAACACGTACAATACACCATTTGTAGCACATTCATATTATAAGATTCCCATCTTATCTCATCTTCTTCCCCTTGTCCTATTTGTCGGGGTTGGGGACTGCTTTAGATTTGCTCATGGTGCCTTTCAATATATGCCATTTTTATATTACAAGATTACTATTTATATTTTTATAATACCATATTATTAGATTACTATTTATAAATGTATTATCTAAGAACGCAATTATGGATTTTGTATATAGAGGTATATTCATCAATTAAGATAAATTATATAAATCTCATGGATTTTGTATATAGAGGTATATTCATCAATTAAGATAAATTATAGAAGTCTCACAAAGACGAAGCTATTTTATATGGAAAACATATATGAAAGTCTTTATAGGGTGGCCACATTTTTTAAATATTAATTTATGATAAAATAACATTTTATCGTGAGTTAACTATTTAATGATGTAAATTAGGATTTTTTAAAGTAAATAATAAAAAAATACATCTGACTTGAATGGAGATGGAGATCTCATTTTTTTGAATTTTAATGGGCGTTGAATATATTTATGAATGTATTTGGGGGGTTTCCAGTTTTTCATTAACTATTTTGTGTTATAAGGTGTATTATTTTTTGTCGATTTATTTAATTGGACTAGGCAAATATCTTTTAGACCAAGCTTTGATAATATGTAAGTTTTATCATAAAACTTTGAGCTTGTACAAAATGCATTGAAATAATAAAAAAAATATTTCAACAAATATTTTAATTTTTCAAATTTCAAGATCATCCCCCCTCTTCATCTACACCACCCCACGTACATATGTAATTTACTTTGTTTGAATTGAAGACTAAATCTAAGAGCTAGATTACGTTCAACAAAAACATATCGTTGAGCGATGAACAAATGTCCCCCTACCGGAAATGAGATACTATCAACTCTATAATAGTGCTTGTGAGCGAGAGATATTCCGGCCACTTTATATTTGACAGATGACTTTATATTTGACACACAATAATGCGTGCGCACGTCTGTTTTTCTGAAGAAATATTAGCACGTTTTAAATTTATTTCAAGTGGTAATATGTTTACTATGTCAAACATATCATGCGGGTAAATTATTTATAAACATTACTGAAAATTTCACCTGTCATCTCAACATAATGAAACGCAGTTAGCTGGAACACCTCAACAAACGCCTTCAAAAGTTATGTGTACGGTGTACATTCTATCTTTAACCTCAAAAAATTTGATCACATCTTAATTCTTCTCCTTTCGCTTGCAGTCCGACAGTGCCATAACATTTATTTATTTGTTTGGAAATACTAACAGATTTAAGAAAATGAAATTTGTATATGTATGAGAGTGTAAATAGATAGTAATGAACTTATTCACTTATACTCTAGCACATTTCACATAAAAATAATGTAGAAGTAATACATAATAATAATATTAGTAAATTAAAAGAAAAGACGTAAGTAGTAACAGTAATGAATAAAAACAAAATAAATTAAATAACAATATTAAATAAAATATATTAAGGGGGGGTAAGGTTTTTAACTTTTTTTTGCATTTTATTTTTAATTTTTTAAATGAATGTATAACACGTATAACACCGTAAGAATATTCTGTCAAAATTTCAAGTCAATCGGAGCAAAATTGACGAAATTATGAACATTTGAGCGATACTCAGACTGATTTTCTATACCTGCTCGGGCAGCTAAGAGACGCGCTCACCTGAGGACTACCGGACGTGCTATTGTATTAGAAGAGTTTTGCGTAGACAAGGACACACAGATGCTGATGATGAAAGCTCTTTGCCGTGTGAACATGGCATCGACGATTATGTGTAAGTATAAAATAAGTGTTGAGTTTTATTTTGAATTTTACAGTGTGCAAAACTTTAAATCGTTTTCCCCACATCTCACGTTTTCAAAGTCGGTGTCCATCATAACTTCAAAACTACTGCACCAATCCTTTTGAAATTTTGAACACTATTTCTGTACATAATTTACGAGGTAACGCTGGAGACTTTTTTTCAAATTTGTTATTAATTTTTATTTTTTAATAACAAATTAGTCGATATTTTTCGCAAAAAATCGCGTTTTTCCCTTCAAAGTGTTCCAAAAAATTGAAAAATTGAAATTTCAAAAAACCCTCCCAGCGTTACCCGGGAAAATCTATTATCTAACGAATGAACTTTGATTTTTTGATTTCAGATGATCTAGCACCAAGTTATGTTGGACACCGCAATTCTACTTTTTTCCGAGACACGTCCGAATAATTGCTGCCATTGCCGTATTTTTTAATATTTCGTCTTGAAAATTTTACACAATATTTTTCAAATGTCAAACTTTAATGTATTTATGGTTTTAATAAAGAGATTTTAACTGTGTCGTCACAAAAAATTCACAAAACATGCCTTTTTTTGTACGAATTAACCTTACCCCCCCTTAAGGTAAGTCTAACTTTATTTATATCTTGCATCGCATTCTTATTTTATCTCTTTTTTACTACATCCTTCTCAATCGTCACTCATCTCAGTGCCTTAAATTTAAATTCAACTTTCATTCTAATCATAGCCTTCCACTTTATTAAGCTGACAATAGCCATTCCCATTACTATCTACCCCCATTCATAAAACTGAAATCTTCAGCTCCTTATACAAAGTGCAGTCGGCTAGGCTGTGTTATCAACTATGCACAAACATCACATAATCACAGATCAAAACTATGTTCAAAGGATAAGGCAATTTTACCTTTCCCCAAACCTCACTTAACCCTTCCTCATCCCCATTCATCTCGTATTCTTTTCGTTATCATGGAGTTAGTTTTGTAGATAATATCGCATTCCGGAATTTTATTTCAACTGTTTCACCAAATAGTGTGGTTGTTTAAAAAAAATTATCAACTGGCAATAAATAAACCCGCCATTTTAATAGTATGAAAGCGAAAATTTTATAAAAAATAAAATAAAATTCATCTCATTTCAATTCTTATCCCACAATACGATGGACGATCGCTCCATACTAAAACATTACTTGGAAACTTATATGTACTATCACATGGTACTTGCCGGTGCAGAGTAATGTCATAATTAAGTAGATAATTATGTCTCTCGATTTTGTGACTATCATACATCGTGGTATCTAAATAGGTATTAGTTATAACCCGTAAAAAATTACCAATAAAAATTTAATAACGTTATATTATAGAAGTCTCACAGAAACGAAACTATTAATATAAAAAACATGTATGGAAGTCTTTTCTAAGATGGCGCAGGGCTTACGACCTGTATGAGCTGACTTAGTGATCATTCTACAAAATGCAACGTTCACCAATTTCATTATAAGGACGTCCACAGATTTTGAAAGTTTTATATACTTTCCAAATCTGAAAACCTTTTGTTTATTTGAAAAAACTATGCTAGAGACATCTGTAGTCTTTTTTCATGAAAATACATGGATTTCGCAGCTGGTAATGATACCTCTATATTTTAAAGTGGATTATTTTTATTCTCAGAACATACCTACATACAAAAATTAGAATATTTAATTTTCATAACAACGAAAAAATCGAAATCAAACTTATATGTAAACAAATATTATCTTACATTAATAAACACATTAAAATATTAATGAAACCACCGTTTTTGTAAATTAAAATGAGCTACGATGTCTGAAATTTTACTTTATTTGCTTCAGTTTTTCACAAAATGTTATATAAAATTTAACTTTCATAATAAATAAAATGATCGCAAACTCGTAGTATGTGTATCTGGCGGATATTTGTTAGATAGAGAATTAGGAATTTTGATTTTTCACATAAAAATATTTTTTTTCGTTATTTCAATACTTGGTTTAAACGCTGAAGCCTCCTGTAATTTATTATTTACATTTTGACTGTCTTTCTGTTTTATGCTCATAAATGAGATATTTGTGAGCATAAATATCTCATTTATGAGCATAAAAACTCCATCCCCACGGTCCTGACGCATACTTTTCGCATCTTCAACGTTTGTAAGAATTCATTTATTGAATTTTTCTTCACCCAATAATTGTACCTTTACTCCATGACTATCGTAATACCCATGTACATCGGTGTATCACCGGAGATTGATTTCTATTTTATTTTAATTCTACCACAATTTTGTGCATGAACTGATTCAAAATACAATTATTTTTGTATTTTGGTGTGAGTAAATTTTGTTTTGTAAATGCATAATTTGACATTTACCTGTAATTATTACATAACCGTCAGACCTGAAATAAATTTATTATAATTATATTTGGTTATCACCATTAATTATTTAATGGTTTTATTCACTCGCAAAGAGAGATTATAAAATGGAGCCGCCATTTTGTTACGTATGTCTATAAAATATATATAATTAGTCAGTTTATTTTGTTAATAAATTTACATACAAGTACCTATTACGTTACCCTTTTTTGTTATACTTACATTTTAATAACTGAAATGTGTTATTACAAACATTATTAACGTTAACACTAAGTAACGAATATTAAATTACTTTTCCATTATTTTATTTACGAAAAATATGTATTTTTTTATTTATTTTTATTCAATGAAATTAGAAGTTTGTCAGTTGTAAAAAAAAAATAGTGGTGTATTGTTTATCGCACACACTACTCATTTTAAGTTATATATTAATATTTGACTTTGAACATAAAAAAATATTAATATTCAAGAACTTATATTGAAAACATATTAATGTATTTTGTAGATCATAATTCATACCCGTTTCATAAAAAGCAAAGTTATTATATTTTATTTATAAAGCTAATAAAGACTTTAAATAGGAGGAAATTAAATAGCCTTCGCTACGCGGACTAGTGCTGATACGAGCAGTTTTCAAGTAAACGCAAACAAGACTAAATCCATGTTTATTGATAAACAAAATGAAACGGATGATGGTGGCTAGTATACAGACAGAATTAGACTAGAAATAGTAGTTAAAATAACCTACCTGGAATGCAGAATACATGAAAACTGGGATCCTTCCTACGGAAATCAAATATCGCATAGAGTAACCCAGAGATGCATTCTTCCGAATAAGAAATACCTATATATTGTTTGCAGTATCATTATTTATAATAAAAATAATCCGTACATTATTACATTAACATGTTGTTATGTTATATATTAACAAGGTACATAATTAGCAATTATATCGGTATACGGTTCAAGATGATCAGTCAAGGGATTTTATTTTCCATTCCTACCGACAGCCGTTTGAAATTGTCAAAGGAATTGTCTAAACGAAACAGAGAATTTCCAATACTTCGGATGCACTCGTGGCTCGAAACAATTGAATTCGCAAGAATCGTCGGTAGACCTGAACAGATCGCACTCTCGGGTCCATGTTGCAAATACGATACAAGTGTTTAAATTATTAGAAATCTTCTTCAATTTGACAAAAGTGAAGATTTCTTAAAACCTCTCAATTTCGTCGCGTATCGAATCTCTTTAAGAAAAATTTAGTAATTTTTGTAATTTTATAATTGCCATTAGATTTGGTAAATTCTGGTAAAGTGGGTGAGGAATGTAAAATATAATTGAGTGTAATATTTGCAACTTCGATCACAAAAAAAAAATGTATATCTGTTCTATCAGTACAAAATGCGATAGAACAGAGATTTTTTTACGCGAGCTACGCGTTAGATTTGAGTGAGCACATGTAACATTTCACGATTACATAGAGGCGATCAGCGGAAATGCATTGAGAATGCTAGGATGTTTTCTACGTGCTGCCGGGGTTTTCGATGTTGAGAACTTTTTACAACTTTTTGGTGTGAAATAAACTCGAGAGTGGCTTAATGATTTGGGGACAACGTGAGCTTAAGTACAATATTATGGTGATGAAAGTCAAAATGGAGTTTCTGATATCTCTACACTCTATATTAAGTTTCTGAGATATCTCTACATGAGTGACATCTCTACACTCAACAATCTCTACAAGAGAGAGTACAGCCATTATTCTTGGCTGTACCCAACCGAGTTTCTCCAGGGTATGCTTGGGTACAATGTTTAAAGACTGAAATGAATTTTTATTTAGTTTCGAATTTTTATCGATTATTTCAAGAAATGATTGATTATCCTGAAACCAAGCGGAGCATTGATTCGTGGGTTACTGACAATTACCGCATCAAAATTTTGACAATTAGCTGCATCAACATAGATTGTTTCATATACCAATATACAGGACCAACCTGTCGATGGTTATTGCTTTTGAAAAAGCTAGAAGAAAGATTAAATAAATAAATAAAGAGTTCTTATATATATTTAAATTCTTATATATGTTTTCTTGGTATATGAAGAATTAAATAAACAGAAAGAGTATATATGAGAATTTCTTAAATATAATAATATTGCATTTAAGTAATTCTCTTATAATAAGCATTTCATTTAAGTTTCATTAAATGCCATGTAGGTATATTTTAATACATTAAATAAATTGAATTGAATTAAACACGCCCTGTCAATACTCTAGACTTCCATACAGACATCTATAGTGTATCTTAATTTATAATGATCGCTCTAAGGACAAAATCTAAAAATTGTGTTATCAAAAATTTGAAAATACTAAAAAAACTTGAATTTAATTGAATCTCTTTTACTCATATAAAGTTCAATAATGATTTAGTCATTTATCGTTCATTGTATTTCGTGGTAAACGTAGAATATCGAGAGCGTATGGGATGTACAGACTCCTATCTGTGAGAGATGTGAAATATGGATGTCTAAGAAAAAGTTTTCAATGAAAATGGTTTAAAAATATTAAATTAGCACCAAATTAATAAACTGTTTAAAGTACAAAATTATTTTCAAACATTGATGTGGAAAATGAAGATCCAGAGACAGGATTAATCTCGTTATTCACGGAAGAATTTATATTGCATCCATAACTCCGGTTCCCAGAATTCACTCAAACTTGAACAGTGGCTATACTAGTTGACTTAACTCATATCCAACGATATAAACTTGAATTGAACTGGTAATGAACACAGTTGCTCTTAAATGTATACGCTGTTGCTTGAGGTATTTTAGTGAGAGAAACCAATCAAACACCGTAATATGGATTTAAATAAAATATATTTCTTATTATTATTATGATTTATTGTATTTTTTAAAGCATTTTGATTTTGTTACTTTAATTTTTATTAAATAAAATATTTCTCTTAATTAAGGACTGTGTAAAAGTATCCAGAATTATTTAAAAAAATGCTGTCAATAAGTTTTTTATTTATTTATTAATTTCTTGCATTTTTTAATAGAAGTTCAGAAGAAAAAGGAACTTGAACACTTTATCAATAATTCATTTAAAATGGGTTCAAGAGTATGTGCATTATAAATGTAGTCAATTAATTGAACTGAAATATTTTGTTTATTACGAATACTGTGAAAACTTGATAAATCAACAAAATGAATACTGAAATTTTTATGTATTTATAACTTTATAATTTTGCGTACGCCTAATGCGTTAACGATCAGTTAACAGTAATTTGAAATAAAAATACTCACCGCTATTTGTGGTTTTATTTCCTGAACCTCCCGGTGTATTTTGAGAGTACATAAGAAAGGTTTTAAAAAAAGTGCAAACAAAAAAGGTGATTACACTCGCAGTTGTGACAAACGCGAACGTGAATTATGGCGTAAGAAAACGTTCCCCGCAAACAGCGGTAAAACCCGCGAAATAAATACCACCTGACAAAATATTTCATGTCGGTCGGTCGCTGAGAGCAGTTGTCGTGTCGGCTGCAAATTCGTGTGAATAAATAATTTGGGGCGCAGCTGGGCCACTTTATTGCAACACTCTGTTTGGACCGTCGCAGGTGGATTATCGGCGGAACAGCTGTTTCCGTCAACCGGTACGCGTTTCTGAGAACACAATTTAGGCAGCCATTTGACAGCATGCCTTATGGACCAAATACAAACAGAACCTTTATTGGCACGCAGAAAATAATGTTGCCGAGCTTAACTGAACTTAAGCTTAACTGAAACTTCTAAGAGTTAATACTAAAGAACACATTCTTATTGGGAAGTTTCAATAACAAAGTTCTGTGAATTTTAAAAAACAGATTTATTAATCATCTAGCTGTTCATACCCGGCGTTGCATGGGTTGAGGATTAGGTTGAAAATAAATTTGTAGAGAAAAAAAAGGTTCCATTATTTTTCAAAGCGTGTATTTAAAATAATTTTTCATTTTATCAAGACTGGGATGGATAGGATATATAGAGAATAAATATGGAATATATATGAAAAATTTTGGTCCAGTTGTTAAAGCGATGTAGATTTGTATAGAAAAAATATCCGGGGGAACGGATTGGTTACAGGGGGAAGGAAAAAGGTTGCCTATATTATCCGACTGATCCTAAAAAATAAGTTTGCAAGTACAGATTTGCATTGAAATTATATCAGTGGACGGGGTAGGGGTAAAGGGAAGAGGGAAATTTCGCCTATTTTACCCGCCGGGTCCTATAGCAAAAATATGAAAAATTGGAATTGAATCGGACAAACGGTGTATATTTTTATAGGAAACAGACAGACAGAGACATTGAGTTTTAGATATAGATATCGTGTGTTGCTTTTACGTCCAACGCTATTTTACAAAAAAGTTTTGGCATCGTTATAAATATTTTGTCCCACACTAATAAAGGTAGTTAAGTTTTTTAACAACTGCCGCATGGCGTAGGGGATAGAATAATTAACGAACCGGCTCAATCTACTTGACGAACTTTTTAGAAATGTTTCATTGAAATCAGTAATAACCAACAGAGTATAACGCATATATAAAATTCCTCTATTGTATGAGATTGTTTTATATTTTATACACAAAATATTATCCGTATGAGATTGTTATATATTTTATACACAAAATATTTAATAGAAGTAGGTTTTTTAATAATTTTTGTGGCCATCATCGTAAAAATGTTTCGCAAAATTATAATGTTACGGGAATTTTTTTTTGGACACGGCTTTTCTGTGAAATCAAAGAAAGTCAATTTCGTGAGATCTTAAGGCGATCGTCTAGCAGAATGAGCAAATTTCACAATTTTTTCTCATATCTTCTCTTGCGTTTTTTATTACATTTTTGTATAGAAATACCTCATTTTAAAATTTATTCATCAGGTTACATATATTTAAAATACGAATATCTTATTATATATCGTATTTTTTAAAACATAAATTGCATGTAAACGTATTAACAGATTTTTCTATAATTGTAACAAATTTAAGATAATCGTTAACTATGTAATATTATTGAATAAAAAAGACATCTCACACGCCGTTCAGTCATAAAAGGCCCACAAAGTGGAGCAATTTTCTTCATTTTTAAAACATCGAAGGTTTGGTAATTTATTAATCAATTATTTAATTTAGTTTATGACATTTTAATAAGATATTCGTATTTAAAATATATGTAACCTGAGGAATAAATTTTTTAAATTAGATGTGTTCGTACAAAAATGTGATGAAAAACGAAAGAGAAAATATGAGAAAAAATGGTGAAATTTGCTCATTCTGCTAGACGATCGCCTTAACAAAAGATGGAATTTCTGTCGAAATTTACCACTTGATCTGACCACTTCTGAATTTTTAGAATACACCTAATTTAAATAAATATCTGCCACAATTAATATTAGTAGGGCACAACATATTGGTACAGCCGACAGGACGCCGACATACAGAAAGGACTGATCGACTTCAAAGTCAATGTTCCGTCAAATAGGTACCTTCCTCGGTTACGAGCCGGGAAAATACCTGGGCTTCACCGGCTAACTTCTGCGATAAAACAATGATGCTCAGTGGTAGGTTCCTTCGCGATAAGCAGCTATAGTGTAGCGCACCCAAGCCTTTGATTTATGATGTGAATGTGCGAGTAGAAATCTACGGGAGAGGATTTTACATAGTAAAAGATAGATGATTGTAACAATCTTATATTTTCAATAAATCCCAGTTTTAACATACAATTAATAGTTTTTATTAGTGGAGGTACAGCTAAAATAAATAAAAAATGAAAAATGGGCGTTCGAGATCTTACAAAATAATTTGGGCGGAGGGGAAAAGAAAGGGCCCTACAACAAAATATATAATTAAGAAATTGGCTAACACACTGGATTTCTAGTAGGCAGGTCCTTTGAGCGTGTCTTACCGAGGCAGAGCAGGCAGATCGACCACCTCGGCCCCGGCGCGATAGAAATAGACCGTCGATAAGCCGGCCCCAACGCGCGCGGGTGGGTGGGTACATTACAATATCGAAACAAGCATGGTGGGGACTGAATGACCGTTCGGGACCTTTTCTAACCGGTCAGGTGTTTTGCATGGTATAATTATCGTGTAAAGGCACGCAGATTAAACGCGGTTTGCTTCATAATTTTGTTTATTTTTCTTTATTATGCATTATAGGATATCTTAACACGCGTTAAGATAAAAAAAAATTCATTTTCATTTACGCGTTTAAAATTTCATATATTAACAATGTTGATGCAAACTACTTACTGTGTTTCTACAATGAATCCACCTTATTTTAAAATCTTAAAAGTATATTATTTTATGTTTAATATTTTAATGCCATATTTAAGGTTTTTATGAATCTAATGTCGTTTAAAACGATAAGCTCATGAGTGAACTTTCTCATTGGCTCAAATGCTTTATTTAAGCAAAGACAACCTAATGTAATCAAAAAATTTGAATTCGGAAAATGTTAGGTACCTATATCTTAATAATTATCAATACTGAAAGGATAGGTACCGGTGCCCTTTGTTACTCCCTTTATATTAACTCGCGGAGTCTGCTTGCTTGCTTGCCGGCATGCCGTCGAAAAAACTTTGGATCGATTTTTAACCCTTTTCCCGTGATCTAATTGAACTGAAACTTTGCAAGCAGACTCGTGGCGACGATCAAGAAGATCTATAAAATTTTTGTTAAAAAAAATAATAATTATAGTTCAACTTCCTAAGTTGTATGAAGAGACTGCGACGCATCTGGTAGACGCTAAACCTGTATAAAATAATTTTGGATTTTTGGAAATTTTTTATTACTCCCTTTCGTAGCGTCGCCCGACTGAAGTCCTATAAGTATAATAAAGTACCTATAATCCTATAAGAAGTAAAATAAGTTTCGACTTGCTGGTATAAGATTTTTTTTCGTAACATTTAAGATTTTGACAAAACTATGCACCGTATTAGGGCGTTTAGTAAAGCAAAATGAAGATTTCAAAAAAATAATGTTTAAGAACACGCTCTAAAGTCTATTTGAGTTTATGTGAAATTTTTATATTTTGCCATAAAAATTAAAGCTTCCCGAGCTACAAAGAAAAATATCTCTCTGGGTCTTTTTGAATGGACACAAAATAATGCTTCTCCTAATCACAGAGACTCAAGTCTAATTTTCAAAGACTTAAATAAATGCAATAATATTTCGCCGCGAAAGCCATCTTTCCCCATTTCCTTGGAAGTGCAAAAAGATGCGCTCGTTAAAAAGCGCAGACCGGCTGCCGGAAGCAAAACATGAGACCAAAAAACACCGACAATGACGACATTGAGTTTTCCTTAGAGGTATTGTACGGAAAAATACGAAATAAACGATTCTTCAACGCAGTGAACTAACTCAGTTTAATATTTCGGTACAGTATTGTTGTTTGGTGGTATTTTTAATGAAATTTAAAATAAATTAAATTTTAATAAATATTATTACTATTTCTGCAGGTTAAGTCTTATTTTAAACGTGACTATTTCTTTTTCTATTTCGACCTGTAAGGTCATTATCAAACAGTAGATATACCACTTGTAATCGACTTATTTATAAGATTTATGTTACTCATTCCCCCAAGAATAATTAGATGTTTTCGGTGAAGCCCTATATTAAGATTTTTTTCCTATTAAAGATTCTCCGGTTTTTTAAATTCTACGTTACGCTTAGAATTTTAAAAACGAATTATCGAAAATCCCCATTTTATTTCAGTGATTAACTGAATTACGTTGAAAGTGCCTCTATTTTGTTGTTATTTTATTTACGCTCATGACATTATTGCATTATATTTTATTTTAATTTATGGCCTCGATTTTGGGTTTCCTAAGCATATTAAGAAGTGGAGAGAAGATCATTTTTGTTGACTATTTACCGTTATATTTTAATTTTTGTGCGTGCGAAGTTGTTCAAGTAAATTCATTCTAAAACGTTTTTTTTAGAATCTAAATTTTTATTTTTGTAACAGCGCATATTGTGTTCCGTGAACATAGTTAAAAAAAATTCTTCCTGTTTTTCCAATATATGTGGCATTGCAGTCTTTTTGACTACACGTTGATTTATAAATGCTATTGTTTTCTAATTTAGGTATTTAACTTTTCGAGTATTTAAGATTTTTTCCTATATTATTATTAGCTCTAAAAGTTATTTTAAGCCACATTTTTGACTTCATCAAAAATAGCAAAATAATTTTGTAGTGACATTATAAATATAATTGAAGACCCCGTTACAAGAAGTTGTTATCTAACATTTTTGTCAAAAATGAGTAATAGGCCGTCTAAACAAAATATTGTACGCTCCTTCCATTGGAAATAAGTTCAGAACTTAAAAATAATTAGAACATGTTCAAATCATAAGGATGAACATGTTAACTACATTTTTATGTATTATCAAAATTATGTATTATCAGCACATGTTGATCTAACACTATTATTTAAACTACTGAGAGAATATCTCGACTGTCGCAATCAACTGGACTTATCGCTTTTCATGTTCCCTGCAGACAAACCAGAAAAAACATTCTCTTCCATGTTCCGAGAAATAGAGCATCCCATACACAAAATACATTTTTATATCGCGCACACAAAGCTTTCAATAATAATTGTATTGTTATTGACCTCTTCAACATTGGTATTACTGAATTTAAAAGTATGCTTTAGATTACATGCACTAAATCGACATTGACCATTCACTACCTTATCTTCTCTTCCTCCACCCCTATCCTGATTCCTACCTCCTCATCCTTTCTCTCTCATTATTTAACTAATTTCTTGATATACTTTTTCTTTTTTCACATTCAATTACTCAATCACCATTATTCATTCATAACATTGTTTATTGCTATTAATTAATTCAAAAAAATTAACTTAAAAATTTCTCATCTTACTTTGTTATTAACATCCGTGAATCTTTTTAATTGGTCTATGAAATGAATACTATGTTTTTACATTTATGTTTAAAAAAACTGTTAAGATTCCTTAATAAATAAATAAATAACTATTTGTAAAAGGACCTGGTTATTTATAATATTCAATTTACAATTAAGACTTTTTCTTATTTCCAAAATTGAGAATTTACCAAATTGTGATTCTGTTTAATTTATATATAAAATTTGTAAACACTTATTAATATCCAAAGAATGATTCATTATTAATACTAACACTATACAATAATAATGACAATATTTGTGTAGGCTAGGTTCAATAATTAAATGTATGTTTGAATATGTATGTGTGTATATATGTATGTATTTGTACATGCACTCGTTTGAGGGGAAATATGTAACCTCACCAGTAACAGTCAGTAAAATGCTCAAAACTTAAACAAAAAATATCGAAACTGCATAAGTACTATGTAATGCTTCCTTTTAGACAGAAAGGAAGTATTACTATTCTGTCGTAACAAAATAAATATAAATAAGTAAATACTACATATTCCGTCGTAACCATGAAAATACCCGAAATCGCACACGCCGAGCGAGGCGGCCGGAGCCAGGGCGCGAAGGTTATACACACAGGCTTACGAGTCACACACACTATGATAGTATCCCTGTCAACCGCCCTCGCGGGGCCTCCGAGCAGGAGACGGAAGGCGTGCCGCGACAGGCCGCGCTGCCATACTCTTGGAGCGACTGTACCGGCGCGTGACCCCCCCCCGCACCCTCTTCCGCTAGCCTTCGGTCCTAATATAGGATAGCTGCGCGCCCGCCGTGGCAGTCATCACCAGTCATCATCCGGGAACCGAGCTCTGAGGTGCGTCAGCTACGCCGCCCGCCCTAAGCAAATTACGGCCGCCATTTGCATAAAAGTTACGGTGTCGGAATTTTTTGTTGTTAATTTTCAAATGTGAGCCAATAACATACCTCTCGCCGTGTTACAAAGCTAAACAGTGTGTTAAAATGATTTAAACGCAAATAATATACTTCCCGCCGTGTTATAAAGTTAAACAGTGTGTTCAACTAGTTTAAACGCATATAGTAACGAGTTCGTCGTGTGAGACAATGTCGGTCTCGCAATAAATACATAATAATAATCGTTCTCTATGTTTTATAAACGACTAAGGGTGAAGTAGACCAAAGTTAAAAAAGTTCATCGCAAGCGCCTCGAGCGCCTTTTTCTAAAAATATAATACATTACTATTGGCGTCATGAACATTCCCCGCCAACAAGGGGTATAATAAAAACAATCGTTTTCGTGCCCTATTAAACAACGCCTGTTCTTTTAACTTTTAATAAAAATACCGTGCTCTTGGACTTCATAAGATTCAGCCGTCATTGGCGTCTTCTTCATTAAAAATCGTCATCAACTTCGGCCCCTCCGCTCGGGCATTCCGACCGATCAGCTGACGGAAGACAACCGTCCGCCGCCTCCTACAGCTGGTCAGGGCTGCCACCCTTACTAAAGGTGGTCGATCCACTCCATACTCCGAAGAAAAAATTACAGGTTTCGAGTGTTTGTTTATATCTATACATAATTTACAGGAGCCAATTATGGCTAATCTCTAACATTCGCAAACTATTTACAAAAAGTTATCAAAAGGATAACCAAGTGACATTAATCGAACTCAAGTGATGTAACTTTAAAAATAGGAAACATAAAGTCTGTTCCAATCCCTGTTCATATTTATCCATACATCCCATTAGCCTCTACTGGGCCGACCTCTGGAAGCTTAACTATATGTAAATTAAAATTCTGTAGTGGACCCGACTGAGATTAAATTTCGTTATAGTGATCAGGTTAAAAACATCTTAAAGAACAAAAAACCTTAGAAGAGGTTCAAGAGTTTGTTTGTGTTTATACTTAATCTCCTTATGAGAGCTCCCACTCAACCTCCATTTGGTAATAAACAAATATTTTTATTTATATATAAAATTATAAAGGAGCATCAATTTTGACTTTAGTAGCCACCAGGGTCATACTTAAAAATTCGGCGTTGTGTTTTTCTTAAACCTTTTACTATTGTATTTCATTGTCCCGTATGAAACCACGTTTATAAATTGTATAACATACTGTAGAATTTGTGCCTTATGAACTATTCTCTGTGTACTGAATTGACTGGATACCATCTCATTGTAATAAACCTCATGTAAAACCATACAGGCCCTGTTATTATTTTACTTTCTCCATAATATTCCCCAACCAATCTGAAAGAAAGTAAAGGGAAAGGACCACAACCACTGAAGCTTAGAATCCTGGTAAGATAACCCTGAGCGTTGGTTGGTCAGTTAGATCGTGTAGAAGCAATTCTGCATATGAGAGAACAAGTACGTTCTCGGCAACCGCGTTCAGGGGTTTATTGGTAAATTCGACATTTCAACTATTATGGTTTATTTTAAATACAACCTTTTAATAATTCCGTGATTAAAAATATTTTTCGTTATTTTCGTAATGAAAAGTCAAAATACAGCTAAATTTTGAATACAATAAGACATTGTATATTATTACGCGTCGTAGCTTTCGGAGATGAATGAAAACATGAAAACACTGGAAATTAATTAGTTATTTATTAATTATAATTAATTATTCAATGTACAAAATCATTTAACACGAATCAAACATAACGCTGTTCTTTAAATCACACTTTTTCGTATTTTATCATTCATATGTGAACACTATATTTAACATTGACTAGAACATTTCATCCAATTCTCGCACGTATTAATCGCATTTATTTATTTCGCAACTTAGGTACGTACTCACCCGATTATTTCGCTGTGTTATATCTGTCGCTTGGTTAGCTGCTAGGCCGTTCTAGGCATTTGCGGACATTTCCCGAAGATTATGGATAATTGTAGACTTTTCTAGAGCGTTTCATAGTATTTTTTCAAAGTTACATTACAAGGGATTCAAACAGCGCACTATTTCTTCTGCTTGCCATTCCGTGAAATATGTTTAAATAAAATAGTATTATTTCAGGAGGAATATTTTGATTCGCTGTAGATAAAACTCTTTTAATTCTTAATTGATAATATTGCAACATTTGTAGATTTCATGTAAATTAGATGCAAAAAATATGCATGTTAATACAGGAAAATAACGAATAAATATGTCGGATTTAAGTTAATCAATATTGTTCAAATTATTGTAGTGATTTTAATTTATTAAATAAATTTACAATTAATTCAACGATTTTAGTTTTTGAATTCGAATTCTGAAATCGTCATTTCTGAAGTTATTCAGTAGTTCAGTATCTTCATAAGGTTGTGATATATTAAAAGAAAATTAAAGTTAACGTGTTATATAATTTACTTGTACCTACGTAAAAAAATCCAGAAGTCATTCCACTTAGGCCCTTTAGGATGAAAAGATTTTCAAGAACAAATCAAGGATTAACTGCAGAATCGCATTTGAAATAAAATAGCTCTTTTTGTTGAGTTTCTCTTCCAAAAAAGTGACAACAGGAGTTTATGGCTTCAAAAGCATATATAAGAAAAATATTTCTTAGAATTTGTCGTATATCTTCTTTGTACAAAATAATTGATGTCATCGTTACAATACCTAATTACATCTTACTTTACAATGGAATTTAGATCATATTTCGTACGATACATAAAAATTACTAGATATTCTCCTTTTTTTAGTTCAAAACCAAAAGGGAAAATAAATTATTAAATGTTTTAGCAAATATGGGTTTTGATAATTCATTTCTACGTTTATATCTATATACACGTGAAGTAAATTCCATATCAATATTCTAACAATTTTTTAAACAATACTTTGCTAACATGCACAATACTATAAAGGTAAATTTTAATATAAACTATAATAAATCATAAATATATTTATTAACGGAGTGGATCATGAGTTTCTCACTTTTGAAAATTCATTTAAAAAAATTAATGATAATGAAAGAACACGTTTGAGAAAATCGTGTCGTAAAATAAATGTCTTCATATTCAATATTTATCATCCTGTTGCTGGCATTTCTCGAATCTGGCACCTAGGTGTAAGTAGGAACCTAAGAAATTAGGACAGATAATGCCATTTGATGACAAAGTACCCAAACTATCACTTCTGGAGAAAGGAGAAGCCTTTGATGTTTAAGTTTGCGGCGTTTCCATGCTTCCATTAACATGCCCTTTTAAATGAAAATAAATTTCGTGAAATCCAATCATCAGATTTTAAATCTTGCACCAGTTGGATCTTATATGTATGTTTCAAGGCTGGTTTCAAAATTCGGTACAAAATTGATCTTGGTATAGCCATAGCAGCAGAATATTTGCAAATCTACAAGTATAGACTCGATAAATTGTTGATAAAGTATAGTAAAAAGAAATACAAAATAAAGGTTTTACTACTACGAGATTAAACAACGATAAAAATATATTTATAATTACGAGATTTATGGTATATTTTCTTTTTATGGAAAAGTGCTGCCAAAGCTGACACACACAATTTTATTGGCTTATTTATATATCTAGTACTTTTAAAATGGATTTTTATTAATAATACACTTTACCAGTACCATGACCAGTAGAATCGAGTAACTTATATGTATTTAATACTCGTTTTGGTGAATTTTTTATATTTTACTACCGACAGGATCGTCACAATTTACGTATTTTTCAGAAAATTGTTATTCTCCCCACGATCAACTTGTTTTCAGTCTATTGCACCAACACCGTTGGTGTGTAGGAAGAAGTGGAGTTGGTCGCTCACGTTTTGTCAAGGAAGTAACATTCGATTACTCCCAAGTCTGTTGCAAACGACTCTTCAGCAAATAACGATCGGTTACTCGCAACTGAAGTTACTTGTCTTCTTTGCGGACTTTTTGTGTGTCCGCATCTCTATTCGTATTCAGACTGGCCACGTTTTTCTTTAAGTGAGTTTTGCCAACACCATAGAATCTTGGCTTCTGTATGACGTTGTCCAGCAGTTGTAATGTAATGTCATGTAATATGTAAATCTGTAATCGTTTTTCAAGGATCTTGTATAGTTTTGTGTGTGGGATCAAAGGTCAAACGTGAAGTGGTCTACAACATCGCGACGAGGATACATCGAGGAATGTAGGTCCTTCGCAATTATAATGCCAACCACCTCTTTATCTTGTCCCGATTCTCCCCTAAATTCCCTTCCTTTTCTCTATTTCTTTAGATCTTTCTAAATATTATTTTACTTTATTACACGCATCGCTGAACGGATATCTCGCTTCATTTGAGTGATCGATCTTGATGTTGTATACGTATAAAGAAATGGTCAGTCTGACTGTTTCCAAATATTCATATCTAAGCGTTACATGAAAATTTAAAGCAAGCATTGTAACAAAATTTAACAAAAGTTAAATTGTCGAACACACAGATAGAAAAAAAAGATTTTCGAATTTTTGAATTGTAATACTAGTAGTAGCAATGGATAAAACTGTGGATAATAATTGTACACGTGTATAACTTTATTTTTTTTTAAATAAATAAGTACACAAGAAAATATAATGAACGACGAATTTTTAATCAATTAAATAAAGACATAATAGAATATGGTGATAGCTTAACGTATTTAATTTTATTATTATATATTAATAAAATTAATAAAATAAACTTAGTTTGCACCACTTTTTTATATTGAAAATATCAACATGTTTCAAGGCCTATTGGCCACTTCGTCAGGATACAATTGTACAATATGTGAGGTTTCAATATCATTACAAAATTATTTTGCTATTTTTGAAGAAGAAGTTATTATATATTTTTTTATTATTATTTAAGGACAACTAAGTAATGTAATTTTAAATATACCGTAATGTATCCTCGCATGTAAACTGCTAAAAAGGTTTTGCAAGATGCCAGTAATAAAAATAAGAATAAATAAATAATATATAAATAAACAAAATTAATAATAAAAGTAAAAAGATATGTAAATAATTTGAGATTCCATCAAAATCTGTAAACGTAAAATTGAATAAAAAAAAATTTTTACCATTATTTTTGTTAATATTATGTTAAGGAAAACCCATCCCTTAAACTGTCAATATTTTGGCAAATATTACAAATTGAACACTGTAGTTTGTTATATAAAAAAATTATATATAATAAGTTTACGTTAATACAATACAAATTTTTATTACAAAATATAATACAAATTTGAAGCGAGATTATTCCAGATCTGAGGAAATGCATTTAGTGAAATACCAATGTCAGGCAAGCAACGTAGGATGTGTAGGTACGTTTTATTATCCTCATATATAAATCGAAGATTTGTATATTTTATGATTGTATAATATATTTAAAAACATTTTTTGTAAAAACTAATGCACGAATGTACAAAGAATGTCGTGGATCTTAACAAGAAAATCTTAAACAGAATCTAAACTGATTTAAGCCAGATAAAGAAAATCTTGACCAACGTGCGGAGCTCTTTAAATTTTAGATAAAATTTGATGTTCTATATACTGGAACTAGAACTGAAACGCAACATAAAAGTTTCCCTTATTTCGTTAAAAATGGAGATAAGTTAATTATTATCTCTTATTTGTAAATTATTCCAACATTTAATTTAAAATTATTAAACAAATCGCCGTTAATAATGGTTAACGTGCATAGCGGGGCTCTATTAATTTTTTCTAATAACTTATTTAATAGACATTAATAATAAAAGATTAAATTTTAACAAATTTAACGGTATATAAATTAATTTTTAATAATTGCACAAATTGTTTAAATAGCAATAACTGTTCTGAATATGCCAATCCTATTTAAAAAAACATTATGTTGTTATAAGCTAGGGCTTGGAAACCAAATTTATTAATTAACTAGCTGTTCATACCCGACGTTGCACGGATTAAGGATTAATGATTAAGTTTAAAATAAATTTGTGAAGGTAAACAAAGTTTTGATTCGAACGGTATAGATTTGCATCGAAAATATAACAGCGGAGGGGAAGAAGTAAAATAATAGGTAGGAAATATCGCCTTTAGTACTCACCGAGTCCTAAAGAATAAGTTTCCAAATTTTGAGTCCGATCGGTCAAACGATACAGATTTGCATCTAAAATATGTCAGGGGGAGCGGAAGCGGTATGAGAATAGGGGGGAAATGTTTCCTATGTTACCCGCTGAGTCCTAAAGAATAAGTTTCCAAATTTTGAGTCCGATCGGTAAAACGGTACGGATTTGCATCAAAAATATGTCAGGGGAAGGGGAAACGATATGAGAATGGGGAGAAATGTTGCCTATGTTACCCGCCGAGTCCTAAAGAATAAGTTTCCAAATTTTGAGTCCGATCGGTAAAACGGTACAGATTTGCATCGAAAATATGTCACGGGGAAGGGAAGGGGTAAAAGAATAGGGGGGAAATGTTGCCTATGTTACCCGCCGTGTCCTAAAGCATAAGTATGCAATTTGAATCGAATCGGACAAACGGTGTGGATTTGTATAGAGAACAGCTAGACAGACAGACAGATTTTGAGTTTTATAGATTAGAAAGGCTTACAGAAAAATCAAATAAACGAAAATATATTTGGCAGCTACCTTTTTGTTTTTTCGTGTTTCACACAACTTTGTATTGAAAAATTGCAACTTCACAATAAGAACGTGTTTTCGAATATAATAACGGTTTAAAAAGTTTATCAAAAAATAATTTAGGATTGCAATTAGATAAATTAGAAATCTTAAAAATTAGAGAAGCGTTAATATTAACTGAAATATTATAAGTAATCAAAATATTTTGTTATTTGAAAATTAAAAGATTACAAAAATAATTGTTTTTACATTAATATACGCAAATTAATTTTTACACTTATTATTTATTCAACTCCATTACATTTATTTTTTGTCATTTGATTTTCTATATTTTTCATTTTAATAGTAGTAAAGAAGGGATCATTGGCCCCTAAACATGTTGATTTTTGTATAATAGTTTAATTAAAAATAAGTGATTTTAAATTATCTACAGGAAAAATCTTTTAAAGCCTTGTAATATGTTAATGACTCGCACGGGGATACATAACTATGAAAGGGATGCTGTCTGGCTGGCACAATAACAGCCTCACGCACCCCTTCTCAACACCGAGCAGACACAAGTACATAGGTACACTTAGTTACCCCGTATTGTCCCTCTATAGAGACATCGGAGTGCTTCCTAATGAGACGCTCACAAATTAGTGTACCTTTTATATTTCCAACTGACAATAAGGACGGCTTAACTTGATTATTAAAAAAATCTTTTGTTCCGTTAAGTAATGGACTCGGAAATCTAAATTAAGCATTCTACTAAAGAGATCTTTTTAAATAAAGAAGTACAATTTACAATGAAAAGAGTTACAGAGATTGTGCCGTTCGATACGAAACATTTCTTATTTTACTGTTTCATGGAACTTTAATAAAAATCTACCATCTCTTCCAAATAGTACAGACGTTTTAATTTAATGTAGTTCAATTTTCTGTCCTTGAGAAGGGTTTGTGTAGGAAATATGGTAATATTTAAAATAAAAATGTAATATAATAGGTACACTAATAAAGGCCCATCTGCACTTCACTCAATGCGAGAAAAAACAAGTAAGCTATGTACCTAGTTGTGTACAAATAATTGAATTGAGTCTACTACGCTCGTGAGTGAGGTGTTGTTTGGAACGGGGAATTGATTGATTCAACTAGCTAATGATTCTTTGCACATATTTTT
Source organism: Agrypnia vestita (assembly GCA_016648135.1). Taxonomy (NCBI): domain Eukaryota; kingdom Metazoa; phylum Arthropoda; class Insecta; order Trichoptera; family Phryganeidae; genus Agrypnia; species Agrypnia vestita. Next base: position 105,037 of record JADDOH010001516.1, read on the forward strand.
TAATTAATACAATTTTTATTTTTGTATTTTAAATATAAAATAATATATGAGCTCTCAAACTAGATGTTATAATTCTCTAAAATTTTATATTCTCTTATATAAATACATGAACTCTTAAATAAGAATGAGTAAATAAATTAAACCGGACTTTTTAATCACAAAAATCAGATTCACATCTTTAGACATACAAATACTCAATAGCTGTCTGTCTGTTCTCTATAAAAATCTACACCGTTTGTCCGATCTGACCCAAATTTTGCATATTTATTTTTAAAGACTCGGCGGGTAACATATGCGAAATTTCCTCCCTCCCCCGCCCGTGACATATTTTCCATGCAAATCTGTACCGTTTGACTGTTCTGACTCAAATTTTGCAAACTTATTCTTTAGGATCCGGTGAATAATATAAGTGACATTCCCTCCATTTATTATATTCAAGAACACATTCTTATTGTAAAGTTGCTTTTTTTTCAGAATAAACTTCTGTGAAATTCAAAATCAAATTATTTAATCAATTAGAAAGACATACAGAAAAATCAAATCCACAAAAAAATAGCAGCCAAATATTATTTCGGGGATTTGATTTTTCTGTAGGTCTTTCTAATTGATTAATTAATTTAGTTTTCACATTCCCCCCCTCTTACCCTTTCCCCTTCCCTGATATATTTTCAATGCAAATCTGTACCGTTTGACCGATCTCGCTCAAATTTCGCAAAGTCATTCTTTAGAACCCGGCGAATAAAATAAGTGACATTTCCTTCCTACACCTTCACTTCTCCCCCACCCCTGATATATTTTGTGTACAAATCTACACCGTTTGTCCGATCTGACCCAAACTTGGAAACTTATTTTTTAGGACTCGATGAGTAACATAGGCGACATTTCTTCCTTCCCCCTTTACCACTCCCCCTTCCCCGATATATTTTCCATGCAAATCTGTACTGTTCGACCGACCTGATCCAAATTTTGCATACTTACTCCTAAGGACCCGGTGGGTAACAAAGATGACATTTTCCTCTTCCCCCTTTACCCAATTCCCTTCCTCTGGTATATATTATATACAAATCTACACCGTTTGTCCTGATCCGAATTTTGCAACCTTATTGTTTTGGACTCTGCAGGTAACATAGATGACACTTCTTCCCTTCTCCTTTACCCCTCCCTTGATATATTTTCCTTGCAAATCTGTACTGCTCGACTTCCAAATTTGATATACTTTTTCTTTAAGACACGGCGGGTAACAAAGTCACCATTTCCACCTTCCCTCTTTACCCCTTCCCCTCTCCCTGATATATTTTCAATGCCAATCTATATATATTCATTAAGACCTGGCGGCAAACATAAGTCACGTCTCTTTCCTTGGACATCCCCATTCATTCCAGCTTAGATTAAATAGAAACATTGTTGTTTCTTGGAGGCTTTGCAAAACAATGAAATCTTTGTTTCTCCCCATGAACTTATTTTTAACTTAATCCTTAATCCGTGTAACGCCGGGTACGAATAGTTGGTATTGTCATAAATCTTTTTACACCTACTGTGATATATTCATTATATATTTGTGTATTGTGCTGTTATCAAACAGATACAGTAGTCATGTGTTTAAATAAAATGAATAAAAATATTGTGGCTTGATTTTTTTCGATTTTTTTAATCCTCTTAATCATGAATTAATTTTCAGCGTTTTTATTAGCTCCGCGAAACCAGTTAATAAAATAACAAACCAATCAGTAAAATAAATGTACTTTACTTTAATTAAGCTTGTAAATACTCCTGTAAGCTGGAGTTTTTGACTTATATTATGGTGAGTATAATGTCTTTAAAATTTTATAACATTAAGAATTAATTTATTTAAAAAAACATTATTATGTATCTGCTGTATAAATAAATATATAATAAATAAAAAATAAAAAATCGAATTTGATTTCAACCCACAATCTAATGAAACACGGAAACGTATTCCACTGCAATACTTTTAAGTACTTTTATAAAATTATTAAGTACGTAATATATGCATTCATTCATACATATATGAATAAAACCGAATAAACACGCCCCTAAGCTAATATCGAAACACTTACCGACTTTTTGTCGATAGATCTCGATGCAATTGAATTTCTAACCCTTCCAAGTTACTTATGTACATAAAAAATGAATTATAGGATATAAGGAGAAGAAAAAAATAAAATCGAAAATGGGAAATCTAGAGACACACATTTTCACATATTTTCAACCCCAGGCATGTCTTCAAAAGGTTTTCTCGGAATGACTATTAGCAATATTTGCCATCTTTTTGGGAATTGTAGCACAACCTATTGTTTGTTCTGGCTTATAAACTGAGGCTTCTTATATTGATATAAATAAATAAATTACATAATAACAAATCTTTACCCACCTTGCTAGATGACGGTCAAACTCTGGTTGAGTAGCAAATCAATATAAGTTTTTCAACTGTCAAGTGAAATTATTAAAAGCTTGGTGACCATCCATTCTTTGCCAAATAGTGCGTATTGTTGAACATTATAATTTTATATCTTAATTTTCTATTTAATTTTCAATACATACATATTTAATTCTAATTTTGCGATTTTATGAAATAAGATATTCTATTATATAAAAAAATGAATCCACCAGTGAAGTATACAGATCAGAATAAAACTATCCAAGTAGCAGTTCCCCAGATTGAACCTTCTTCTTCCAATTTCGCATTCCGGTAGTAATCAAATATTTATATGAAACATAATTTATCTTTATATCTTTCTTATTTATTTCTCTAAATTTTTATCTTATACTTACTTATTTGGTTCGAAGCGAAAATTGCGATTTTCGATACATATATTCGATACATATACGAAAAATACAATATTTTGTACGCGAGGGCACTGACTAATAGTATTAAAAACCATCAAATATCCATATATTATTTATTATACAGTGACATAATCAACTAAACCGTTAACACGCTGTATGGTGTGATTCATAAAAACTGATAGTGGAAAGTTGGAATGAAAAATAGAAGATACTCTAAAAACAAACCACGAGTGTTCTTTGTCTCTCTTAAATTTAGCATATAAATTTTCTTCTCTATGAGCATTTTGTTCCCTTTGGGACCACAGGACAACTTCATTTGTGCAACATTCATCAATTACTCGAGCTACCTGCTCCCACTTCTGTTTACTTGTTTTTCAACGTTTAATGCAACGCTTGCGCTGCTTTCATATTTACCGTGTAAAGTACTGGGCACGTTTGAGAAAATAATAATTTATTTAACATTACGTATTTATTTTATTTGATTGTACTGAAGTACTAGTAGTTGCCTCCTGTCGGGGTTTCAGAGAAGAACATTTTAAATCTGAAAATATTCTTAAGGTTACTGGTAGAATTTTAAGTTCCGAAAATAATGGTATTAAATAACCAAGGAATCCTGCCGGAACTTAAGAAGCTTAACAAGAAAATGATCATTTTTTCTGTATAGATCTTCTTCTCTATTTGGTTTCCTCATTATTGAGGATATTAAGTGAGTCATTTGCTTTTTTTAAGGTTACAAACTGAGTGGGGGAGTGCGTTGGTGGGTCTAGACTGTCTAGAGGTTCCAGAAAGAATTATAATGCTCTAGAAAAAGGTTCTGAAAAGGGAAAGTTCTAGAAGATTCCAGAACGTTTTACAAGCTATGCTATTCTTTATTCTACGCTCTAGAAAGTTTTAGAAGGTTTTCTCTACACTTCTTGAGTGTTATGATTGCTTTGCTAAAATATCTGTTCATATTTTCGCAAAGTGAAGACGGTCCAGCAAGGCAATCCAATCATAGGTGCCGAAACTAGCAAAACAGAGACGTTAACACAATTCTATGCTTACCGAATGATTATCCCGAGCGAAGCCGTGCCAATCAGCTAGTTTAGTTTATAAAAACAAAATGTATTTTTTATGCTCTCTAGATGTAGAAAATAAAAATTTAGAAGATTATAAAAATTACAGCATTATAAATGTAGCATCGTTTAAAAAAATTAAAATCAGTTTTTAAAACAAGATGGTTTCGCATTTCAATGAATTATTAGTAATTTAGGTATTTTGGTCAGTTTTATTTGCAACTGATCCCTACCCAACTGCATCATAATATGTAGTGTTAGTAAATATAAAAAAAAATCGGAAGATCAAATTAAATTAAGTTTTAAGTTAGTCATATTTAGATAACGAAATGTTAGACAACTTAGTAAAAACCACTACCAGATTTAAGGTCTACCGGTTTCGAGATTTACCCGACTCTTCATCAGGACTAACATTACACTACTAGTTGGTCCTGACGAAGAGACGGGTACGTCTCAAAACCCGTAGACCTTCAATCTGGTAGTGGTTTTTACTAAGTTAACTAACTATATATAAATATATCACTTGTCTAAGACTACTAATTAATTAGTGGTTTTAGACAAGTGATATATTTATATAGAATTATAATGTCATTCCATAAAGTTAAAGCCAATTCAATAAAAAATATACGTTAACTAACGTTCTGTTATAATGTCTAACCACAAAGTTAATGCTTTAAATATTAATAATATAATTAGAGTATATTAGAATTTCTACCATGTTATTATTACAGCGTTTCATTGTATTTAACCATACATACAGCTAGAACGTAAATTTGCAGTGTCATAGAGGTCGTGTATGCGTAATGGGAAATTACCGGTTATTACCTCAATTACACACCTCAATGCGATCAGCACAGTATAACTAGATTGCTGTAGATCAACTCATAATAGTACCAGCGCTCGCAACATACGGGAGGCTATTTTATATCAAAAGAATATTAATTCGCAGTGAAACTGATTATGAATCTCATTCGTGGGGAGATTTGCCGACTTATCTACTGACCAGAGTTGGAAAGCATAGACATGATTTGTTCACCATAGAGATTACAAAACTTTTTGAAGGCGTTGGGATTGTTCCTCAAGGCCTCTTTGTCCGCGTATCCGATGGGACCCATTGAGGGGAAGCCAACTTCCACCCGATTTCATACCAAGATTGCGAAGGGATCAACGAATTTCTTCGGAACTTTGGCTACTAAAACTAAAAAAATAATTTATAATACGAAACACTGCATATACCTACGTTATTTTAATTTAAAAAAAACATATTTCTTGAATATTTGAGCAATCAGTATAGTTAAAATAAATCACGCAACTCATTTATCTCAGAAATTATATGACACTGGTGAGAGGAGCTGTCATTTAATGATAATTGTAATTTACGAGAGAAATAGAGATTCTGTTTCTTTCGGAACGTTAGTAGTGAAATAAATATAATTAAACTCACGTACAGGTTACAAGGTTACTTAACATGGATAAGGTACGCGGCACAAATTGGTAATCAACTCTCAGTCAACATAGGGGCACAATGGCTCCCAACTTAAGCCCTATCGGGATAAAATAAGTCAGTCACTTAGCCTATCATCATCTTATTGCAAAACCACTCTTTATTAAATTCTTAAAATTCTCTTCTTGTACTTAACCTCATCCGAAATGAGTCGATATTATCATTAATCTCTACACTTTCATATACCTTCATATATATATATATATATATATATGTACATTAAAAACACTGTATGTCTATCTGGAAGGTTAAGACTTGAGAAAAAATCAAAAGATTTTTACGCAGTTACGCAGAAGTAACCATACTTCTGAAAATGATAAAAATATAAAAAGTATATAAAAAATATATTATTTACTTTCGTGTAAAGATTTTACAGCATTTATAATGGAAAAACTGGTCGAAATTTCAATGTAATAGTAAAGGAGCATTTGAAATGTCTAATTGATCAGGGTTTTTCTGAATTTTCAAATCATTTGTTTGAAAATGATCACGGTTTTGATAAAAATTTAGGACACACAAATAATTTTGGTCTGAAATTGAATAACTTAGAATCATTAGAAATAAATAAAGCATGTAATAGTTAACAAAATATTATCAATAATCAATTAAACTTAACTACCCCAATTCTAAATTTTTTCAGTAATCAAGAACTTCATCAATAATATTTCAAAATAATTTTTCAAATAATTCAAAAATTACATTACATCCAAAAACCAAAAGACATTATTAATTTTGATATTTTGACATTATTTATAAAACACTCTGATGATGGAAATGTTTTTCCAAAAAATTTAGGTATTTATTTATTTATTTATTTCATATTCACGGAAGACCAACAGCATAACAGAGAACCATAGAAAACATTAATACAATATAGGTTGGCCTTTAGAAATATGTTTATATATGATAAATATGTTATGAAATAAACTTAGGCATGTTAAGAATAATATAACAAGTAAAGATAAAAATTTAAACAAAAGAAAAAGAGACTAATTTAGTAGCAGAAGAACTTAGGCTTTAATTATTATTATTAATGAGTATAATTTATTAAATATAAGTAGATACATACAAATAGTAAAATCTTTTTTTATTAAATGTCAATCTATAAACTTGCTCGACCAACTGAAAAATAAGTATATGAACCATTATAGATACATTGTTTTGAAATCAATTTTTCCCTTTCTGTCCAAAAATATAAAACAGTTTTCTGAAACATAAATTTGTTGGATATGGTTTAGAATTGGAAATTGCAAACTATTTAATAATATTTGCTTATTCGTATGAGTACTTACTGAACATTTCGACTTGTTAAAGTGCGCCGCGGTTTGAAACAGATTTGAGTATATTTGAAATCTGAGTCTTGGATAATAGTATCTACATATTCGGGTCATCATAGCTAAGTACATTGTGTTTACTTAAGCCCTTATGGGCTGCCTTAATTGATATGCTTTACATAACGTGTTTGTTCTATGGCAATGTCCATTTTGTGTGTTAAGTTAAAGCATATCCCTCAGGAGTAGATTTCAGTAGTTCATTACATTTCTGATAAATTGTTATGTTTGTATGATTTCATGTAAATTATGTGTAGATTTTCATCGAATATCTTAAAATAATTTGTTTTGGAATATATTTATTTATTTAAACAACATATTTTTATATTTAATCATCAGAAATTTTATTTTTCACCGCTAATAGCTTTTTTTTTATTAAATTTATACATATTTTCTATTGTTATATGATATTAAACCCGTGGAACGCCTCCACGACGGCCTTGCCACCAAACCATAACACAAAATAATATATTTTTCTATAATGAATGTTTTTTTAGGTTAAATACAGACGCATCTACCGAAATAATCCGTCGTCTATGTTTTGCGTATATATTACTTTTTTATATTACTTTTTTCTATGGTGAATGATTATTTAAACCATATTCAATGTTTGTAGTGTCAAAAATGTATCGTTTTTAACATAAAATAACTGCTTTTAAACGCGCTAGCACCAAAATTTGACTATTTATTTTAATTTATGTAATCAGGATCTTTTACTACGCTAGGAAAAAAATTAACGAAATTGGTGTTACTTGAATGTTCCTAACTATAGCCCAAAAAAGGATAATTAAAGTTATTTAAAAAAAAATATAACCTACCCACAAATGATTATTCCAAAAATTTTTTCTGAATACTGTTATGAATTGTTTTTTTAATATCATTACTAAAAATCTTCAAAGAAAAATATAAAATGAATTCTCTATCTTCCAGGTCTACAAGATCATTTTTAGAGTTAAAAACGTATAAATATAAAACAGGCGCAGCCCAGAACCGTTGTTTTATTGTAGGAATTAAAACGTTCAATTCATTACGTGAAAAATTTTAAAAAATTCAAGATCTTACGTAATTTAAAAATGAATAAAAAAACCCTTGAAATTCCCATAAGCTTTACTATATAATTATTTATTTTGTTCCTCAACATTTTTAACACCTACCTACTCCTTTCATTAGTATTAGCGCCAGCTATTTTATTGTATAAATGTATGGAATTCATGAAATTATGTACACACTTACTATAATATGGCTAAAATAAAATTAAAAAAAAACTATTAGTTTTTTACAAATAACGATTAAATTATTTAGCAAAAAAAAATTACAAACATTTAAACCTTTACGTTATTTCTTGAAACTATTACATTGTTTATGTATTTATTATGTTTTAATTAATATGAAATTTATCTTAAAAATTGCAATTATCTTATTTTGCTTGAAATTTTGATTTTGGTATTTGTGTATTTTTTTATATATTTTTTCCCTTTTAATTTATTATTATTTTTATTTTATGTCTAATTAAAATAATCATATTTGTAGTTTCATTCATATTTTAATGATTTCAATATAAATTTTGGATTAACGCAAAAAAATGTTATTACTTCTGTAAAATAAGTAACAATGGAGTAAATAATTATACTGAAATTTAGTCATATTATTACTCCTTTCTTTAGTATTTCATATTGCCACCGACAGATAATGCCGTCAGTCTCCTTTGAGTCTTGTACAGCCTCTAGGAGTAATGCGCCCGAATCTACAATAATAGTATCATCTGGATGTGCGGTATCCTCCTAATTACGTTACTGAGATAGTTGGAGCAGAGCAGGAGAAAACCGCATATGCTGCCCCGGAACATTTCTTGGGCGACTAAGACAATCGTTAATTTTGACGACCATTTGTCGACCCCTGAATTGTCAACCCGAGATATAAGGATATAAGATTCCCACTATGCTACCTACATACAGCGTACTGGTAATATGAGCGTAGTAAGGTAACAGAAGCATATACAATCTCGTAAAAAAATATGCAGCGTTAACGTTAATGTTATAATCGATATTTTATCCTCTTTCCAATATCAATCGTAATTTTGCAAACAAACAAATTCTCGATGACAATACTTGAAGAAAATGTAATATTTAAACAATGTTTTATATGGGAAATCATTTAATGAGCTCACCAAAAGTTGGCGCTAGTTTCCTACCGAAATGATTTTGTACGCTTGTTAATATTAATACTAAAAACACCTACCTACATTTAAATATACAAATATTTAAATGTAGGTAGGTACTAAAATGTTTAAAATAAATTTTTAGATATTTTTTTATCATTTTTTTATCTCACTCACCAAAAAAAATTGTGGGCCCTTTCCCTCCATCAACAACAGTCAATATAGTAAGCGTTCATCTTTTATTTGGAGAGCGAGGAACGAATTTTTTTGGCCGAAAATTTATTGATTATATTTCATAGTATCATAATATTTTTTTATTATAAATGTTTTTAGGTTTTTGCGGCCATTCAGAAACTGACCACAAGATTCTGACGAGATTTTATTTTATTTTACTTGGCTTCAATTTTGTCACGATATTCTCCTAAAAGTACTGGTGTCCTAGAAATTCTACAGCGTCATTGCAATATTTTATAATGGCGTCAAATAAACAGAGCGGTGATTTTTTCACAAATATCAAACAAATTAAATAAACTACCTACGGGTTACATATCAAAATGTCTTATCATCTGCCTTTGCCTGCAAAGATACGGTATATTATATCTAATAATTTTATTATTTTTATAATAACTAATTGTGCTTACAATTTATTTATGGGGAGTGAAATTTAGTTTTGCCTAGAGTCATTAAACGTAATTATGTCAAGTTTTCTAATGATCAGTGAAAATGTGTAGAATTGTTTAAAGTACAGAAAAACATTGAGACGTTGAATGTTTTATTGGAATATGTAGAAATATCATTTTTAACGAATATATGATATTTTTCCAAATTATTAACAAACTGGCCGTAACCTCTCAAAAATGACGGTTCTTTTACATGTCGGTTCTTAAAGAATAAAGTATCTATTTATTAGGTCCTTACATATGAAATTGGCGTTTTGCCGTACTGGCAAATTTGATCTCAAATATCTTCTCTTTGGTTAAGAATTCCAAATCCAAATTTATACAGCTATTTACTCATGTATTTGTGTTTTGAAAATTATAATTCATTTGTTTTTTCCTCAATTATTTTTTTCTTTGTGTCACTCAGTTTACAAAATGAAAAACTTGAAATATCGCGTTATTTACGAGTACGAGTTTCACCGTGGCACCAATGCTGCAGAAACGGCTCGAAGGATTAATGATGTGTATGGCGACGGTGCCGCAAAAGAAAACACAGTGCGTTTTTGGTTCCAACGTTTTCGTTCTGGAAATTTCGACCTGCAGAACAAGCCCCGTGGACGGCCTGAGACCAAAGTTGATAATGAAGAATTGAAGGCTATTGTGGAAGCGGATCCATCGCAAACCACATCCGAGTTAGCTGCAGGCTGCGGTGTTAGTGATAAAACTGTTTTAATCCACTTGAAGCAAATTGGTAAGGTGAAAAAGCTTGAAAGGTGGGTACCTCACGAATTGAGTGAAGCAAATCAACAAACGCGCGTTGACTGCTGCGTTGCATTACTCAACCGGCACAATAATGAAGGGATTTTAAATCGAATCATTACCTGTGATGAAAAATGGATCCTGTACGATAATTGGAAGCGCTCATCGCAATGGCTAAACCCTGCCGAACCAGCCAAACCATGCCCCAAGCGAAAATTGACTCCAAAAAAGTTACTTGTGAGCGTTTGGTGGACTAGTGCTGGTGTCGTTCACTACAGCTTTCTTAAATCTGGCCAGACGATTACGGCAGATGTCTATTGTCAGCAACTGCAAACCATGATGGAAAAGCTAGCTGCTAAACAACCGAGGCTGGTTAATCGCTCTAGGCCACTGCTGCTTCATGATAACGCTAGACCACACACTGCACAACAGACGGCTACCAAATTAGAGGAGCTTCAGTTGGAATGTCTAAGACATCCACCGTACTCTCCGGACCTTGCCCCAACAGATTACCATTTTTTTCGAAATTTGGATAACTTCTTGCAAAGGAAAAAATTCAACTCCGATGGGGCAGTCCAAACCGCCTTCAAAGATTTTATTGATTCCCGTCCGAATGGTTTTTTTAGTAAAGGGATCGATGAACTACCTATGAGATGGCAAAAGTGCATAGATAGCAATGGTACATACTTTGATTAAATAAATATATTATAATAAAAAAAAATCAGCTTTATGTTCCTCCCATACTAAACGCCAATTTCATATGTAAGGACCTAATAGAAGTAAGAAAGCAATTAAAAAAATCAAGCAGATTGCCATTTTTATTTCACAGATTTAAGAAAGTTAAAAAAATTGATTATTTGAAAGAAAGATTTATTTATGAATACTTTTCTATGAACCTCAATTTCTGTTATTATTATATTGGATGGAAGAAAAATGACCGTTGGTCTATAAGTACCTGAGATTTTTTATACACCAGGATAATTTTTTTATGAATAATATTTAAAAAAAAAGAAAGATGATTTATTAAATTCATTTTCACTATCGGTGGCCCACGTTCACTATAGTCTTGTGGGCATGACATCTATTTTTAAAACTTTGGTGTGATTTTTTCGTTGCAGTGATTAACCGCGTTGCCTGTTAAACAATGTATCAAAAATTGAATTATATATATCGAACGCCACAACAAAGTATTTCGAAAATTTTATGAAAATGGATCATACATTGTGTGTACTTAGAACTTTTTGGTATAAATCAAAATCTTCCTAAAGCCTGTCAGAACTCAAGCTGCACATAAACTTCTGAACATTGATACTGCAAGAAAAAGTGTTGGCGTGTTGTATATAAAATAAGAATTAATTATCACATTCGCAAATTAATCAATTGATTTACCATAATTGATTAATCGAAGTTTTATACGGGAAATTAGTTAGTGAGTCCACCAAAAGATGGCGCTAGTTTCCTACTGTGATTTCGCATTTTGGGTAACGTTGAGACAAAAAAGTTGCAAAATACATAAGATGAAATAAAAAAAAAATTTACCACTTATTTATATATAAAACTTGACACATATTTTACGCAGTGGCTTGCATGTGGAATACATTAGAGCACGAGTTGTATGTAAATATACATTAAAAAAAAACTTTTTCAAATTTGTATCCATTATAATCACACTATTCAGATTTAAAAATGCCTTTGTATTTCCTAAAAATTTGTCAAATAAATATATCATTTCACTTTTTTACAAATTATATGCTTGCGTACAACTTTTGTTTCAATTATTGACTGCACGCCCCTAGCGTTACGTTTGGGCACTTCTTAAAAAAATACGTGTGAAATGTCATAACACTCGCACGTCCGAAAATTAAAATATGTCCATTTATGTTTCGGTAAAAGGTAAATAATAATTTATTTTTAATATTACTTGCAGGTGCCTAACCACATTACGAAGAATAATTTGCACCCTTAGTATGACATATTTAAAAAATGGGATTCTATGTTAATTAGATTGGATGTTTCAATTCTCAGAAAGAAAACAATGAAAATGTTTATATATTTTTCTTGGTGTATTTTTAATGATTATTGCACCACAATTAGTATTTTAAATATAATATTTTATAAAGTGAAATAAGAGACGGAATTTGTTTTGTTTTGATATTTATACTAAGATACCTTATTCCAAGATAAGACAAACAAATATTTTAATCAAGTTCATTCCCGCAAGAGAGCACTAAAAATAATTTAAAAAAAGATTATGTTTTCAAATATTCTTTTATCTCAAAATAACAGAAAACCAAAGAAGGAAAAGAAAACAAAGATTTTCTCTTTGACTGTAATTAATTAACGATATTTAAATTTATTTTGAGTGTGACCTATGTTCAAATATTTTTCCGTGAGACTCTACACTAACACAAATGAGTATAAATACATTTCAATTAATTTTTTTATAAAAAAATCTAGATTATATCAACAAAAAATTGTACTGTCTCGAAATATTATATACGTCGGATACAAAAACAAAGGCAGTATTCAAACAAAAGTATTAAAATATGCAATAAATTAAAAAAATATTTTGAATGCAGTCACCGAGGATAACTGAATTAAAATTTTCTGAATTCTATATTAAATGTATCTATCCCTTCCAAAATCAAATCTCGAATTAATGCTCAATTACTGCATTAATTTTTTTTGATATTACTGCCTTTGCTTTTATGACTCATATATTATGAATGATGAATAATTAAGAATTTAAGTATTTTCCGCCTTCAAATTTTGTACAATTCGTGCTTACAATATTTCTGCATTATGAACTCAAAAATGAAAATTTTTTAATTATCAAAATATCAAAATCTAACACTAGGGGTGCGAATTATAATCAAACGTTAAACTTTAAATTACATTTAAACATATAAAAAATAAATTTATTAAAATTTACTATTACGTAAAATCATGCTGGTTTGTTAGTTTAAAAATAAAAAAATAATTAATCTTTGTACATTATAGATATCTCACAGAGACGAAACTGTATATTTATGGGAAAGTAGGTATAGAAGTGTTTGGGTGTGTATATGTATATGGCCTAAGTGATCACTTTACACAATGTAACGTTCGCCATGTCCACTAATTTTTGGAAGTTGTATATATTTAAATTATACGCCACGTTTCACATATGAGTTGCAACAATCCTCAGTACGGCCGGCACCAAAGCTTTTTCATGACCATTAAATGACCACAGATGTCGCTAATGAGACATCTATATCGATTTTTGGAGTTTTGTTAGCAATATCCTTTATTTGTGTAATGAAATTCTTCCGAATTACTAGCATTACACTAGGATACGCCAGAAATATTATTTAAATTTTTATTAAATTTACCAGCATTTTCATGCAGAATATTTTGAGTACGTGTCCCTATGACAAAAATCCAGTACTGTTCTGAAAAATTTGAACATACTTAAAATATTCTGAACTCTACACAGACCACTTTTTTGCATAACCGTGAGAGTACTGATTGAACGTGATTTCTTCACAGGCATCACTCTGCTCCGAGATGGCCTCCGAGCTGCGTCAGGCCCTGCGGTGCCAGGGCGGGGGGAACGGGGCCGGGGGCGCGAAGGGCGGCACCCGCAAGAGGGCGCCGCCCTCGGGCCAGACCGACATCAGCGCCGGCCAGCCCGCCGGGCTCGGCTCGCCCTACATGCACTACGGGTTCGGCGGCAAGGACTCGCTCAATTGACAGCAATGATCTGTCACCTTCTCCGCCGACTTCGAGGGCGGGGGAGGCTAGGCGGAACAGACACCGGACACGTAAAAATATCTAAATTAGCCGGACAATGCGTCAAAATTTAAGTATCACTAATAAAAAACACCCCAACGCCGCAGTTACGAACCGTGTATTCAGTTAAGTGCGAAGGGGATACGAAAACTAAAAAGACAATAACCGCGTGGAAACTCATAAAAAATATTTTAAGATATATTATAAAATTTAACGTAGATCTAACGAAAAAAAAGTGTTAAAAGTGAAGCACTATAAACGATGCGAAATATTTTTTTTCTTAAATTTTATTGACGATATAAGGATTGACACTATGTATTAAAAATATTATAATACGATAATGTTTGAATATTAACATAAAATATCGAGGTTTTTTATTTCATTTTTGACAAAAGTGCAATCAACAATAACATAATACAAAAAAAATTATGTTAATTTAAATCCAGAAGTAATATTCCAAATATGGTAAATTTAATGAAAAACATACCGTTTTTTCGGCATATTACAACAAACATGTATTCACTCTAGTCTCCATTACAATGTATGGGATTCATAAAAATAAATTATTTTTCTCTGTTTAAAAATTAACCAGTTCAGATTTATCCACTTTTGAAACTAATCCTACATTAAGGAGATTTTTAGATCAATTGGACGTTGAATATGCTAAATTTCTAAATTACATGACATTAACAAAATGAGAATAATAACTGGAGTTGATTTCTTTTGAAAATTTTCCTTCTAAAATGTTCCAGTACTTTAAGATACGAACAAATGAAATAAGTTAAATTGCATTGACATGTCAAAAAAATTATTTTAAATAAATGAATGAAAACAAAAATAATCTTACAATCAGGTGGCTCAAAATGCATATTATTCGTATTTAATATGTCATATTTTAATATGTATAATAAAGAAACGTTTTATGACTTAAAAAATATTCAACGTGAGTGTAAAAAAACACGTTCAGTTTTATAGAAACTTAATGTTCATTATGTTTAATATTTTTAAAAAGGGTAGCTTAGAATGTAATATGTGTAATTTTACAATTGAAAATTTATCGTTTTAGTTTGGATATTTTTAATGAAATATGATATCAAACAATAATGTTTCTGTTTATTTTTATACCTACTTTATTATTTTATTAGTAATGTAAATTATATTCTTATAATGAATAAACTGTGTTCGACACATTTGTTTTAACCCTCAATATTCATAATCTTCCGAAGACGGTAAAACCTTGTTTTATCGTAAGATGTCTCCAAGCTACCTTAATTTTTGATGAATGTATAAATTGTCTATTTTTGTTTTCATGTTATTTATTTCACTATACATATTTTTGTAAAACGAAAGTATATTTATTTTATTTATGTCAACAGCTGTGAATTTTCCATTTTTACGGTTCTACTTTTACCGTGTGATTAGGTAATTGTAATAACCAGTATAAGAATGAATAGTAAAGAAGCAATATGCTTGCCAATTAACTTAAAGAAAGTTCTAAAACAAATTTTAAGTTTATTTGTTAGTTCTTGCGAGATAAATAACCATGCAGTACATAATTATACGAACGATCAAAAAATGTTATCTATTATAAATAATCATCCGCATTGAGTATCTGTATGAGCACTAACACATAGAAACTACAACTAAACGTACACAAAAGTGAGAGAATACACCAGAATTCTTTATTTATAAAAGTTAATATTTATTTAAACACCAAAATAAAAAAAATCTACGAAAGTAATGATGTATGATATTTATTAATTGATTTTTTATTTGAAGTAAAATATTTCGGATATCTGCACTTATTAACTATACAAAATGCTATGACATTTGATTTGTTTGTTGCTTATATTAGAAACTTCTTAAGCAATTATAAATATGGATAGATCCACGAATATATCCTTTCATTCGTATACTTTTATTTTAAAAAAAATTTCTTCTTCTTCATCATGTTTGTTTAGGCATGTTGACCTGTGGCTACTATATTGTCCTCTTGAGAATGAGGATACTCTCCCTCCATCTTTTAGGTGGACGAATATAATAGTTGTTTTTCTTTTATTATATAATGTTATATACAAATACTACGTTATTATGAATTTTTGTCTAAATTTTTCATTTTAACTTATTTTACTAATTATCCCGATCGGACTCAAGATTTGTGCGGGCTGCGACGCATGCAATAAAATATATCTTACCCATCCATTGAGGTATAAACAATTATAGGCTAACTTTTAACCTGTAGTCATTTTACCGAAGATACAACTCAAACGGTTTAACTACCGATTTTAAAGAAGTATTCACTTCAAAAATGCCATGGTCCTACATTGCGTTATAAAACGCTTATCACTATCAAAAATAATAAATTTGGTCGATGGCTTAACACTGTCAACCAATGCATAGAAGTATTTATTAATTTTAAATCACGAGACTAACCTTCGTTTTATATGCAAAAAATCCAAGATAATTTAATTAGTTTTGTTCTTCCTATTACACAATAATTATATACATAAAAAAGGTTATTTACACATTTAAAAAATGTTTCTTTATTTATTTACACATTTAAAAAACGTTTCTTTATTTTACACTGTTTTATCTAAAAATATTGTAAATAAAAATAAATTCTAACAATCATAAAAAGGGTTAATAATGTTCATTAGCTATAATTATAATATTAAACCATTTTATTATTTTAACGAAATTAAATGTTTAGAAAAAAAATGGATTGTTATGAAGATTAAAAATATTATTATTATGTTATAAATATTTAGTTACTGAATTAATTTGAATCATGTCTTTGATAAAAGTAACATTTAAGAAAATAATTTAATATAATTTTGTACATAATCCAATTTTGTTAACTGATTAAGAATCACATATAAATAAATTCATTACCTACCTATATAAATGAATATTATAATTAATTAGTATTTACTTAATTTTAAAAGAGGTCTCAAGTTGTTTATTGATATCAAAATTCTGTGGAATAAAATTCTTAGAGTGTAACTATTGTATAATTATCTTATACATTAAACTGGGACTTTGAACCTGTGAACAATAAAAAACTATGAACATTTCAAATAAATATAAGTGTTTCGTAAAATGATGAAATGTAAATTATTATTTATTCCTTTTCCATGATTTTTATTCCTTAAGCTTAGTGTTGCTCCAGGACACACTATTTGTCGATTTTTGTATGATAAACAAAATACCATTAAAATACTCCTAAGTTTAGAAAATTTATTCCCCATAACTTACAATGAAATCTACAGATTTCAAGAGTCTCAGTGAAAGTTTTTGAATTTAAATAACTTGAAGGATATCGTTAGTTCTTTTTATGTTCTGGCAAAATAAGTTCTACAAGTACTGAGACTTGACAACTTTGAATTCTCTTTTCTAGAGATACTATCTAATAACTAAAAGATCTGACTCTTTTAATGTTATTAAATCCGTTATATTAACTTCACCGCTAGTCATGGTTTCTTGTGGAAAAATCTTGGAAGTGAAAATTAACACACTTTCCGTCACAAAATCGAGTTGAATTTTGAATATTGGCTTGATATTGATGACAATTGATGACATTTTACATAAATTTGAGGTCACACACACTCACGCACACAAAAAATTAAAAATGTTTAGGCAAGTACCTATTTCTTGGTACTATTATAAAATTATTTAAATCATGGATATTTAAGAATTTATCTCTTTATTGTAAACAAGCTGTGCTCGCAGCTTTCCCCTTGTGGAATTCAGTTTGGGACAATAAAAGTATCAGCGAAAAATCAATATAATGTAAACTAATCGTCTAAACAAATTTTTATCTACATAAAATATCCCTGACGATAAGCAAATTTATTTTGATAAGAATTTAACACTACATTACTTTATCTATTTATATATATTACTATAGAAGATTGCTACAAAACAAAACATGGCTGTCGTTATGTTAAATAATTTATTTTATTAAATTCAAAGTTGTTTGACTATCACAGTGGAAGTTCGTTATTAAAAACGTATTTATTTAATAGTAATTCTTATTTTATAAACGATTTATAATGAGAACCATAATTTTATTGGTTATTTTTTTAATATTTAGTCAAGCACAAAAACAGGCATGATGATCCTAAATAGTTTGTGTATTGTGGTATAACAATGAGCAGTGTCAAATATTTATTTAAATAATCTTTTTTATTTTAATCAATACGCATTTGTTACACACATCGTTTACCCATAGTATTAAAACCTTTTTTGAAGAAGCTGCTTATATCCATAATGCAACCATACTTATGTGCAAAGGTATAAAATCAAAGAGGTTGTTTTGACTATTGCATAAATAATCTTTTTTTGATAGAGATGCGAACACGGAATACGTGTCACATCAATATTCGTACTATTTTCAAACAATGCTTATAAACGCTTGTGCTATGAAAATAGTAAGTACTAACTTTCTGGAGTCCTTAAGAGAGTTATAACCAACCACCAAACCAACAAGATACTCAATGTAGAGTATACAAAAGCAAAGTCAGTAATATCCAAAAAATTATAAGAATATTTTGAATGCAGTCACCGAAGATGACTAATTTAAAATGTTCTGAATTCTAGATTTTGTGTGTCTTTCCCTTCCAAAATCATGTTGCCTATAAATTTATAGGCTTTGTTTCCTATAAGATCTTGAATTCAGTATATTATTAATTAGTAATGCTCGATGATTGCATTCAATTTTTTTTTGTTGGATATTGCTGCCTTTGCTTTTATACCCCGACAATCATGTTTTCAATTGCAATAAAATGTTATTTTTGAATTTCACACAGAATTTGAACATTTGCTCTATATTTATCTATATTTCTTGGCAAATATCTAAAAAATTGAGAAGAATTTGAAAAAAGTATGCGATAATCGTATTGAAAGAAATTAAATGAAAAAGTAAATTAAACAAAATTTAGGCATTATGGATGTCTTGTAGAGACGTAACTTTTGTTTTTATATGGAAAAATAGGTATGAAAGTGTTTTGGGCGTTTAAAGCGCTTACGACATATGGTACCGCTGGCCTAAGATATCACTTTACACAATGTAACATTCACCGATTCAACCCATGATAAGTATCATTTCTATAAAAATTTTGGAAGTTGTATATACGTCAATCTTGCACAACTGTTTTGTATATGAGTTTTATTTTACCAATGCCACCTGTGGATGAAATTTGTCATCCCCATTTGCACACCCCAACAAATGCATTCTTTTATTAGAGACTTTATTATTTTTATTATTTTTTAGGCAAAATTATTTTAATTGTTTGATAATTAAAACACCCACAAAGACTTTCATCACTATTTTCCCATATAAAAATAGCTTTGTCTCTGTGAGACATACATAATATATATATATTGATTAATGATACCCCATGGAGATAATCCTCATCAAGTATTAAAATTAAAATTTTAACGTACTTAAAAAATATTCTGAAAGGAAATTAGTCTGTCTCGGTACGATTAAAATTGATTTCTTCTTCTCTATAAAATAATATTAGAGTAATTCTTCTTTGGTTAGATTCTGTCTAAGAGTTATAGCTTATTCGTAAGTAACTAAACACTTGGCTTATACCTAAGTAAGATAATTACGATAAACTCGATAAGCAAGTATTATTACATAACAAAGCCAATATAATAATGATGGTATTAGATAATACGAAAATGACGATGGACAAATAGGTAAAAGGTAAGAAAATTATGATAAACTAGGACTAAACAGTATTGATGATGATGGGCCTATAGATGTTTGGTAAGATTGTAGGGTAACATACACAACAAAGAAAGTTATTAGTGAAAAATTAATCCTTCTTCTTCAAATGTAGCAAATTTATTTTGTGGTAACATAATTATAATTGTTATAAATTAACTTTGTTTAAACCACTTATTTATTGAAAAAAATCAACATGTTTCGAAGCCAATGGCTTCTTCGTCAGGAAAACAAAAATAATCAAAAATAATCGAAACATGTTGATTTTTTTCAATAAATAAGTGGTTTAAACAAAGTTAATTTATAACAATTAAAAATTAATCCATTTATGATAAAGTAAAAAATGAACAAATGAGTAAACAATATAAATCTAATCTTAGCATAGTGAATGAAATTAGAAAATGGTTGCACGAGTGTTTTGGACATTTTTAGTGAATGAATGAGGAAAGAATGGTAAGAAAGATATATGACGCAAGTGTTGACGGCTCCAGAAAGTGAGGGTGGCCGCGAAAAACTCGGCATGATCATATTAACCTGATAAGTCAGAAGAGTGTGGCACTCCATCCTCTCCGGCAACCCTCGCGAAGAAAAGGTGTGATGGTTAGTTAGTTCATTTATTTATTAAAGATATAAAAAAGTTTTTAAAGAACGCCGAAAGATGTCACTGACGCATATATTTTTATTAAATCAGTAAAAAAGATCTTTCAAACTTCGAGAGCAAAATTTTCAAGTCTAGTTAGTGCTTTCAAATGTTTCTTCTATGTTTTCAATGAAATGAATTTGACTTATTACTATTTATTTATTTACAAATAAGAACATGACATAAATATAATTATTGTCA
The DNA here is from genome assembly GCA_016648135.1 of Agrypnia vestita. Classification (NCBI taxonomy): domain Eukaryota; kingdom Metazoa; phylum Arthropoda; class Insecta; order Trichoptera; family Phryganeidae; genus Agrypnia; species Agrypnia vestita. Next base: position 125,657 of record JADDOH010001516.1, read on the forward strand.
ATGTTACTTTTTATTAAGCTAAAGAAACGTCTTTGCAGTGAGACATAATAAGCAGAATGGACACATGTGTTGGTAACGTGTCGCTGTAAAACTATTATTAGAAGTCCCGATGCTTGCCAACCACCGGGTTAGTGAAAGTTTAGTGACCAAATATTTACTGTCTTGTATATTACTATTTTTAATTAATATATTTTGTAAATTAAAATAAAATACAAAATTTATTTGGCACTATAATTAAAGTAATATTTACCACAATGGACCAAAGTATCAGGGATTTGAAAGCCTTTGCGGTAATTTTAAGATTAGTAAGAATGACGCGTGTGTTAAAAATGTAATTTCGTTTACGTACAATTTAAATGAACTACTCAAATTTATTTTAACAAAAACTTATCAAATTATTATTATAATTAAACATAAAGAAACAATAAATGAAATACATTTGATCTTACTCTTATTTATTACAATAATTTGAACAAACACAATAAACTATTTCAAAAATCATCGTGTTACCCGAAAACAAATACTTTTAACAAATCAAGTTCATTGTAAATTCAGGAGCGACGAGCAAGAGGTGACCTCATCGAGACATTCAAGATTCTATCGGGTTACTACAATATTCCCAATATGACAGATATGTTTGCATTTAACACTAATGTGGGCCTTTGAGGACATCACCTGAAGTTGAACAAGTCTCGGTTCTCGTGTAACCCAAGAAAGCATGCATTAAGCAATAGAGTGGTCAATATGTGGAACAGTTTGCCTGAAGGCGTTGTGTCTGCAGCCAGTGTCAATCAGTTTAAGAATAGGCTAGATATTCAAGTGAGAGACAGTGATATGGGCCTATCAACTTAAGCTGCCTGCCCATTATCAATAATTATAATAATAAAAAAAATAATAAATCTAACGGTGAAAGATTTACGTCAGATTATATTTTATATCTGTACAACATGTTTATATCATGATGGATATGTGTGAATAAAAAATTTAAAGAAGCCTCGTGGGTTTGTAGAATGAAAGAGTAGTTGTGATTGCGTATGAACGTTTGTTTCTCGTCGGAGAGAAGCTTCGAGAGAAAGTGAGACTAAAAAGTAGAATAACAAAAAAAGTCTTTGGGCGCGCAGCAGAGGTCTGCCCGATAGGATGGTGGAGACCCAATTGCCTTTTTTGCGAGCAAGCCATTAATATAATCGCCATCTGAGGAAAGTGCATACAGTTGCTAACGAGGTATTTAATTTGGTTGCCGTATTGCATGCCCTCTGATATCCACATCCACAGTCTGTTAACCTATTTTTTCATCCTAAAAATAATTAGCAATATAACCATAATAACTTCATGATTCACATACACGAATATATGACACGATTGTATTTTGTGATCATATTATCTTCAAAATGATCATAAAATATTTATTTTTTGTATTCTAATTACACTCTAGGACCATCTCTCAGGATCAATTTGTTTATATTTGTTAAAGCACTTAAAAATTAAATTATGGAAATTTTATTGTTGTTCATGTTTGAGTTCGTCTTTTCTTTCGTTTAGCTCTTATCAGAGCATTCATTGGCATTAATGATAACACCATAACTATCCAGTACCTTACGTAACATTTCAGACGACTTCTGGAAGTGAGACATTGGTTATCAGCTCACGGATCTCAGTTCTCAGATCTCAGAGATGAATACTTTCTATTTAGTTTTATACTGATAGTCTCTCAATTCCATCCGTACTTCTTACAATATGTTATAAGTATTTAAGTATTCGCATTGGTGTTGTGAATGAAAGACGTGCCATAACATATATAGGGTGGCCCATCGGGTACGCCGAAATCAATTATCCCACAATTCTTTTATATTGTATTTGGTTACCCAAATGTATGACATTTGTCATCTGCTGCCATTGCAGTTATTAAAAATGGACTGCTATAAGAATAACAATTTTTTATTGTTAAAACATTTTACGAATTTGGTGAAAATAATACTGAGACCGTTAAAAAATTTCGTATAATTCTTGGTAAACATGTTTCAATTAATGAGTCCACCATTCGAATATTGATTGAAAAAATCGAGGAAACTGGTTTTAATATGAGCAACTGCGTTCTCATCCTGAGCGGTTAGCCGGAAATATCGCAGTCATCAGTGAAAGTATTGATGAGTATCCAGGAACATCAGCAGTTTGTCGTCCTTAATAATTGAACATTAGCAGAACCAGTTTGCAAGGAATTCTCACTGAAGACCTTCACCTCATCCTTATGCTACTTGACGCGATGCAATTTTTTGCTCTAATTTTTTGTAAACTCTACTATCTATGCTAGCAAATCACAAACAATTCCTGAACTGAAGTATATCAGATGGAACACCCTATATTTGTTGCATGATGGTGCAATCCTTTCGCCACTAACGCCCTATCTCTCATGCTTTCTTCCTGTACTTCCTGTATTCTTGTTATTTCAGTGTAAATAACTTATAATCAATAGTTTCCTTCTTATCTTCGCACCTTAGTGCAACTGATGCGAATTGCTATCTTGCGAAATTTCGTTAAATTTGAGTTATTTCTAAAATACAACTCAAAGGTTTGTTACTTCCCGAACACCCTGTTACCGAATTCTTTAGTTCCGATGGTTGTTCTGATTTTCAGTTTAAAATCAGCATGGTCGAGGACAAAATATTTTCCCAAATAAACATCCCACTCATTAAATACAAATTCATGCATTGTATATTCTTTAACTAAACATAAAATAAAACAAACACAATACCAGCGCTTGAGTAAATCCGATTAGTCTATTTTGTATTTACATTAATGTTATATTAATATAATATTATATTTTCTGGCATTCTGTCAACGTCTCGTCTGGATAAATAGGTAATAAATCGAATTTGAGGGAGTAAATTTGTTCCATTGAGTAAAAAGGTGTTTTTCAAAACGATCGAAAAAATCACGTAGTTTGTAGATAGTTATTTAACCCTTTGTTTGTTTCTTGTGTATTTTATTTATGCCCTTAAAGGTGTGAGTTTTATATTTGATAGTTTGTGTTAAAGAGTGTTAGGTAGAGATGGCAAGGCTGAGAACGATATCGAAAGGAGAGGAACTTTAAGAAAGATAAGCTATTAATACAATTATACCCCATTCAATCTGTCAAATTGAGTGAAATTAGCGGTAAATAATGAAGTTCTGGTGCCAAATCTAATATATGGAAGTGTAGTCTGGAATCGGCAAAATAAAAACGAAAGTGTGGTTTCTTAAACATGTGTGTGTGAAAATATTTGTGCGACAGAGTGAAGAATAGAATAGATAGAATCAAGAAAGGTTCACTGAGAAGATTTGGCCATGTGGAGAGGATGGTAAAAAAAATTATAGGACGAATGTTGAAGGCAGCAGAAACTGAGGGCATTCGCGGAAGACATAGCATGACCAGATAAATCAAATATTGGAGGATGGCCCTATTAGAGAGAAGATTTATGAAAGCGGACGAAGCAAAAGTGGTGTGCCAGGACTAAAAGGTGTGGCGTTCTATCCTTTCTGCATAACTCTATAGAAAATGGTCTGGTCAGTTAGTTAGTTTTAAAATACGTTCTTCTTTTATTTTCACTAATATAAAATTTCTACTGCTTGTACAAATTTGTACTCTTAGATCGAGTTATTATGTTACTTAACAATAACTGCCTTCTTCTTCTTCTTTTGTTAGATCCTTGATCTGTGTTGACAGGTTAGGTTAAGTCAAGTTAGGCAAGGTTAGGTTAGGTTACTGTTACGGTTACGGTTAGGAACTGTCCCTCTCACTAATTATATTATTACTAGTTGTATCCCAAAAATTACGGTACTCTTACATGTCGGTTCTGAAAGAAAAGGTGTTTATTTATATAATTTTAAAAAAAGAGTTGAGAAACAAAATATATAAAATATGTTACGGACGTTGCTCGAAGCTACGGGGACAGACAGACAGACGGACGGACGGACAGATATCGAAATTATTATAATTTGGATATTAATTACATCTGATGATGACAAGGAATACTTCTCTCATGTTTATCTCAAAATACAAATCATATTGTATTTTGGTAGTCTACGCCGTTATCACTATTGTTAAAATAATAAAATAATATTAAATATATAAAGAAAAGGAAGTTAGTGAATGGACAGTGGTAGTACAGATGGCACCAAAATACCGATGAATGAGAATTCCTGGACACAATCTTGAATTTAAGATACGTATATGAAGAAGATGAGGTTGAAAAAAATAAATTCATGCTCTTACCAACAATATTTTTAAATAATATTAAATAAATTCAAGTAAGGTTTATTATATAATTTTTGTTTTTCTTTCATGTCACTTATTTTTCTTGCCTTAGTTACATTAAAATATTAGAAGATATATTTTCTAATACTGAAATGTAATAATAAATTACGACATACACTCACAATTGCCCAGGCTTTAGATAGACTTGGTAATGTGTATAACAAATTTGTTGACATTTTTTATAAAAACATGAAAGTTATCTGAGGGAAACTCGATTACGAAAATCAAATCTGTTTTAATTTCCAAATAAAATAAAAATTATTGAAATCACACTTAATTTTTGTTAAGTAACGCGATTAAATATTATTAAATCTATAATGAACTGGGCTTTTATCATAATCACTTGAAATATGGAAAAAATAGTAGAACGTTCTCGAGGCATCGTGAAACATTTTGTATAAAAGGTGAGCGGGTGCGCGCTGGGAGTTGTTGTTGTTGGACAGCGGGACATATTATATAAGCTCACAGTCCACAGATAAAAGCCACAGATAGTCGATAGACAGAAGGACGAAAGTCCACAGATAAAAGCGAACAGCGCCTTGCAAACCGAACACCAGCGACAATAATTAAGAGGAGTACTTAACAGATATTTGGAAATAAAAGCAACCACTTACCTGCGATTCACAAAATTTGCGTGAATTAGTGTGATCATTTGTGAAATATTTTAGTGACAGTGGGTAAGTGTGAATTAAAAATTAACCCGTAAAAAACAAGTTTTTATTATACTCCCTTTCTCCACGCGTCGGATTCAAAAATTAAACAATACAAAAATCGTTAAAATGTCGAAAAATCCAAAACTATACTATAATTATTTTCAAAAAATAATCGAAAATTTGTTAGATTACTTTTATCATCACCACGAGTCTGCTTGCAAAGTTTCAGCTCGATTGGATCACGGGAAAAGGGTCAAGCCTACAAGCAGACGCTACGAGTTAAAAAAAGGAATAAAAATAAAATTCGTGTCCAGTTACTTTGTGTGATAAATAAAACTTTCAATTGTTTAACATTTTACATTTTTTTTGTTTCACTTTCTTCCCACAGCCACGATCCTACGATAATATGTTACAGAAAAAGTGTAAATTTTGATAATGTGTGCATTAACATGTGTAGAGAATATATTAACATTCGATAATGTATACATCAGCTAATAGTTTATGCATACACAATAGTAATTAATGTATACATTATCGAAACGTAAACATGTACGATGTACCAGTGTGTACGCCGGTACGCCAGGAAAAAGAAATTGTCAAGCAATTCGCCGCACGATTTGTGGACTTTTCTTTCGGGTGCCCTCTGGCTAATTTTATCCGTCGGCGCTCGCGACCAGGCGGAAAGCTCTCCGGAAGCTCAGAAAGCTCCATCAGTTTGTAAATACGGCCATTCGGTTAACGAGCGACTTTGAAAACAAACGCATCTCCTCAGAATTATCCAAACACTTTGAAATTTTCAAAACAAAACAACCTTAACGTTCCAAACATCAAACACCGAGCTTTTGATGTCTAGAGTGTCTCGCGCTGTGCCGAAATGGTTAATTTTCCATTAAAAAATGTAAGCACTTCTGTTGTGGCACTTTTCTAGAAGATGTTCAACGAGTGGGTGAAATCAGCTCAATATTAGAAGCAGTGAAGTGAAAATTGTCCCAGTTCACCCTTTGTTCCTCGAATAATTAAATTATATTTTTTTAAATATACTAAATAGGCCAGACTTTAATTATAAATTATGTGATCTGATCCGTCAAATTTTTAACACTAAAATTATAATATTCACATGAAAAAATGAAGCCTAAACAAGTGTTGTTTTTGTTTTTTGTGATTACTGTCAATCTTGTTTCTTCTGCCAGACATATAAAAATAGGTGAGTAATATTTAATTTCAAATTGTGTTTTTCCTATTGTGTAAATGCATAAACTATACTCACTACCTAATAATAATTTCGTTGTCCATCCGTAACGTCCTAGAATCCAACAGCTGATAAAATGAATATATTGACTTAATGATTTATTAATAAAATACTGTGAATAAAAACTATGTAATTAACTAAGGTCAATACTATCAAAAACTTATATCATTTAAAATATAATTCCTTTTGAAACTCTTAAAACAATGCACGTAGCCATGATAGAACCAATAATTCTATATGGTATTTTGGTATGGGGAAATACATTTCAAACAAGCATAAAACAAACAGTAAACCTACAAAAGAAAATAATTAAATGCATCTTACCTAATAGTACAGTAAAGTCTATAAAAAAAAAGGAAAAGAGATTTTTTCGGAAATAAAATTAATGAATATAAAAAATACAGGCTTATACTGAGTAACTACTATAATGATGACCATAAAACACTTGTAATGAATACGTATAATACGAGACAAATGTCACTTGGAAAATATATTATACTGAGACGCAACAATTATTATGGAGAAAGAACATTGCAATGAAAGAACTTTTGAACTATATGCCCATATTTCAGTGTAATAAAAATTTAAACAAATTATTCAACATTTAAAATAAATTTAAATACTATGTTTTAAACCACTTATTACTAGATACTTGTCAACCAGTTTTGGTTCGTCTCAACTTTCATCAGGACAATATAATACATTATATTATACTTGTCAACCTTCATCAGGACAATATAATACATTATATTATACTTGTCCTAGTGAAGGTTGAGATCAACCGAAACAAGTTGATAAATATATAGTAACAAGTAGTTTATAACTAAGTATTTAATTTTATTTTAAAGGTAGTATAATTTCAAGCTACAAAGCGTTTTCTTGCTTTGAACATTTTAAACAAATAAGTTCATCCATTAATGTATTGCAAATTTCATTTTAATTAATCATTTGTCGAAATATACAATTCTCTATGTAACAATATGCGTCACTAGCGCTTCCAGATGGCTCAATAAAAATAAGGCATAATATATAATTTCTTAATTTAATTCATTTTATTTTTTGTTATTCTGACGAAGAAGCCATTGGCTTCGAAACATGTCGAATTTATTTCAATAAAAAGTGGTGTTTACAAAGTTATTTAATATAAATTATAATATATAATGTCAATCACTCCTTATCAAGACACTATGCTACTCTAGATAGCGATATATTCTCACAACCTAAACTGGCGGCCGAAATATATAATAAATGTATGTTATTTTTTATGGGTTTTAGCTATTTATATAATAAATGTTTGTATTATTGTAGAAATTATTTCAAGTTATTTGTGGATTTATTAATTTTTTTCTTCTAAAAACATGATAATAGGCCAATACGTAACACTTTAGTATAATGAATTTTTCATAATCGTGCAAATGAAACATATATTCAACTTCCAAAAATTTGATTGTTGTGGTAATCTATTATGGGTATACTTGGTGAAAGTCACATTGTATACAGTGATCAGTAAAGCCAGCCGTACGACAGCCTATTAAAGATAGGTCGTAAGCCCTATGAACTCTAAAAAAAGACAATTTTTTATACGTGATAAATATTTATATTATGCTTCACCAAATAATATAAATGAGGCACGGGAATATTCTCCCTACGAGAATATAATATAGTAGAGATATATATCGTATATATGATAGAGACATAGAGATATATATGTATATATATATATATAACATTTCAGATAAAGCGACAGAAAGTTTTCCAGGTGACATTAAAGCCATTTTTATACTAACAATAGCTTCTTAGGCAAACTTATAACAAACTCTGCATAAAGACAAAGTCGACCCGCTAAATCATTCCGATATTTATAAACTAAATTGTAATGACTGTTCGACATTTAATAAATGTAAAACGGCCATAATTTTTAATTAAGAGTAAAGGAACTCTTGACATATCTCAATAACAATAACATTTCTGAATTCGCGAATCATATTTTGTAAACAGGCCACACGTTTAAAAAGGTAAGCGGTATCGAGATTCTACATGTAAATAATAGAGCCCATAGATAAGATAACTTTTTAAGTACCCCCACCATAACTGTGGCCACGTCCTCGTTCAAAAATTGATTTGTTTGCTAATAAGTAATGGATAGTTAATTTACCTCCCACCTGATGAAGATACAGTGGTGTCGAGGCCGGTAGACGTTGAGTTACTAGTTAAGTGGTTAATACAAAGATGTTTACTTAATAAAAATTAATAATTATGTCTAACAACAACGTTGATGAACGCATTAAACACAAAAAATACGAAAGAGGACTTCCATACCTACTTTTGTAGGCAGTAAGGAAACCTGCATAAAATATTTTGGTTTACTCTGACTTGTGTTTTAATTTGCACAGGTGGTCTTTTTGACTCCGAAGATGACTCGCAGGAGATGGCCTTCAAGTGTGTGGTGGACGCCATCAATGCTGAGAGAGAAATGCTTCCGAGACACATCCTTGTGGCTAAAACCGAAAGGGTTCCACAATTTGACAGCTTTGCGGTGTCGCAAGCAGTCTGCGGAATGCTCCAGGTACGAGGAATGACTTATGTCATAATGTGAAAGCAAGTGCATTCTATTGTTGAATATATCTCATGTTATTTTTTCAATTGGTTGAGCAACTTTGTAGATTGACATTTAAAAAAATTGATTTTATTATTTGTTTGTATCCACTTATTATCATTTATTTATTAATTACACCTACATATTTCGGAAAAACCTTTCCATCATCAGGGTGTTTAATAAATGTCAAAATATCAAAATGAATGAAGTCTTTTGTTTTTCTGAAGTTTCAAATCATTTATTTGAAAATGATGACGGTTTTGATACAGATTTAGAAATTTCTATGTGGCACATAAATAATTTTGGTCTGAAATTGAATAATTTATAATCATTAAAAATTAGCAAAGCATGTAAAAGTAAACAAGATATTAGTAATAACCAATTTAATTTTACTACTAGACCAATTTTTTTTTCAATAATTGTGTGTTATAAATAAATAAATAATAAAAAGTGGATACATAGAAAAAAAATCTTTTATGTCTCATGTTTTCCAGATGAACCTATAAAACCCTATAGAATAAAAAATAATTGGTATTTAAAAAACATCTTATTTATAATCTCATTAATAAATAATCATATTTCAATTCAATAAACATATCAAATTTTATATATACACAGCTTCTTTACTAATTATAAATAAAACAATTTTATTTTGAAGAACAAGGATACGAATAATATTTCAAAAATATTGGAGTTTTATAAATTAATTTGAAATGATTGCATTGATATTTGTAATATTTAAAGCATTAGCTTTGTAGTAAGACATGATAATATAATGTTCGTTAAATTAGTATAAAGTACTACCAGGGTTTAGGTCTACCTGTTTCGAGGCGTACCCGTCTCTCCGTCAGGACCAGCACTAAACTACTACGTTCACTATTTATGACATGCGTATTAATTTTATCAAGGACTAATAATATGCACAGTGCATTTCAAAATAATACATTTTTTTATTCTGAGGCTAACAGCTTCACTTCAATAGTGCATGAGCGCTATCCAATGATTTTCTTTTAAACGACGTGATATTGTTTATTTTGCCTTTATATCAAAAATATATTTATTAATACACAAAACGATCGGCACTTCAATAAAGAAATTTATTACTAAATTACTTAAATAAGATTTCATTCAACATAATTTTATCAAAAAAAATTTTTGTTCCAACATCTTTACAACATGCTTTAATACAAGTTGAATAAAGTGATAAAAACCTTGCAAAAATTCAAATACGTTATTTTTTACAAGGTTTTTATCATTTTATTTAAGTTCTATTGAAACAAATGAATTATTCATTATCGATATAAATTACTGTAATAATAGTTCAACTTTTTGCAAAAAAAAGTCAAAAATATTGAAAAACAATGCAAATTTTGATATTGCATATCTCCATAAATATTGATTTTAATAATAAGTCATGGTTGCTCGAACATCTTAGACTCATAACATAGTCAGGAATCTACCGGCCAAGTTTCTGCTGCTAGCTCTGGTACACCCTGTGTATAAGTTTTATGACTAAGAATATAATTTGAGGAACTAATGAATATTATAAGACATTTTATTAGACAATAAAATAACAAAAAAATATATTTTAAAACATTCCAGGATGGTGTAGTGGGAATATTTGGTCCAACCTCTGGAACAACGTCCAGCCACGTTCAGTCTGTTTGTGACACCAAGGAAGTGCCGCACGTGGAGACCAGGATGGACCCCAAGCAGGGCAGAGGAAGCTGTCTCATCAACCTCTACCCTCATCCAGCTGCCCTTTCCAAGGTGCGTTGCGCTGGTTCCATTCCCATATCCTCAATTGATGTTGTTCATTTAAACTATCCCAAATTAAAAACTATGAAAAAGAGTGATTAATATGAAAATTTGTAACTTATTACCCTACATATTCGCCAAGCAACGTTATTTTTAGATACATAAATAACAATACACTAACTGTAACCCTTAAAAAATGACGTTCCTTTTACATGTCGATTCCTATGGAAAAAGTGTTTATTTATTTTATTAAAAAAAATGTACCAAAAAAATATATTTGAAAAAGAATTATTCGTAAATATATTCCGAAAAAACTTTTTTTCGTAAAAATAAAAATTTTCGTAAATAAAAATATTCGAAAAAAATTTTTTGAAAAAAATTATTTTCGAAAATAAAAAATTACTATGAATAAGTTACGGACTTAACACTAAGTTACGTAGACAGACAGACAGATGGACGGACAATAAATTATCATAATTGGAATTATTACTTAAAACTCAGTTAAACTTGGAAAATGTTTGTTTAATTTTAGGTTTACTTTGTGGCTATATAATAAAAGTTTGAGGTTGAAAACAAGTGGCGTACAGCCAGTGTGAGAGCGATACATAAAATAGGTCATTTCACTCTCTCCACATATGTGTGAGAGCGCACGCGGAGTAGAGCGGCAATTTACGGTAGAATTTACCTGTAGATAACACCGGTCGATGGTCTAACTTTCTTTAACATATCGGAATAAATCAGTCCATGACTAATTACGCTTCTTCATCGGTAGAACCCGATCTCAAATACGCCACAATCCATTTTCTCTTTATTATTCTTAGAATATTACGTTCATATACCAGTAATGTATATTCAAATTTTTCAATGAGTACGTACCGTTCATTTTGTCTATAGGTGAGGATCAACTTTCGTCCTTTCTTGAGTACAATCAGTTATATTTTCCTTATTTAGTGCTTAACTAATTTTTCATTGATTTTTGATGGACACATTATATTGCCTGCCTGCAATGTATGTAACATTAAAATTTAGGTATGTAGGAGCAAAAAAATGAAGCATTGATCTAAACTTGCAATCATTTTTCTAGTATTTGTCCGATTATCGGACGTTATTAACCATATTGACAATCATGATCTTACTTGCAGCAGCTCAAAATAGTTAAGCCATGCATTTTCCGAAACATTGCCTTAATTTTTTCAACCGGGAGGTCCTATATCTTTAAGAACCTCTTCTGTTCGCAATTTTGCCTTGAATGATGGATGGTATGCATGATCTGGTAAATCTGGACTAAATATCTCATTACGCGGCCAAAATATTTTAATTTTTGTTTTAATTGTTTTAAAGATGTATTTTTCCTTTCGCATTCTTATCGTCACATTACTTTTCGCAACCTCGTTAAAGACGGGATAATTGAAAAACACGACTCATATAAAAATCCCACGTAATTCTTATTCTTCTTTTTATGGTGCCATTTCATATCAGTGGTCGGCCATCATGACTCTGTTCACTACCACTCGGAACATCTCAATTTTACTTGAACCAGTCCCTCAAGTTACGCAGCTATAAGATGATGTGTACATTTTGGTCCCCTCGTAAGTTGTCCAAGATACGCTTATCTTGATAGTCTGCAACACTTCTCGGTATTTTTATATAAACCGTAGGACTTCAACATTCGTTACTCTGTCTACCCAAAAAATTTTGAATATGGATTAGTTCTTGGTTTAGCTACTGTCCATGCCTATACCCCATATAAGAAAATTGTGAAATTGGCGAGAACGGCAAGAAAAAACATGTGATGCAAAGCAACAAATACCGGTACTGACAGGTGAGAGGTTAAGAAACTCGGAAATAAATTACCAGTTAAGCAGGGTTAAAAATAAGCATGGACATGTTCTCGACAATCATTTAAATACTATTGTTTCACAGGTATTCGTGGACCTTGTAAAAGCCTGGAACTGGAAGCAGTTTACAATCATGTACGAGAACAGCAACAGCTTCCCGAGACTCAGTGAACTGTTTAAGATGTACGATCACAAAGGTCACACGGTTTCTTTCAAGCAGCTGGACTACGGAACAGGAAATTACAGGTCAGCATCAGAAGATTGTTTTATTTTTTTGACGTATTAAAGTTTGCAATGATTTTTTTAAGACGAGAAAACTATCCTAAGGAAGTCCGTGACTGCAGTCTCTCCACTACTGGACGCTCGCCTGCTTCTACTAGATCATTTTGATCTTAATCCTGTTGGCATTATCATGATCATATATGAAGGTTATGTGCCTCATACATTGTTCCTTCGTTTCTTGCCTTTCAGATTCATCAGATTCTTACCTCATTCGTGATATCTAGGTCAGAGTTTCGAGTTCTTTAATCTCCTCTACACTCTTGCAAGGTTAATATATTAATTCTGTGACAATAATCTCAAAGAAAGTGTTTCTTGATCCTACACATAGAGTTTAAAAATGTACTGAGATGAGATGATTATCTTGTTCGTTGGGAGAGGGGAAAGGATCGTAGTCGATAATTTTTCCTCTCGCATAGGTTTTAGACATATTTTTACTGCATTTAAAGTTTTTTCATCGTTAAATATCCCAAATTTTTTTTTTAATGTTGTACCAATTTGAATTTCTGAAGTAAATACATATTCTTCAACAAAGAGCGACTTATTTACTGTGACATCACACTTTTGAAGAGTATTTAGTTTGACCTTTATAAAATTGTTTCAAAATTAACAAGGCTGTAGAATTTTTTTTTTTAAACAATGCGAACTTATTGGCACTAGACGTGGCGTCAGATTCTGTACCAAGCAATATACGTTAGTTCGTGTTATAATTTATAATTCCTTGTCACAAACTTGTATCAATTTTAAAAGCAAGACCTGTTGTGTTGCGAACTACTTAAAATATTCAAATTTTCCAGGCCAATTCTGCACCACGTCAAGAAGTCCGGCCAGACGAACTTCATCATTGACTGTTCTATAGACAAACTTTATGACGTCTTGATCCAAGCCCAGCAGGTTGGCCTCATGTCTGATCAGCACAGCTACATCATCACGACCCCTGACCTGCACACCTTGGACCTGGAGCCCTTCCAGCATGGAGGAGCAAATATTACTGGTATGCTTCTGCTGAACATGGATTTTAAACATACTGAGCAAATATTACTGGTAAATCTTTCTAGCTAAAGGTGACTGCCATGCGACGCCATGCTTTTCTAGGATGCCGCCGTGTCATTCTTGGAACTCTTCGGACGTTTGGAAAATTAATTAAATCCTTTTGAGTATTCGCTACTGGAATAGGGTTATATATTAGAAAATATGCTTAAATATTTCAATAAAACAGGATATCTCTATTAGATTGGTCTGAAAATTCATCTAATTTTTATTTATAAACAATCTATGGACGATTTTTAAATCTAAGGTGCGTAAATTGGATTGCACCACCAAAATAAAGATGATAAGAGCTGTAATTCAGGTGTGGTTTCAGGTTTAGAATGAAAAAATAAAATAAAATTGTACAAATTTAATTGATTCCACACTGAAACGTGTTTAAACTATTATCTAAGCACAAAAAGACATATACCTTATCGATTAAAACATATTTCGTGATTGAATGTCGTCTGTAACTCAAAATATTTATACAAAAAGTTTTTTTTAATTCTAAGATATTTCATTCCATTAATTCGCACAATACTGTAGATGAAGTTGACAACTGTATTTAAATGACCAGGAATCAGACTACTAGACCCAGAAGACGAAGATGTCGTCAGCGCTGTAGAGTTATACAACTCCAAACTGGCAGAAGAAGGAATCACTGATGAAGAGAAGCAGCTAACGCCGGAGAAACTCCGCACCGAAACAGCCCTCATTTTCGACGCCATGTACGTGTTTGCTTCCGGACTTAAAGAAATTAACACCACTAAATTCCACGACCAGAATTTCGATTGTGAGCTCAGCAACAGCTGGGAACACGGCTTCACCATGATCAACTATATGAAAACTGTGAGTTCAAGCGTATTTCTTAATCGACTAACTCATGATAAGCCAAATCTATGGACAAGGCACGACAGTAATTCGCAGCAATAACAAGCCAATCCAGTTTCTTTTGCTGTGATAAAGTACACGTATCGCTTCGATTTACTCTGTGCAATGCAACTTTTGACAATTCTGTTAGATTAAGTCACAAAATTCGTGAAATATTTAAGTAGAATCCCAATGTGAAATACATTGTATAAAAAATCAGAACCGTCAGAACAAATGCCTTGTTTAAAGAAACCTTTGCCATCACTCTGATCTCTTTTCACTGGATGTCGGTAGCACTTAGTGAAATTTATAACGTGAATCCAACTCATCGGTGAAGCCCGATTATTTATTTTTATTTAAATAAAATTTTTGATTGTCATTACTCCGAAGGCAAATCAAAAATTATCTATCATTTTTGTTCTACGATTTACCAACACAAAGGTAAGGATTTGACTTATATATATTTTTTTTACATAGTAACTCACCTTATCAATGAAATTGATCCAGCAGTCCATAATCTGGTGGATTTATTTAAAAAATATATTTAAGGTTGGTCGCGAAGCCAGTTTTGTACCGCTTCCTGCACGTTTGCAAGTCTGTGAGAATCCGCATAGACTTTTCCGAGTTATTTGTGAATTATTTGATGGATAGTTGAGTTATTCGTGAATTATTAGATGGGTAGCTGTGTTGTTCGTGAATTATTTAATGGGTAAAACTATGAGTGATGTTCAAAGAAAATGCTTCCTTACCGGTGATAACTCGCCTTTTGGCTAAAACTATCGAGTTTTCTGAATCTTGCCTTCCGTGGTGAAGGTTAGAGGGCATTCTGTTTATAATCATCTGGCCACTCTCCATCCCCAAAATAATTATTTTATATGGTAAGTCATAAGCCTATGATAAATTTGAGACCCTGTCACAACCCATCGATTTGAGAGATTGAATCACTGCTCGTATTAAAACCTTGAGGCAACTACTAGCGGAGCGGATATGCTTACACTGCAATATTGAAAAGGAAAATGACGCCTTCAGGATCACATTTTGTACACGTGACAGCAGTTGAAGCATGCATGAAGGCTGTGTGACAACCTTGAAGGTGTATAATGGCGAAAGTGTAGATACCTATGCTACATAGTCGTGCGCGAAAAAATAATGAAAAGTTACATATTATTTTGAAATTCAAAACATTTATGAGAATCAATATTGTTATATATTTTTTATTATTTGCTTTACAGAATCAGTTAAAGGGACTTACAAGAGGGATTAAATTCGATAATTCTGGATTCAGAACAGACTTTCTGCTGGATATTGTAGAGCTAACAGGACTTGGCGTAATAAAGGTAAATTTTTAGTACAATTTACAACTCGTCAGATGTGGTTTGACGCATATTTTTTGCCAAGAAACTCAATAAATTTTAATCAAACATCTTTTTATTTAAAATAAAATTAACATACTTATTTTCTTTAAATTTTATTACTCTTTCAAACCAACGTTTATTCAATAATGTCAGTAGGCAATTTATTTACTTATATTGCTTAAAAAAATAAATTAAAAAATATAGTTATGCTCATTAAAATGTATCCATCCCATAAACACATTGTCAATGTGCAAGGTCGAGATTTCAGTGTTTAGAGGGCAAAGTGGGATTTCGCCATCCACCTTCACCGCTTAGCTCAGTTGAAAAAATGAGAATATGCGAATAATATAAAATATTATAAAAAGATATTCGTGACTCAGGAATCGAGATAAGAGCAACGATATCTGACAACTCTGTGCAACTATTAGCTTACGCCGATGATATCGACATAATTACGAAAACTCCGGATGCTTTACGTAATGCCTTCATAAATCTTGATAGTTCTGCCAAAAATACAGGTCTCATAGTAAACCAGCAGAAGACCAAATACATGGCCGTAGGATTCACCCAACAAATCCCAACTCTCTCATGTGGATGTCAAAATTTTGAAACGGTAACAAGATTTACATACCTAGGATCCCTGATAACAAGCAACAATAATATTACAGAGGAGATCCAGAAGCGAATCGTGAACGCAAATCGCTGTATTTTTGCCTACAAAAGCAGATAAAATCCAGACTTCTGTCCAGAAACACCAAGATATTAGTGTACAAAACGCTTATTAGGCCAGTGCTCACGTACGCAGCTGAGACGTGGATATTAACTTCGATTCTGTACTTATTCTTTTTTACCATTGCTTTCTAATATTATAGCAATCATAGAAGAAATATTCATACAACATATTCTATTAATAAAAATAATTTATCGACGCGCGAGATCATACGTGTACAGCCACACAAGGATACATGGAGACGAAGATGTCACATCAAGATTGTCGACAATTTTCCGTCCTGCTAGTAAAATTAATAGACTCTCTTCTTTACTTTATTTAGTTTTCTGTCCACTTTTTTTCATATACATATGATCTTGGGCACTGCATGGCGTATGGCCACTTCGATATCCGTAAATCCGTATATGCGTCTGCCACCAGATTATGTTGCGAATAGTATGATATTGTAAAGTGAGATGATAATCAATAGTCCACTTGGTTATGATTTTAAAAAAAGTAACTTGCAATCCCTTTAGATATGGCAATGGCAGTTGAAAATGTATTATATTGTAATGAAAAGGTAGAAGAGATTACGAAAATAATTCCTCATAATATATCGATGACAACAATAAGACCGTAAACACTAGAAAATAGAAGAATCTTCTCGAGACTTCGAAAGACCAACGTGTTGCATATATAAGCGAGACTAATAGCTGCGCTGATTGAGGTTATTTTAACATTTTGACGGCCGGGGTGGCCAGTCGTGAGATTATCGTAACGGCCGATTTTAAGCGAAGTACCTGACTGGCGACGCAAATAAATGCGACTACTTTCAAATGGAATTGAAATGAAAATGCAAGTGAAAATTACGAATTAGTGTGAAATCAAGAAAATTGTATTAATTTTGTTCGTGTTAGGTTACTGTCAATTTAATAAAAGAAATAATAATAAAATAATTCATTGATTTTTTGATTTGAACTTCTTTTTGAATAGCAGTCATGCAACCTTTATTTCTTGTTCATGTTTGAGCTCATTTTGTTGTGAATAAACCACGTTGTAAACTTTGATATCAGCTGTCATCTTTCAGATAGGAACATGGAACTCTACAGAAGGATTAAATTTGACAAGAATCAACCAGGTTTACCAAATACCCGCCGAAAGTGGTTCGCTTGTCAATAGGACATTCATAGTTTTAACAGCCTTGGTAAGTAAAATTTATTTTTTCGTAGCATTAGTAAATTATTATTCATATACTTAAAAGAAAATTTATAATTATGTAAGTTAAAATTCTCAAAGGAATTTAAAAATGTTGAAAATTATTTTTCAGGCGTACTCTAGTATACATATTAAATAATTCGGAAGAAAATCATATATGGGGTAAAACAGCAAATATATAAATATTCAAAAAAAAATTAAATGCAGTCTTCGAGGAATACTTTTTTGTTTATCGTTGCTTTTGCTTTTATACCCCGCATATTTTAAATTAGATGCTGATAACTGACTTGTTGCTGGCCAACTAGGCAAACGCATGTATAGCACCATAAACAATATAATTCGTACAGGTTAACAATGTTCTTTAATTCTTATATCTTTAGTTTTTGCCTTAACACTAGTACTTTTTCCGATTATTTTACTTGTACCGTATTTCTTTACTAAAAATATGTACTTACGGTACAGATTGCAATATTATATATACATAATATGACTTAAGTATAAGGTATATATCTGCAATAGATGTTGACCGCGATCTACAACATCACTGTGTTTATTTATCTTTATATACACAGATGCCACCTTATTCCCAGCTCACTATCAACTATTATTATTATTGTCAAATTGTGACGTCCTGGCAAAAAATTCCATAAAATCACAAATGTTTATTAAGTCATGATTTCCGTACACAAACTCCCTTTAAATACCGCGTTGAAAAATTCATCAGCATCATCTTCTACCCCTTGTCCTAGTAGGGTCGGGGGCCCAAAGACTCGACAAGGTGCTTCCATGATCCCCTGTCTTGCGCTGTTTCTGATCGAGTCAACCAGTCCAAACCCATTCTGTTTTCAAATACATTTTTTTGTTGTCTCTCCCAGCTTAATCTGGGTCGACCCACCGGCCGTCTTCCCTCCGGGGTTGCCAAGAGGATTCTCCTTGGTAATCGTTCCTCTGGCATTCTGAGCACATGTCCAAGCCACCTCAGTTGTGATTTTTCTATGTGCAGGAGTAGGGGCTCCATGCTTAGTGTGTGCCTTATGTCGGCACTTCTCACTCTATTTGTCAGTGTGACTCCCGCTACCCCCCTTAGAAAACTCATCTCGGCAGCGTGGACTCTTGATCTCACTCTCTCCGTTGAAAAGTTATGATATATTATTCAAGCCCTCATTACTCAATTCTAGAGTCCTCCATATGGAATGCTGAAGGAAGCTAGTGTAAAGCTAGAGGGAAACGACCGCTTTGAAGGCTTTGGCATCGAGGTCATCCAGGAAGTAGCCAAGTTGCTGGGCTTCAACTACACCTTCGTCCTGCAGAACGACGGGGTGTACGGATCCCTCAACAGGAAGACCGGACAGTGGAATGGAATGGTGCGAGAGCTTCTGGATTGGGTGAGAAAACGATTATTAATTATCATTATAAATATAATATTAAGTTAACCCCAAGAGATCAGCACATTACAATTTTTGGACCATCTGCTGGTTTGAGTTTTCTGAGATATTCTGACGTATTTCTACGATCTTTCTGACATTGCAAGGTCCATCATCAGGGCTGATGTGTTAGGACAAAACACATTAGTGTTGATTCATTAGATTGAACGGCCGTAAAAATCTAATAATTTTTTTAGTATCTGATTAACCTAGTAAAACAACGTTATTCATGGATGATATTCTCCTTTTTCAATGATTCATATAATCAAACTACTAAATATATTTAAATCCCATTTACTGCCCTAAGATCCATTATTTGTTCAGGTTTTAATCAATCATTAATGGATTTTAAACAAGTATCCCTAATTTATCTCATTTAGTGTACTGTTGTTTGTCTTTTACCAGCTCTAATCTTCCAAATCACTTTAAACCACTTCATATTTTTTACTATTACATAATGTAACGTATGTTATGCTGTCACAAGATTCTTAAAATGAGAGGAACTTTATATAATAGAGAGTTTCTAAAACAGTCTGGATGTTTTAGAATGTTTAAGAAAGATCTGGAGGCCATTTGAAAGAATGTATGTAACATTTGTATCATTGTAGAGAGCGGATCTGGCCATCACTGACCTGACGATAACCTCGGACAGGGAAAGCGCGGTGGACTTCACGATGCCCTTCATGAACTTGGGAATTAGTATTCTATACAAAAAGCCCACGAAACAACCTCCCAAGCTATTTTCCTTCATGTCACCATTCTCCAATGAGGTAGATATAATCTTTTTTTTAATTTTTTTTTTTATTATTTTTTTTTATTATTTTTTTTTTATTTAATTTTTTTTTTTTTATTTAATTTTTTTTTATTTTTTTTTTTTTATTTTTTTTTTTATTTATTTTTTTTATTTTTTATTATTTTTTATTATTTAATTTAATTTTATTTAATTAATTTTATATGTGCTTTCCAAATAGTTCAAAAATATATGCCCAACAAGGATTTAAATATAAAAAAATATTGTTATAAATCAAAATTATTATTATTTAAGCACTTGTTTTTACAAATCTGTTATTATTAATATAATTATTAATATAAACGTATATAATAATTATTTTTTAATTTACAAAATGTCATTATAACAAATGAGCCAAAAATAATTTAATAGCTAAATTATATTTATACTCATCCTTATACGTATTTGAATAATTAAGAGAGCTGAACCTGCGCCCCAAAAGGAAAATTCAGGTACCACATTCTATATTCGGCTATATAACTATATTCGGCTATACGATATGTTTCGATATTATCGTAGGTGTATGTGTTTTAGATATGAGAACATGCTTTTTTGAAATGGTTAATGTAATATGTCATTAAAAATTCATTTAATTTATTTCTGTTTTTTTTTACTTTATTTATTTTTTTATTTTGTGTTCCGTCTCGACGCCTGGAATCCATTATGAGAGAACAGCCTGCTGTTTCGGCACTTATACACGCGTTCCTACCCCCTCTGATTCCCTGTTTGCGACAATTTATTCCCGCTGGTATCCCTGTTTCCGGTTACGTCGGCGCAACGGTTTTTCTTTCATATAACGTCGTTGTTTCGCGCCATTTGCACGCGTCTAGACACGCCAACTTTTGTTGTGATTATTTTGTGTTTCTATTGCAACCTACCCCCTTAATTTTTGATCCCTAGGTTAACAAACATTAGACTATACAAATTTTTAACATAGTGCGACAGGACGTTGATATTTTAGTGTAAATCCCATGAATTTCGTCAAACGATTTGTTAACAAGATGGCGGACGAGCAAGCTCCTTCGCCGGTATCCTCGAATGACGGATCTTCTTTCGAAGAACCGAGTCGAAAGAGACGCCGCGTAGCATACGACCCGCGTGTAGACCACCTGCTAAAACAGGTGACTGCTCTGACGGAGGCCTTGTTAGCGGGCGGCGCGGCTCCTGCATCAACAACGCCGCCAACGCCGGAACACGTGGCCGCGAGCGAGCCCAGCGTGGAGGACGCGAATGCGTCCTTTATTCAGCCGCCGCCGAGCCTCAGAAGGGCGAAGTATACGCTGGAGTTCGGCAAGCTCAGCACGGTCGTGAAGGAGCCGCCAGTACCAAGAGCGGACCCGAAGCGGATTGAACAGATCTCGAAGTTGCAACACTTCGATTCCGACGAGTGGTCAGGCGTTCGCTATGCGGAAACGCAAAGAACCTACGCGGCGACTCCCACGTTTGTGGAATTGTCGGTGAACGACGACTTGAGAAGGATCGATAACGCGCCGACCCATACTGGCTTGCTGGAAAGATCGCTCGCCGCGCTTTCAAACGCCTTGCTCGCCCAGAGAGAGACCCTGAGAGATGAGATGCAATCGCTGGTGAATTGGGCATCCGAACCCGGCACGGATCTGTCCGCTTCGGCTCTCTTCGAGCGGATTCAGTCGATGTTCACCAGCGATGCTCCGTACAATAAGATTTCGGACGACATCCTGCAGATTGTGTGCGGCAGACGGGCAGAGTGTATACTGAACCGGAGAAAGGCCATATTGGAGGGCTTCAAAGACCCTTTCGTGCGAGAAGGTGCGGCCAAAATCCCTCCAAGCTCGGGATACTTGTTCAATAGGGAAGAGCTATCGGCGTATATCCTAAAGAACGGGGGCCAGGAGAAGGTGATGGTCTCGCCCGCAACCCGAAACCTGGCCCAACCGTCAACATCTCAGCCCCAGCCGTCAACTTCTCGTCGAGCTCCGAACCAGGGATACCTCCAGTCCCGTAAGCCCTTTCTGCCGGAGCCGAGGAACAGGGAGCGAGG
Source organism: Agrypnia vestita (assembly GCA_016648135.1). NCBI lineage: Eukaryota > Metazoa > Arthropoda > Insecta > Trichoptera > Phryganeidae > Agrypnia > Agrypnia vestita. The sequence goes on from JADDOH010001516.1 coordinate 147,736, forward strand.
CCCAGGGAACCCGAACAGGAGACCTATCCGGAAGGCAGACCACGGCCGAAAACCCGCTGGTGACCGTAGCCGTAGAGGTAGAAGATGACGCGAGGCTGAACAACCAGTTCTGGGGAGGACGCTTGAGGAGGTTCCAAAGCACGTGGAAGGAGTTCGGGGCACCACCTATAGTGCTGAGAATCCTCAAGGGCGCGAGAATCCCCTTTGTGGCCAAACCTCCGTTAGTCTTCCCCACCAGGCAGCTGTTGAGCAGCTTCAGCACGAAGGAGTCTCGAGACATGTCGAGTCACATTCAGGCCCTGAAGATGTCAGGCGTGCTGGAAAGAGCAGATCATTCTCCGAGCTTCATCTCAAATCTGTTTCTAACTCCGAAGTCGGACAACTCCCTAAGGCCGATATTCAACCTGAAGGCGTTGAATGCCTTTGTGGAGGCGAAACCCTTCAAGCTGTTCAACCACTTTCGGGTCCCAGACTTCCTCCAGCCCAAAGATTGGTTGGTGAAAATCGACCTAACCCAGGCATACTTTCACCTACCAATAGCGGAATCGCACCGAAAGTTCCTGAGACTGTACTACCAAGGGGAACTTCTCCAGATGACCTGCCTGCCCTTTGGCCTGTCATCAGCCCCGAGAATGTTCGCAACGCTGTCAAACTGGCTAGCGGGACTCTTGCGGAAGAGAGGAATAAGGACCGTAGTCTACCTGGACGACTTCCTTCTGGCCAATCAGTCAAGGGACCTGCTAGCGACCCAGGCAGTAGAGACGGTCAATCTGTTCCAGCATCTGGGTTGGTGCATCAACCGCGACAAGTGTGTCCTTATACCTACCCAAAAGCTGGAGTTTCTGGGCATAACTTGGGACACCGAAGCCAACCAGAAATCCCTCTCGGACCGCAAGTGCTCTGGCCTTCGCCAAGTACTGCGCCGCCCGATCGAGGCCGGCAGTTGCTCCCCCAAGCAGGTTCTAGGCCTCTTGGGGAGACTCAACTTCGCAAACTTCGCCACCCCTCGGGGTCGTTTGCATTGCCGAAGACTGCAGAGATTCAGCCGCCAGCTGCAGAGGCACGAGCCATCCAGACAAGTGGAGCTTCCTGCCGCGGTTCGGCAAGACCTAGAGTGGTGGTTGGAGGCCGTAGGGGAGTCCTGCCCAATACACGAAGCCCCCTTCTCCCACTTCCTGACTACAGACGCAGCGGACGCAGGTTGGGGCGGCCAGGTGGACGACAAGACGATATCAGGCCAGTGGACCCCAGAGCAGATGCGGTGGCATTCCAACCAGAAAGAAGCCTTCGCTGTTTACGCAGTGATCAGGGATCACGCTTACCTGCTAAGAGGAACGAAGACCCTACTGCAGACAGACAACAAGACAGTAGTGACTTACATCAACAAGGAGGGGGGGACAAGATCATTGGGCCTTCTGAAGATAACTCGAGACCTCCTAGAGTTTATCGACCAGCAGGAAATATCTCTGACAGCGCAGTACATTCCAGGGAGATACAACGGGATTGCGGACCGACTCTCTCGGGGGACACCACTCCCGGAATGGCACCTCCTGGAACCAGCGACAGAGGAAATATTCCGAATATGGGGACGTCCTCAGATCGACCTCTTCGCATCGGCCACCGCCCATGTGGTGCCAAACTACGTGTCGCTAGACTCAACCGATTGCTCGGCCTCCTATCTCAACGCATTCAGTCAGCATTGGGATTACGAGCTGGCCTGGGTATTTCCGCCGCCGAATCTCGTCCCAAGAGTACTGGCGCACTTGAACCTGGCAAGAGGCACCTTTCTCCTAGTTGTGCCAAGATGGGAGAAGACATTCTGGAGGGCCGATCTCAAACAACGAGCAAAGGGAGGGCCAATAAGCGTAAGAGATCTGAAGAGCGTCCTGATCGATACGTCGACAGGGTTTCCCCCACCGAGGGTGTCGGACCTCCAACTGGAAGTTTGGAGAATAGCAGTGGGTGGGAACAGGCTATAGCGGATTGGAGCCAGGAGGAACAGCAGCTGTTCAGATCTGGCTGGAGAGGCTCAACGCTGAACACCTACAAGCCGGCCTGGGATAGGTGGCAGCGATGGTGTACCACGCATTCTGTCCAACCTCATAACCCTCCCCCTGCAACAGTGGCAAGATATCTGGCCAACCTGTTCATCCACGAAGGGCTAGCCCCTCGAACAATATTGGTCCACAAATCGGCAATCGTATCCTTCTGTGGCCCAGCTCTTGATGCAGATAAGATTAGCTCGAACTTCCTCGTCAGGCACGTCCTTAAAGCCATCTCGGTTTCTGGTGGATGCACTGAGAGACCCCCGATCTGGAACCCCCGAGTAGTGGTGGAGTGGCTACGTGAAAACCCGCCAAGGAACAGCCTGTATGACGTGTCAAGGAGGACGGCCATACTACTCATCATGGCATCTGGGCGAAGAGTCCAAGATCTGACACTTCTCAGAGTCACCCCGGACCGATTGATCGACAAAGGAGACTCCATCACGCTATGGCCAGCCTTTGGAGCGAAGACTGACACGGCAAGACACAAACAATCGGGATGGAGGTTGAGCGCATCGGATGAAAGGAACATCAACCCCTTGTTTTGGATCCGAAAGCTGGTCTCACTCTCACAGCCGAGACGAAAGCCGGACATGAAAGAACTATTTGTGACGACAGCAGGTGAAGTAAAGCCAGCTTCACGGACAATGATAGGTGGTTGGATCAAGTCAATCCTAAGAGAGGCTGGAGTGGAAGCAACGCCAGGAAGTGTTCGTTCTGCTGTGGCTTCGTTGAATTGGCTGGAAAACTACCCGATAGAGGAGATCTTGTCAAGGGGAAACTGGCAGAGTGAAATCACCTTCCGAAAATTCTACCAAAGAGAGATAGTAGATAACCCCAAGCAACAATGCCCCCAGAGCTCATTAGCGCCTCTCTTTACGCCAATATAGGCAGTCACATATAACGTCGAACCACTAGGTCACCAGGTGATAACAAACAGATCTCTCATAATGGATTCCAGGCGTCGAGACGGAACACAAAATAAAAGAATTTTACCTTCCATTAAAATTCCTATTTTGTTTCCCTCGACGCCTGGAATCCAGGTAATCCCTACCTGGTGCATTATGAGTCATATGAAAGAAAAACCGTTGCGCCGACGTAACCGGAAACAGGGATACCAGCGGGAATAAATTGTCGCAAACAGGGAATCAGAGGGGGTAGGAACGCGTGTATAAGCGCCGAAACAGCAGGCTGTTCTCTCATAATGGATTCCAGGCGTCGAGGGAAACAAAATAGGAATTTTAATGGAAGGTAAAATTCTTTTATTATATTTTACTTTTTTAAACGTACTATATTGTGCTTCGTTTAATATGATTTTATTTAATATATTTAAAAAGTTGTATCATCTAAATAGACATAATCACAGCAGCAGTGAATGTTTATAAAATAAATTAAAAAATTACCTTAAAAAAAACAGTAGTCCATAGGACGTTTAATACACGCGGACGTGCAACTCCAGTAGAAGAAGATCGGAACTTCTCAGTACTATTGCTTTGTCACTATAATTTTATAGTAAATGCATTCTGCATGCCATTTGTAAAAATAATAAATTTAATATGCCCGCATGTTTTTTCTAGTTAGCAAACAATAATATAGTCACCATGTCTAAAGAGTACAGGTAGGTATCTAAAAGCACCCTGTTCCAGGTCTGGCTGTTTCTTGGAACGGCGTATCTCGGAGTATCCGTTCTGCTGTTTGTGATGGCCAGAATAGCACCCAAGGAGTGGCAGAACCCGTATCCGTGTATTGAGGAACCTGATCATCTTGAGAACCAGTTCAGCATGCCAAACTCTTTGTGGTTCACTGTGGGGAGTGTGTTGCAACAAGGCTCAGAACTGGCACCAATGTAAATAAATAGCTTAAATTTATATTATTTTACAGTACCATTAGATTGATTTATTTGTGAAAATATTATTGCTAGTAATAAATTAGTTAAAGGGTTGCTTAAATCCTATATATTCCTTTGTTCTACTTCCCCTGTTTCTCCTATACCCATCCTTGTCTGGCATGACCTTGTATCCTGAAGACATGAAACTAAGAGTGCAGACTGCAAGCGCCATCTGCGACCCGCCGACTACATTCGCGGCAACCGAGAACCAAACAAGACTTAAGCAAGCGGTCGAATTATTCTGTGCTTTACGAGACTTGATCAATATCCTTCTTTCTAGATCGTTAGTCTCACTAACTTGGGGTCGGCCTTCCTTGTCCTTTGCTTTCTCCATTGAGCATGGTTTTGTGCTATGTTGTCGTCGAGTTGATCTTCTTTTAGGTTTTTTCGACCGTCGTTAATCAAATGGTGGGCGATCGTCTACGTTTGCATTTGATCGTTCGCAGGCTTAGGGCAAGCTTCATCATACGATCTTCGTACCATTGTAGACGTTTTCCATTGGTTTAGTCTTTAGTTGGGGCAATTTTAAAGCTACCTCTTATATGCTCATTTTGAACTTTTTCCAGCAATGTTATATTCGCTGACCAGCGTAACACGCGTAAGATTACGAGACTTTATCACAAGCAGTCATGTAGTCATATTTAAAAACTTCTGTGAATACATTTTTGCTATCAAGTAAACAAAAATACCAATTTAGAAGTGCCGCAGATAATTGTTCCTCGGGTTAGGTCAAAAAGAATACTTAAATGGATTTCAAGTTCAAGGAAATACAGATATATATCCATATACAAATTTTTGTGTCCAGAATCCTGGGTTGATCCTAATATCTATTCGTTGGTTTAAGCCGTGAAATAATTTTGACTACGGTCCACTTATTCCACATATATATTCTTGGTCCTTCGAGCCGGAGTTGTTTGTTTACACGAGTACATTTTTATGATTTTTATAGTGCCATATCAACCAGGATGATAGCGGGAGTGTGGTGGTTCTTCACCCTTATCATGGTATCTTCATACACTGCCAACCTCGCTGCTTTCTTGACTGTGGAGTCCATCGTGCCCTTGATTGAAGATGCTGAGGATTTAGCCAACAACCCCCATGGTATTTCCTATGGAGCTAAGGCAGATGGTTCCACCTTGAGTTTCTTCAAGGTAATTTGACATCACTTGAGGGCAAGCGCATGCAGTGGGAACATTGAAGCATAACTTTTTTGTAAAGGTATATTTTGGAAAAAATAGAAATCAAATATTTATGCTACAGATTTTTGTGATATATCAAAATATGTATGCTATGTTAACAATTGTGATAGAAATATTACGAAATGTATGTTGTATTCCGATTTTTTTTCCAAATAATTGGTTACGTAAAAGTCATGCTACGATATTCCCATTGCATGCTCCTGCCTAAGGGGTATAAAAGCAAACTCAGCAATATGTAAAAAAAAAAGTGTTTTTAATGCAATCACCAAGGATTACTTATTAAGAATGCATTGAATTCGGGATTTCATAGGAAAAGTATCTCTATGGTTTCAGAATAATGTTTCCAAATTTATATTTATAGTTAAAACGGCAATATTAACTTATATAATATAATAATCAATATGTTTCGGGGCCAATGGCCCTTTCATTGAGATACGACGTATACTAAAAATTAAAATAAAAGTATGGGCATTTTAAAAAACTCATTAATAATTCAATAAGCAGTGGTTTTAAGCAATGCGTTTTCTCTTTATCAATAATATAATAATGATGATGTAACCGCAAACTTATTTGACTTTAATTGAAGAAAAAAATTGATCTTGAGAACATACCTTTTGTGAGTTTTTAATACTTCATACAAACAGATTTTTTAAATATGTTCATATTATATCATTTACATAATAAAGACGTGATGTACTGTTGCCGGCAAACTTCTTGAAATTCTTTGGCGTAGTGGGGGAATGCGCAGAAGACGAAATTTGGGTCTCGTTGATGGAAAGGTAGATGCGCAAACTTCCCCCCACTACGCCGTAGAATTTCAAGATGTTTGCCGGCTACTGTACAGTACGTAGGTATATCGTTGCAGAAAACATATGCACGATTAGCCAAAAATATACTTTGATCATGTATTGTTGCAATAAATATTATGAGGGTCCTATTATGAAATATATGTATATAAATTATGTATATTCCATAAATCTTTACTAAACTCAGGTAAAGGGATCGGGATAATTGTGGACTGAAACAGAGGCCATACGAAAATAAAAAATTAGAGATTGAAATTTACTCACAGAATCTGGTGATGGTACCCAATTTGGTTAAAAATTAATTAAATTAGTTATATGTACTAGATGAAGTATAAACGCGATTTGATAGTGAATTTAATACAAGAATCTTCCGGTTGCAAAAAGTAGCAAAAAAGAAAAAGCGCCACACGCCAGCGAATTAATTTAGGAGCACGCGGCTCCCTGGAGATCCTTTTTTGGTGTGCGGCTTGGCTAGGCGTGAATTGCCAAGCCATCCCATTACTAGATGTCGGTATATGCTAAACACTTTTTTATATCATTGGATTAATTAAATATAAATAAATCAAAGAAATCAGATTCATTTTAAAATATCTATCGTATTATTTTTTTCAGGATGCTGACTATCCAACATACCAAAAAATGTATCAATATATGCTGGACCACCCTGAAGCCCTAACCTCTTCCAACCCTGAGGGAGTAAGCAGGTATTGTTTTAAAGCCTCCTCAAGAATTTTCCCCCACTCATCTCAATCTTGCGCCAGCTCTCTCATGTATCTTTGTTTTACAGTTTGATGAACTATTTCTTTAGATCTCTTTATAAAACTATACAATTCAAACGTTGAATTGTGAAAATAGTAATTTTATTTTTTTCATCTTGTTCATAAACATTTGGATATATCACAATTCTATTTTTTCTTATCGCATATTGCAATTCACTCCAAATTTTGCAACAGTAGTAGTGCTGGTGTATTGATTTTAATTAATGTATTAATTAAATTCAATTCCTCAAATAACAATGATGAAAGCAGATGGGAGAATCCCAGTTATGCAAAATTCTGCTTTAAGCGACCCGATTCGGACATAACGACATTTTGGCTATTGTCAATATATCTAGTGTAGCGTGTACGGTTATATTTGTTGATAAAAGTACCTACACAAAACGTGAAAAATATCTTTAGATTAGAAAAAAAAGTGTTGGCAAATTTATTCAAAAAAGCCAAAAAAATGGAGACAACCTGTTCATTTTACAAGGTAGCTCAAAATAAATGCACACATTCAGCATTGTAACCTTTTTATTATAAATGCATAAAATTGAAAAATAAACTGAACATGACATTTTATAAAAATAAAGCCATTAGAAAATATATCTATGTACAAAGACGGAGAGATTTTTATGAGTACCTTTGAGAAATATAAGACAAAAATACATTGCCTGCCTAAGACCCTTAAATTACCCATAGAGGAAAGATTAAACAAAAATCATTAAAATAAATCAATTACAAGTGGTTTTATCCACATTTTAAAAATAGCCTGAATCGCTTTAACACCTGTTTTATTTAAATAATATATTATTAGTATTTAAATAATTTAGTAAATTTGATTAATTTTCAACATCATAAAAAATAAAATTCCTTCATACCGTTTTAAATATATATTTCAGGGTCAAAAATGAAAATTACGCCTTCTTAATGGAATCAACTTCGATTGAATACATTATCGAAAGAGAATGTGATATTACACAAATTGGTGGATTATTAGATGACAAGGGGTACGGAATAGCAATGCGAAAAAGTAAGTTGCATCAACATTCTTCAACATTAGTTTTTTTATTTTTTTTATTTAAAAAGTAATGGAAACCTAAGAGGTATACGGGTAACATTTTTACATGATTCAATATAAGAAAATATAATAATATAATTTAGATACAAAGTGTTTATGTAGTAATCTCACAGTATGCATAATTTAATTCATGCATTTTTACTTAATTTAAAGCAAATAAACCGATTTTGTAAAATAAACGAATGACGATTGTATTGTAATCGGGAATACGTTTTTTTACCAAATTTCAAAGCGATTGTCGAACAGGAAGTGGGTAAAATATCGATTACAAAATTTCTAAAAAAACTAAAAAAAGTAAAGAAACATGACCTGGGAAAGGTGAGAAAATGACAGTGTATTGTGTAAATTCCTAAAGAGTATCTTTGCAAAAAGGAAAGGATGGTATGGAAAGGAAATTCAATATGACACACGTTTAATATTCGGGGAAGGAGTTGTGTGGCTAAGGGAGAGAGGTAGAGGAGATGCCCCTTTTTTGCAAATTCAATTTTGAAAATGTTTCATTTTCAGTCAATACGGTATTGTGTACCATTAAATCAGTGTGAGGAGTACGGATGACGTGGATTGGATCTCGGCAGTGCAGTGATTATGTCATATGGGAAGATTTATATTTAATTAATTGATAAAGCAAAAAACTTTCTAGTAACATCCCAGTAATAATAATTTCATTGTTTGTCGGCATGTCTGTCCGCAACTTCCTGTAACGTTTAAAATTTATTTTATTATTTTTTTTTTGTTGTTTTTATTAAACCAATTATTTTTTTACGCCACATATATTTAATCTACAAATCTACACCGTTTGACAGGTTTTGCCTAAATTTAGCAAACTAAATAAATTAGGAAAAGTGTTAATAGAATTTTAAATATGATAAGAAAACAAATTCTTTTTAAAAATAGTTTCCTTACAGATTTGTTAATTTTGATTAGTTTTTCAACTCCCATAATTTTTTTTTTGTTTATGTCTATACTCTTACTTACAATTTTAATTTTTAGTATACGTTGTATTCTGATGAAGGAACGATTGGCCCCGAAACATATTGGTTATTCAATAAATATAGGTTTTACGTAAAGCGTTTTTTTTTAATAATATTAAATTTTGTCGTTTATTTAGCAATTTAACGTTTATTTTACATTTATTCATAACACATATTTATTTCAAAAAAGGAAGTTATAATTGTAGGATAGTTTTAGATTTTTTTGTTATTATTTAAAATATACAACAAACCACAGATCAAACAAATGAAAGGCAATCCATGACCAGCGCATATTCTAAACTAGCTCTGGCCATTGACCTTTCCCCTAGAACAAAGCTGAGTACATTATGTTGCTCCTGGTATCTGTAACGGGGCGACAAGTGTGCGCATGTGCGGGCGCCATTTGCAACACCCCCCATTAATAGGGGTGACGCGCAGCCGCAGCGCTATCCGGACGCCGGTCTCTTTCACTCAAGGCGGCACTGCTCACAGCGCCACTATTAGGTGTTAGGGCGAAACACCCTCAAGCTGCTCTGATACCCTGGTAAAATGTAGAGTAAGAAGACTCCCTACGCCACTTTCTCCACAGCCAAAGACTGAGCTTTCTCCTCTAGTAGGAAACCTCTGACGTCTACGGGCTATATGGCTATATACCATACAATCGGTAATAATTTTGACTCACAGAAGTAGTCAAAAACGATAATTATTTCTTATTTAGGTTAATTATCATCAAATATTAAGTATCCGTGAAAAAATAACATCAAAATAACTTTATTTATTGTTTAAAATTTCGCAAAAATATTTAAGTTTTCAGATTACAGTCAATATTTTAATTATACTATTTATCTGTTCTGTTTCATGTTTTCCTAGGTAAAACGTTCCCTTTGCGCTGAAAGTAAGGTAACTTCCGCCTTGCGAAGTATCCGAGATTTTTCATCCCTTGCGCGGCAATGCATCCAAAGAAAAGCGTAACCGTTTAACCAATGATTTTATGTTTCCCTGGTCGTATCGTAGCCCATTTCGCTTGCCTGCGACTACGCCCTTCTACGCTGACGGATGGGCGTAGAACCTTCCATAACCAATATATTCAAACGTTGAATAATATATTCATATTTTAAGTGCTATTTTTTAACGTTAAATGTAAGGAAATTTCGAAATAGAATATTATATTTATTATCTATCAATAAATATTTTTTTTAATTTAGTAACAGATATTTCATCAATTTTATGGAGCCTCGCACACGACCGATTAAATCAGAAAGAGACATATGTATTCCACCCCATGCTATTCAAATAAGACATCCCCTCAGAACCCTATATATATCTTACTCTAGAGTGAAAGGGATGCAAATAACAGAAAGAATGTACGAAAACGAATAGAACTTTGTATGTTTGATTAATATGCGATCCTGGCACAATGTGATATAAGAATCCTTCATTTAATAATTGTAGCAGTATCAATATTTTGGTGATCTCTGGTTATAAGGATATTTCAAATACCCAATATTGTCCAACTTTAAAAATTTTAAAAATTAAAAGAATTAATATTTTTATTTTTTAATAATTTAATAATTTTTACATTTTACTGCGAATTTGCATTAATTCAAGAACTAAGTTTTATCATATTTTCCTGTTAATAAAAGTTTCAGGCTCGTATCTCCGTAGTATCCAAATATTAGTTTAATAAAAAAAAATGTATATTTTCATATAAATTGGTTTTATTGACCGTCTAGTTTATTTTAAGTAAATATTTTTTAATCTCACATTAATTTTATATCCGATCGCTATAGAAGTTTTGACTATTTTTTGACACGTTATATTTTAAAGAAGATTTTCATTATATTTATATTATTATTTACAAAATTTTATATAATTTATTAAATCTTCTCCATCATAGATATTTTAGAAATTTCGTATGCATACCATCATTATATTTAAAATAAAAGTGCTTCCTAATAAAACCTATAAAAATGTATTTTTTTTATTTGTTTTCAATGTTCCTACTAACATTTTTTTATTATTGTACTATATTTTATATTCCATGAAACTCTTAAATAATAGCACTAATGTCAAAATTTTGATCGATTATTTTTAAATCAGTTTAATATTTGTGTTAAATTAACTTCTAAAATATCCTGGAAATACTGCAAAAATTAAATGTTTTTGGACGTGTGTATAACAGAAGAACATATAGTTTCATATATTTTTCGTCAAAACCATTCGAAGTTTAAAATGTCCCGCGTTTGCCGTTCGGCCTGTTTTTGAGAGGGCGTGGAATGCGTTTCATATCTTCGCCCTCCTGCGATCCTGGTAGACGGAGATGGTTTTCTTCTCTGACGTTTCTCCGCTGGCCTCTCTGCTGGAGTGCCCCGCACGTTTTTCCGCCAAGGCTGCATTAGAAAACCGGGTGTGTATTTTCCGGGAAATTGGACAAAATACAGCGAGTAAATTTTCTAACTGCTCTGTATGTTCGCCGATACTCTCTCCCTCGAGGAAACTCTTGTCCATGTAATAAGTGCGAGAGAGAACGAGAGAGAGACGCCTTTCGTATACTCGAGACGTCGACTCTCGTAGTGCATTAAGACACCGCGATACGCTCATGTTATCCTGGTAGAAAGCTTAGTCTGATTTTTCACACGGGGCTCTTAGATAATTCTAGCTAACCTTATTTTTAATACGACGAATTCCCTTAAGCAAATATATCCTTAAAAAAATACAATAAAAATGCTTTACGTTAAGAGTAATTTTATTACTTTAAAAGGTAATAAAACACCTAGTTTTATATATCTAATAAAATTTAACAAAAAAATTATCTTAAATTAAATAACATGAATTTACATATTCTTGATATTTGAATATTTTTAAAACTTCAACTTATTACATATAAAAGTATTTTATTATACGTAGTTATAGAAATAACGTAATATATAATTTATTCAATTAATAAAACACTAGCTGTAGCCCATCAAAAATGACGTACTTTTATATGTCAATTCCTAAAGAATAAGTATGCAAAATTTTGTTTAACGAAACGTAAAACGTCAAACGAAATAATATATTTATTTTACCCCAACCTCTCACACGAAAATGTATTGCGGGGAGACGTTGGGTTACAATAAATATAAAATTGTAAACAGTAATAAAAAATAAAAATAATAAAATAAAATAAATAAATAAAAAATTACGGCGTTACAGTAAGTTACGAACAGACAGAATTGAGATAAGATTGGGATGGGATTACGATGTCTTATTTTTTTACAGATTCTCCTTACAGAAATACACTCAGCACAGCAGTTCTAAAACTTCAAGAGCAGGGAAAGCTCCAAGCCATGAAAATAAAATGGTGGAAAGAAAAACGGGGAGGCGGCGCGTGTTCCGTTAGTATTATTAAACATACATTAAACTTTTAGCCATGCAATAATATTTATTTTTATCTCAATAATATCAAAGTTATTATATGGGAAAGCTCTTTAATTTTTTTAGAAATAGTACAATAAGTACACATTATAATTTACATGTTCATGGACTAATGATAATTTTTGTCCTTTTTATTTTTTTACTTCGTACTCAACAAAACTCTCATCTTCTACACTATCTTCGTATGTAAAACGTGTATTACTATTTTTTCTATGTGTGTCCCCATCCACAATTCTATTTTTCCGGTGTTTGCTACCCCCAATCATTTAAATATTGATTTGAAATATTCTCTGCAATATGTTTTATATCAATTTTTTATATTATTTGAACCTTCTTAATTTGTTTTTTCCCTTGCAATTGTTTTCTCAATTTTGCACAAGTTTTTTATTATTTATTTTCTTTTTATATGAATACCACATTTTTTCATCCCTGTTAGGGTGTCGAACCTGACTCAGGATCAGTCGCTCTGACCCTTGCTAACGTTGGGGGGGTGTTTGTCGTTTTGGTAGCTGGATCGGTAGTCGCTTGCTTTGTCACCATAATTCAATGGTTGTGCCATCTTTGGATGGTCTCTCGATCAGCAAAGGTTTTAAAAGTCATATATTCAAATTCTCGCTTGCATGATTTGATTTCCATTCTTGTGTTTATCACATCACCCCAAAACACTTCGTCTCAAAAGCTTTATTTTCATTTTAAGTCTTTGCTCATTTCTCAGTTTTAGTAGTATTTAGATTTGTGATTTCCATTTTTTCATTGCTTAGAGCATTTTTATCCGTTTTTTTTTTAATTTAATCTCCCTATAGCTATACTTTTTTTATTTTTGAACAAACACTATTCTTGTATATTTTTATTGCATGATCTCCCATGTGCCCTCTACCACTGTGTGATATCAACAAATATCAACGAATATATCACTATTGCGTTCATATAATGAACTGAATAATATCACAATGAGGAAATGATAAATGAAAAACCCCTGCTTATGATGGTAACTATGGTAATAAATACGACTTCATTTAATTAAAAACCATGGATATCCTTGGAATATTACTGGACTAAAAACGATAATATGGATATTGTTCCTGACCGTTCATACCTGAACACCTGTTCGGATGGAATATTCCTGATTGAAGGCTGCAGGAGGTGATGATGCAGCCCAGGATTTAGGACTAGAAAATGTGGGCGGTGTTTTCGTAGTCCTGGCTAGCGCTTGCGTCATAGCAACGTTCACTGCTTGCGGTGAGATGATTTGCCAAATTGCCAGAAACTCTCATAAGCACAAGGTAAAATGATTAATATTTTTCTTAATTGAATACTGATTAACTTCTTTATGCATGATCTTTGATGATGAAGCTTTGCAGGGAATTTTACAATAATCACGATATCACTAGAAAACTTTAATATTTATTGAACGTTTAATTCTACTTTATATTTATTATATATAGTAGCGCGACTTAATAGATGCAGCCTATATATTTGATATCGTTACTTTTTCCAACGCTCATAAAAAAAATATTTTTATCGGCCTCAGCAAAAAATGGAGTGAAATAAAAAAATCTTTACACCCGTCAATATGTGGGGTTAATGACTAGTAAGGGACAGCAAATCCATATACGTGACTAAAAAAACTGTTTTTCATATAATTAAAAATATTTTTTATGGTATGCTTGTTACAAATATAAGATGATATGAAGGTAATATGAGGAATATAGAGAATTGCGAATTGACAATTATTCAATTTCGAAAAGAAAAATAAACCGAGTTCTGTCATGTTTGAATATTTAATAAAAATTCTAAACTTTTCATGCTAAAGTTAAGTTATTGTTCAAAAAGAGTACCACACCCCTTGGATAGAATTTAATTTTCATTATTGGAAAAGTAAATTTTTCAATAAAAAGTTTTCATAGACAGTGATTTATTTTTTGATTATTTATTTTATTTTACAATCGAAATTCTAAGTCGTGGGGTATAAAAGCAAAGGCGGCAATATCCAAAAAATAAAAAATATTTTGTATGCGAGGATTACTTATTTAAAATATACGTAATTCTAGATTTTATGTATCCCTTTAAACATCATGTTTCCCATAAATGTATAGTGTATGTTTCCTATAAAATCTTGAATTCAGTACATTATAAATGACTGCTTTAAATTATTTTTTTTGGATATTATTGCCTTTGCTTTTATACCCCGCAATTACTCTTATTTTAAATATTTATCGTAGCAAAATATTACCCCGCCAAAAAGAGTTTGAGGGAGAATTATATATATTTATAATTAATCTCTATTTATAAGCATTGCCCGTCATTACATGATAGTGGTATTGTAGTGGTCTCATAGAAATGTTGTCTTAAGACCAAATGCCCGCACTCTTAGATGAATAGCTTTAGTGTATTAAAGGATAGATTTTAGACCTTTGATAACAGATGCAAGACAATATGTTTACAAAGTTAAAATATATTAATTAGTAGATAAAAATATATACGAATATTTTTTCGAGCACAATAATATTGATTAAAACATTTTCCGTTAACAGGTTTCCTTCAGACAGGAGCTCATTGAAGAGTGGCGCTTTGTGATAAAGTGCAGTGGTGACACCAAGCCGGTCAGACACAGGTCCATCTCACACTGCAGATCAAGATCCAGGTCTAGGTCCATCGGGTCCGGGTCCTATAAGTCCAAAGAATCTCTGAACGAGACGTACGGCCTCAAAGTACCCGAAAATGGAAATTTAAAACGCGCGTAAGACAGAAAATGTAAAGTATTGTTAATTTATATTATCTTATTTATAATTTAGACTTGTTAACAGCACATAACCACATTTTTAACATCCGGCATTATATTAAACTAACTGTTTGCTAGCTACTAGCTAGCAAACAGCTAGTTTGACATAACTAACCAGTTGCTGTAACCCGTCAAACACGATGGAACATTGGTTCGCGTCTTTACTGAGTCCTAGTGTATAGTGGGAACATTGAAGCATGACTTTTTTGTAAACTTTTTTATAAACATATTCAGGAAAAAAATAGAAATCAAATATTCATGCTACAGATTTTTATGATACATCAAAATATGAATGCTATGATAACAATTGTGTATTCCAATTTTTTTTCTAAGTAATAATTGGTTACGTAAAAGTCATGCTGCGCCATTCTGGCCCTAGTATACAGGGTTATTTGAAAAACATTGATAACCCCGCAGGACTATATTCCTCCCTTGATTATTTTTAACTTGTATTAAAACAAATGAATTTTTCGTAATCAATATGAGTTACTGTAATGATAGTCCAACGTTTTACAAAAAATAATTCAGAAAAATTGAAAAAAAAATGCAAACTTTGATGTCGCATATCTCCTTAACTATTGATATTAGATCATAATAGCTTGAACATTTTCGACTCATAATCAAGGCAGAAATATAGTCCTGCGAGGTTATTAATGTTTTCCAAATAACTATCTAAATCTACGCATATTATATATTTATAGTATATTTTCCGCATCGCAATCATTGCTGCCTTCAGGTTTGTTAGCCCCATATCCGGCCGCTTAATTTGTTTTATTAGCATTACACAAAGTTACGGGGGCAGACAGTCTGATGGACAGGACGGACAGACAACGAAATTATTATATTTATATTAGATTTAATATTTTGAATTGACACGAAAGCAGATTCATTGAAAGTTGGATACATCTAAACAAAATCAATTACATTTTTCGCATCATATTATTTTCACCTACAGTTTAATAAAAAACAAATTGAATAATTATTGTTATTTTAAAGATCATGATGAAATATACTGAAAATTCTTATATTAATTCGCACGGTAATTGTACTCGTGCATCAAATTTTATAAAATTTATAAAAAAATTGTCAATTAAATAAATACATCAATGAAGAAAATACATAAATGTATTGTATCAACAATGTATAATTACAACCTATCGGTAAATTTTATTATCATGATTTTGTCAAATATTCTGTATTTGTATATATTTATTTGATTTATATATACCTATTCAAATGTATACTCAATATGTAATCAAAAAATATTGTTTGATGATAATACCACGAATAAATAAAATAAACTTTTTACTAATTAGCTACTCATTTTTTTTTTATTTTGGTACTGTTTATGTATGTATGTAAAGCAACAGCAGCAGCACAAAGCCTGAAATATTTACTCGATATGGGTTAAAAAATATTACTGCTTTTTAAATAACTATTTTCAGCTATATAAAAAAAGAGTTTTCAGAGAAGATTATTCCTGGTACTAAGTTCTAAAGAATAAGTGCTATTTTAATTTTGATTTACACTCAATAAAAATCTGTAATACATGCTCGATGAGTTGTTGAGGTTCGAGAGAAGCTGTCTCTCTCATCATCAGGTGTGATTTACAACTAACTTTAATACACAACTTTGTCAACCCAACAAGCGGGTTGCCTAGTGGACAGGATTTTTTGGATCATATTGTCATTGGTCAAGCCGTAGCAACTTCGGATCGGAGACATATTGTGATATGTAATAATATCAGAAGTGTTTTCTCAGAATTTCAATTTTTTAGGGTTTCAACGGTTTCGAAATTGATTATTGTCAATATTTTTTAAGGAATCGCGATTTGAATTTGTGACTGTCAAAGAAATGATTGATTTCAAGTATATGGTCAGAAAACTCCAAGAAGTTATTTTTTTAGCGATGATCTTTAATTAGTTTTTCTTGCAGTTTGGTCTATCATTTGCTGTCACAATCACCGGGAGTTACTTCGTTTATTCCATTTTTTCTAACATATTAATAGAAGTTTTTGAGATAAGAAGATAATACTAATAATAATATAAGAGAGAAAATAATCTTATGGTCTATCTATAGAAAATATACAAAATAGGTAATTGTAGCTTCTACAGCAGCTGAGAATGCGTGATATTACAAAGGAATGTTTTGAACTTAAAAGATCTGTTTCTATATATAAAGATCTGCTGACGCCCAAAGAAGTCTTCCATTTCTGCATGATCACTTACATAAATAGCTTCGTCTAATTAATTTATCTTAATTTAGTACAATGAAGTTTTATCTGGCTTAATCTTTTATATTTTCCAATACCTACATCCACATCCAGATACTTAAAGTAACCACACGTCTTTTTTATTGTGAAAATGCTGCCAAGAATTTCGACAATGGTCAAAATTTGGCAAGACACAAAAAAAACTGTCATTTGGCAACCGAAATCGTAAATGTTTTTTTTTCTGTTCTATTTCTGTTTATAATGTCACAAAATATGTGAGCATCACAGTATAGTACATTGGGATTTTAAAATTTCTAAAAATTCAAAGTTTATTTTTAAACAGCAAAAAATATTTATAAATAATATAAGAGCGTTGTTATGCAATCTGACCAAACATCTCGTACCTGGCACAATATTGGCTAGCGCTCTCAGTCTATGCACTGTAACATCCTGCCTACTTCATCTGAACCCGGAGCAAGTCAGATGAAAAAATAAATTAAGAGAATATGCAAAGGAAAAGTTGTTCACAAGTTCATCAATAGATGGTGTAATATCGGAATATCACCATTCAAAAGAAAAGCGTTACAGAGCAGACATCTATAGAAATTTTGCTGAAATAAAATCCCTGTGTTATTTATATTGGTTCAAATAAAAACTAGATGAAACATTTCAGAAAATATTAAGGCGTGTATAAAATAAAATATTTTAAAGTGTTATTCTTCATTGGATACCTACATAAAAATAATAATTTTGTTCATGAAAAAATTTTAATGTACCGTAGGTACTCGAAAAATATTTTAAGATTAATAATATGTTTCAATCATTAATTATAGATTTAGAGAAAAAACTTGTATAATGGATACACAGGTGTCGATTTTTTTTAAACGCATTCGTATAATAATAATTTATAAATTAGTGACACCTTTATCCCTGTATTTTCCAAGATTTATATTTTGAACATTATGTATATTTATACATTCAACTCTTTTTTACACAATTTTGAAATAACTCGGTATACAAAAAAAACATTCCTGCTTTTAGAGGAATTTTTTGTTTTAACAAAATTATTATTTTTAAAAATAATAATAAATATAATTTCACAATTTCTTTTTATTACAATATGTATTATGAATACATTTTGCAGACTTTATTAATTTGGTTTTAAATGAATATTCATGTTCTTGAAAATACTTTCTATATCACACTTATATAAACAGTTATGTAAGAGTTTTATGAAAGCATTTATTTTATTTTTCATCTTGAGCGTGGGAGCTTCAAGAAAATATCTCTATGATGTGTTTTTAAAACGAGAAAAACGGTATGGACTCAAAAAGAAAAAATGAAGGATGTTACTTGTTACGTAATAATTATTTCCTCATGCCTTGCGTAAAAAATAAATTAATTAAATTTTATTGAAACTGCTTTTAAAAAAAAAAAAAAAACTAGATCCGTGATAATTCAAAGAAATTCAGATAAATCTGAATTTGAAGGATCCAGTAAAAATTTAGGTACAATGGTTCATGTCAACTTGCCAGAAAGTCAGTTAATTAACTGTTAATTAATCTGTTAAATCACGACTACCTCCATCCACCATCCTAACTTGCCTTTGCCGGGAACAGACAACTAATAAATAATAAAGCCTACAAAATTTACTCTTTTATTCGACAAAGTAACAAGTTTACTCACATAAACAGTTGTCATATAAGGAAAACTCCCATTTAAACTTAAATCATATCGATGTATGATATTGTTTATCTATTTTCGATGATAAATTTCCCAAAAAAATACTGCTTATCTGTATTTTTTTTCAATATGGTTTTCCTCGTTTCAATAAAGTTTTAATATTAGAAGGAAAAATTTGGAAGGATTTACAAGGACGGATGGGAGTTGTTTTATTTTATTTGTTTAACCCAATCACAGCCATAACGTGTCCATACATTTTGAGCATGATGTTAATACATAATGTCATCTTAGTAATATCATATTATGTTACATTATTATATTGCAACGGTATAATCAAACAACTAAATATTTTTGTCTGTTACATCAATGATCATAATGTCGATTGCAATAAAAGATTGTTTTTGAAATTTGATTTGACATCTGAAAATATTTCTATATTGCTTTATGAATGAGGAATTCAATTTTCGTATTTAAAAAATTTAAATAAGTGGAAAAAATTAATGATGGGAACTGTTTTGAAAAGAGAAGGTATCATAAAATCAGATCGACCAGTTTTTAGTTAAAAGCAGTGCTCGATAAACTTACACTTTTTGTTGATGTACTCATATTTATCGCACCGTGATTACTTTAGTGTATTACCTCAGTAAAAAATATCATTTTTATTTAATAATGCAGTTTTATTCAGCATTCTTCGGTTGTTTTAATCCCTTAACGAAGTCACCCAAATAAAATGTGGAAAGCGTTGTAATTGTGTTTTAATGTATTACAGCAATAATCTTAAATATAAAATGTTAAAATATTAGCGTATTAAGTTAAAAACAATGTGAAATAGTGCAAAAACCATTTATTTTATATTTTTGTGTATGCTATAACCCAAATCCTTCTGAAATTTGTAACGATTTAAACTCGAAAGTGTATTTTTAGACTCAATACACTAAAGAACTTATGGTGCGTTATTTGTGAAAAATAAAAATTAAATATTTGTTCCAACTTTTATTTTTTCTGATGTCACCTAGATTGAATATTTTCAACACCGTAATCCTGAAAGTTCTTAGATTTTCACGGCCATGCCAGAAGACACAAACCAAGAATCGTCTGATTTGTGTCTTCTGGGGTATTATTCTGTGCATTTACGACATTCCTGGCTGACTTTTATGACCTTATTGCAGGGTCCATCATCAGGGTACTGTGCCCTGGTGATGGACCCTGCTACGGGATCCGAAACATCGACCAGGAAGGTCGTAAAAACACGAAATAATACCCCAGAAGACACAAACCAGAAGACCGTAATCCTGGTTCAGAAAAAAACAGGATTTAAATCTCAAAGAGGATCAAATTTGATTTTTAAAAAAATATCGCTCCACCAGGTACTGTTGGTGAATGTACCCAGGCTTGAGAAAATCTTACTCGATAGTCTTGTTCAGACGTTTTGTCCGCTTCCACCAGACCTTTGGATTCATTGGAAGAGTTTTGGGGTTCTTCTCACACACGTTATATAACACATGATGTGTCCCATTTATTTAGCGTTTAAGCGCCATTGAACAGCTATCACATTCAACTAATAGCAAAAAAGTCAATCGAAAAATGAGTACCTGCTTAGGAAAGGTAAGTAGTTATTTAAAAGTAAACAGTTATTTTTATATATTTTATTAAAACTAAAACAATCTATAAAATAAATTATACTCACAGTCCCGACTCAAACTGTTTGTAACGTACCTACCTGCACACCTAAGCTAAATACCTAACTATAAAGTTTAATAATGTAAGTTTTACGAAAAGCCCAAAGCTTGAGACTTTAAGCTACCGCATCGGGCTTTATTACAACTTTTGTGACTTTTAAGCACACACTTTATGCTTTAAGCTACTAGATAAAACTTAAGTCGAACTTAGAACTACGGAAGTATATTTACATGAAAGCTAATATTATTTTTTTTTTTGTTAAGAATTTATATTTTCAAAATTGGCCAGTCGTGATCTATCTAGTGGCTAGGAAAATTCCCCCTCTGTTGTGTCCGTAGCTATCCAAAATTCTTTTGATACGTGGTGAAATTCGTATTCTTATTAACGCGACTAGACTAATATAGAACGAATTCTTACCTAACTATAGAAATAACAAACGCACGTAACTAATCCGTACTCGTCCTTCTAGAAACCGCTCTAGAATTCTACAGTTTCGCCTATATGAGAGATAGCCGATATCGTCCACGTCCGGAGTTGGCCTAAAAGCCAATTATATGCGGCGTAGCCTAGGAATAAACGCTAGTAGCAAAACTCCCTTACATTGAACCGCCATAACTATAATACCATCGGGGTTAAAATACTGTAATATAAAACAATACAATCGTTGCCAAGTTAACGGCATACGCTAAAGATTCCGCCCGCATTGATTATCAACATCTCATAATAGCAGCTTAGAACAGTGTCAGCACAACCACATGCGGCACCCATTTATGACAGATTTACAAGATATAATAGCATACGTTATATTCAAAACACAAGTAAGAAACCTACCAACAGCGCATCCCACGTTGTCCGATCTGCTCAATCTGTTCATAGTACATAGTGGAAAGAGTAAACATATATTCATAACAACTAGGCGCAACAGAGGCTCAGGGCAAGCTTTGTCTGACATTATCGCAGCCCGAGATTCTAAGGGAATGGAAGATACAGATTTGTAAGTGAAATTTAAGAAGTGTCTAACCACTTCTGTTCAAACGTGGATTCTAGATGCCCCCCCCCCCTGTAGGGGGGAGGGGGATGCGGCCCCAGAGCATCGCCGCATCCGGTGGTTAACTCCTGTTTAGACATAACCTCCCACACTAAGCTGCAGACCAAGATCAAGCCGAGACTCTATTGCTCCTGCTGGAATCCCCCGAAGTCCTCGCTTCCCGGCGACAAACATATCAGGAAGAAATCCCGCGTCTGATATCAAGGTTTGTATATTATCCCGCGGGGCAGTCAAATTGACTGGTGTATTATGATGAGGATCCCACGTTGCGGCTACATGAGCCGGATTATTATGATGTTTACTGCTGATTAAAGGGCTGAATGAACTAACTGGGTGACTGGAAAAGACTCTCCCTTGAGCGCGTCAGTCAGAGCCATGTTAGCATCGCCAAATATAGTTGATGTGATTGATCCCACGGTGTAGTCTTATTGACTAGAGATATTAAATGATGGTAAAACAGCATGATTATTACAGTTGATTGAGAAGTTCCTGATATGTTTCTCGCTGGCCGGGAAGAGAGAACCCCGAAGGTCTCTGTATACAGCAAGTTAGAAAAGGTGGTGACTGATGAGAATGATGGTGTTAGTAATGCCATCGCGCGCCTGAATGCGGTCCCGATCATAAAAATTGATTGTTAAACTGCTAACAGATCTCGTTCATTAAAGCGGCCCCGAGCATAAGTATTGACTGTCGAACTGCTACCTGCATCTTATAATTTCTCGTTCATGAGGAACGTCCTATCTCGTCCTTGAGTACGGAGTTATTACATTCACATACATTCATAACCAGAGCCCGAGCTCGTCGAGCCAAGGGGAGTGAAAGAACGTAGGGGCTTCTTCCCTCCGGCTGTGTTTGAGGCACGACGCTCTGGTCCGATTCGAAATGCTTCACCTTTGCTTGACTGAACACATTTTAACTGTGTGGAGGCTTTGCGCAATTCTACTTAGACCCACCCAGAGTGTCCCCGCAGTCCCGTTCATCCCCTGGATCAAGAACACGCACCCCGTCATTTGATCCCAGTTACATACAACTATCTGTATCGCGAGTGTATCTCTTTCTTCAATCCCCTTCATTTGCTTCTCATAGTTGCTCGTCCATGCGGAACGCCCTGTCTCGTACGTTGATGAGGTCCCGAACGAAGGTTTCGATTGAGGTACGGCTACCTGAGTCTTTTAGCTGACATTCATGAACATTCATATCCGGAATTCGAGCTCGTCGGGCCAAGGGAGTGAAAGAACGTAGGGGCTTCTTCCCTCCGGCTGTGTTTGAGGCACGACGCTCTGGTCCGATTCGAAATGCTTCACCTTTGCTTGACTGAACACATTTTAACTGTGTGGAGGCTTTGCGCAATTCTACTTAGACCCACCCAGAGTGTCTCTGCAGTCCCGTTCATTCCCTGAACCGAGAACACGCACCCCGTCATTTGATCCCAGTTACATACAACTACCTGTATCGCGAGTGTATCTCATTCTTCAATCCCCTTCACTATTCCATTTATACAACAATCACGTGACTAACCTCGAGAGTCTAGCACCGGTAATAAGATCTCATTATGCTACGTTGGAAGTTAACATTGCATAACCGGACGGAATGCCTATTTCCCGCGATCATATTCAATTTGTAAAACGCAATAATATGTATTTATATATGTTAGTAAAACGTTTGAAATGCAGAATGCACGTATGATGACCTCGCTTCTATCCTAAAGATAATTAAGATATAATCCCGACGTTACGTCCCGACATCAGTACTAATTTGTTTCCGCGTCCGTTACCGTCGAACTCTGAACCCACGTAATGAAATGAATAGTGACCATGAGACAATGACAAATTATATAGCACGAACATTCCATTTGATACACATAAGAAAACATCAGGAATAAATAATATCAAAGGTTCTTATCTTAGTTCTGTAGTTGGTCTGCTTCTGAGATGGCATCCTGATCCGAAGTAGTATAACTCTCCACAATTGAGCAATTACCAGCGCCTGTGTAGCCCTTCATTTCCCTTGTATATATATTTTAATATCAGCGCCTGTAAAACTGTATTAGATCCTAGAAACAAGAAAACTATTCCCTCTACGCCGAGCACATACAGAACATAAACCCCTTCAATCTAGTTCATCCACGGTTATGCAAAAAGGCGAAAGAATAGTAATAGTAAAAGGTCCTTAACTGACAGAAGTTGAAGTTCTCTGCAAACTGCCCATATCTTCTAGTGGCGCCTGTGTATTCCAATAACAACTTTCCAGTCATGTATTTAACATAACGTCCTCCTTGTGTGTATGTGTGCTGCAATATCTGTCATCCAGTTAGTGATTCCCAAAATAGTGTTTTCCTTGTATATATATATATATATATTTCAATATCAGCACCTGTAAAACTGTATTAGATCCTAGAAACAAGAAAACTAATCCCTCTACGCCGAGCACATACAGGACATAAACCCCTTAAAACTAGTTCATCTACGCCGTACAATGATATCACATGCAGACATAAACCAATATAATTACAAATATGCTTGCGTCCCGCCGACTGGACGCCTGTGTTTTCCAATAACAACTTTCCAGTCATATTTAACATAACGTCCTCCTTGTGTGTATGTGTGCTTCAATATCTTCCATCCAATTAATGAATATATACAATTCGAAACACGTCTTTATAAGAACTTGATAGGAACAAATCGTGTTTTCAACGGTTGCCTAATGATACGCAATACAAACATGTAACGAGTTCAAATAAACCACACATTCATGTTTTAATAAAATAAATATAAAATCCAGATGCATTTTTAAAATATATTGTTTGTAGGAAATTCCTCGCACGATTTGAATTTATATCACACTGACAATCGTGATATCAAAACCCCATAAATACTCCGATCCCAATTATTTCCAAACAATACAAATCATATAGAAATCCGTGTATTCAATCGCCAGTATAGATAACAAAGCATTCTTTAGCATAATAATACATCCGCCCTGAAGAACCTCTCGTACATTCCGAACCTCGCGACATTGAATATGCATAATTATACTGAATTTTAAAACCCACAAACAAACACGAAACACTTTTCGTCAGTAAGGTATTCCATTTTAAAGCCTTTATATCTTTGGTAATATATGAATATCGAATTTAAATGATTTTTCATATGAACAGCGACAGAATTATATATTTCATAAGCGTTATGCAATAATTCACAGTCGCCACATTACGATTTCTAGTACATTAAATCCGAAGCGCGTATAGTAATAATTATCACTAGGCCCAAAATACGTAACAAAACAACCCACAACATGTTTTAATAATTGTTACGATCCAGAAAGTTCTAAATTGAATACACGAAAAAGGCAATAGAAATAAATAATATTGAAAATGCTTAGCTGTTCACTGTTCCAATTCTCTTTGAATTATTATCAACCTCTGGCTTTTTCCTCGATCCAGCCAAATTATCTTCCTTCCTGACTCTCCTCGACAAAGCCTCCGCCGACCTTCAAGCTGAAAACTCAAGTGCCGCTTTCTAATTTGTAACGCCTAACAATCGTCCCTATCTCGCGCCATCTTTGATTCCAACTCGCGTGTAAAAGTCAAAGTCTAACTCTAAAGACGCGTTTCATTGGTCAGATTCGGTGCTAACGCCCGCGTCTGTGATTGGACATCTCGTTAAACAAAATAACATAAAGCCTGCTTTACACGCCCGCGTGCAGAGATAATAAAGCTCGTCCGCATCTACCTATCCGGCAAATATTTAATTATAGAGTATTTAACGGTTTGTGAAGCTTCTCTTTATTATAAACTTTAGCAGATAGATATTTTCGTATAATTTTTCAGCAATGTCTATTTGAATAGGCCAATATCGTTACAACATGATATGCAGCATTAATAAAGACGGAACTCACATTCGAAAATAAAGTGAATTTTCATTTTCTCCATGGTCGCAGACGCGGCGATATCGAAGAAAAAACAGGCAGGAAAACAAAAGAATAACTAATCTTGAAAAAGGAATGTCAAAGCATTAAGATGATATTAATTTGAAGTTGGAATTCCAAGTCGAATTCAACATATTGAATTTTAAAGAAGCCAGTATTAGAGAATGATAATTTAACAGATAAGGACCTAATAGTTTAGTAGGTACTTACGACAATTTAATAGGTAAGGACCTAATAGTTTAGTAGGAAGGTTCTTATAGCAATATGACAGGAAAGGACCTAATAGTTCAGTAGGTACTTATGCCAATTTCACAGGTCCAATAGTTAAGGTAGGTTTTGTGTAAACCAAATTAAGTTCGACAAAAAAACAACACAAATGACCAAAGCTCACTCAATTATACCAAAAAATTGTGAATAATCTAAAAAACAATTAAAATGTGTATTTTGCACAAAATCCCTTCTTTTCTTTTCATAAAGGATTTCTTTTTTTCTTAGTTCTTTTTCACTTCCTTAATTCTTTTCTTAAATCTAGCCTCAGATAAAAGATCATTTCGATATCTCCTGACTAATCTATATTGTATTAGGTAATTGATTTGGCGGTTATGGTGCAACATGATTATTCTTATTTTTTCAATAAACTAAATTTTGTACAACACACATATTGCGTTATGTTTTTGTTAGTGCTATAGACACAGACGCTCGAAACAGTAATGGCAATTATGATATGCCAAAACTTAACCATAAAACAAAACAACAACAAAAATCTAAAGAAGCATTATCTTTGACTTTACTCTCTTTTCATGTATCTCTTACCGTCTTCCCTTATTATTACAGAATATAATTCTCTAATTAAATCATTTTGTATTTAATCGAATTTTATTTCTCTAAATTCAAGACAACAATTAAAACCTTTTGAATGAGTTTATTTTGAAAAGTGAAAATGAACGAGTCTTTTAAATGAACACCTGGATCATAATTTTCTACGCGGTACTTTGGACAGATGCTATTTGCGTTTAATCAAGGGGGTATTATGGTATTTATCACGGTGCGTTAATGATGACGCGTTTTGATGGATCGGCTTGGATGAAGAGTGCACTGATTAAATCAGAGTATAAAAAATACCTTCTGTAACTTGAAAACATGTTTCTATGCGTAACTCTGCAATAAGAAGGTCGTAAATGTTGACGTATTTAATAGTTTAGGACAGGGGTGTGCAGTCCACATACTCGAAAAAGCTGTGAATGACTTGTTTGAATGTTTGCGAAATAAATATAAATAACATATTAATTAGATATAATACGTATCAAGTATGTAGTTGTATCTTCATGCTTCCATGTATGGGATTAAGCATTTTAAAGGCTGCCCATCCCAATCTTCTCCTTCGCTCATCTTCTTTTCTCCTAACTTCAAGGCTTACCTTAGGTATGAATATTCTTCTTCGTTTTCCATTAACGTGCTTCTAACAATTACATTTAAGTCTTGGGTGCACATTAATGAAGTTATTTTGGGGTTCATTTTCATTTTCAGTTTAATTATAACATTGAGTTTGACATTTGACATAGTCTCACTAGTAAAATATGGAACGAGGCAGGCATACAAGTTTACAAGAAGTTTTACAAGGTTATTATAAGTTGAAATAATAATGAAATGAAAATAACCTCGAAGCATACGTTGAAACAATGTCAATAAAATGGTGATATAAAATAAGAAAGATTATTTGTAAAAAAAATAAGAACTATATTAATCCATTTGTTCGTATGAGTGCATCAATACCTGATTAACCTGTTTAATGATTCCCACAAAAATACTTATATAGAAAAAAATTTCCTCATTTCTTATAGCGATTTACAATAATATATATATATATAAGAACTGTAAGCATAAGTAGGCAAATAACGATTTCATTATTTATTATAGTGATATTGTAGACTTTGTTAGACCATTGTGTTTTACTTGTGTACTGAGGCTCACATGAGGAGGTTAAAGCGGAAAAAAGGAGCTCCAGTGAGGGTAGATGAGTCCCATAACACGCACAAAGCCCTCATACGTAAGCCAACAGGATCAAGGTTAAGGGGAAGACAATACGTGGATGGGTACATAATGTCAAGACAGATCTGTAAGAGGTAGGGAGGTACCCAAAGGACTGGACCATAAAGGCGATGTTAAGGGACGGATGGCGCTGTTTCGTGACATCGACTTGGAGTCCCATGAAGCCGCTTAAGAAGAAGAAGAAGATTTACATGACACGGCTTCATTAAGATAATTAGGTTATCAAATTAATAAATGGATATAAACATGATATAACTTGTAAACTTATTTTTCCATTCACTAAAGTAGTTTTTTGTATATATTGAAATGAACTGTGTGTGTTGACTCCATTTAAGATAAGCCTATGAGATTGATTATAATTTAGTTGTACTATTATGTATATGTTTATGACACCTTAGATCATAAATCTTGCTTGAGAGACTGCAAAAAACCTGTGAAGTGGATGCAAACGCACACGATTGGTTTTAAAATTCAACATCTCCAACATTGGTGTACCTAAGGGATCAATTCTTGGACCATTATTTTATACTGTATATACAAAAAATATAGAAAATATAATAAGTAGTCAGGATTGTGGTCCCACGGTTACGCAGACTTTATACAAATTTACTTAGTCTACAGACCGAATGAGAGAGACGGATTAATATGAAAAAAATGCGAAATGCGTTGAGAAAATAGGCGATTGGATGCAAAACACTTGGCAAATTGAATCCATCCAAATATGGGCGGCGACACCCAGAAGTGAATATTTAATCCAGGAACCAACATTTGTGAATATTAATTAAATCTGCAGTTAAATTGTTGGGCGTGCACTTTGATTCATGTCTCGCTATGAATACATAAATCAACAATACAGTGCTCGCCTTTACCAACTGAGATATTAAAAGTATACGGAGACATATTCCCCTCAGGCAGCCCGTCTGCTCATAAATGAATTTATGGTGTCACGTGTGGACTATTGTACCTACTGCACATTAATATAATTTTTCTGAGCTGCCGAAATTTCAGCTCATTATATAACAATCTATTTTGAATGCGGCGGCGCGGAGAATATATGAAACGTCAAAATTCTCACACATAATATCTTTATATAGGTCCTGTTTCCTTGAAATAATATTATTCAAATTGTGTTAGTTGCTTCAGGGCGACACATAACATGGCGCATATGTGGCTTGAAGAGAGAGATCGGCCTCTAATTCAGCTGCATTTAGAGTTTTAAAATCGATCACCCGTTGTCAGAAGAGTAACTTTAGTGGATGGAAAATTGCGGTGGCAGGCCCGAATCGTGAAACCCTCCAGCCCTTGTAATACGGAACTGCGGATCAAAAGATTTATTTAAAAAGGTTCTGATTACGTACTTTCTCAAAAAATCATATCCACAAGAACAGATTATAAATTCTTGCTTTGGAGTATTTTTTTAAGAAACTGGCACTATATAAAGTGTATATTATCTATTACTATTATTTATAAGTAAGTTTTAAAATCGCTCTTCTTAAATCCCACCCACGGGCACTGCCGGGTAATTCCGTTAGTTTAACTTGTCTAATTGTCACGCGTAACGCTAAAAAATATGATGGTAGCTAGGTTTTAGGGGTAATTTCCTTTAGCGGGGTTGAGGGTTGTGGGTTGAATGTCCCCGCATGATCGATGGCCACGTTGCTGGCGCAGCCCGTTGGAATACACAATCTAAAATGACGACATTTATAGGGGTTTACAATCAAATGTCACTTTAAAGGTGGGGTGCAAACACATTGCGGCGTATTTTTTGCAATCCATTAAAAATTAAATAAGTATTTTTGATTTAAAAAATAATAAAACTTCTCTTGTGTACTCGTAGGCGGCTCACGCAGTCCAGTGAGCATGTCACTGGATTCTAATAGTGCGGATTACAGGTTCGACTACCAGTGAGGTCGCATTATGTCTATGTGATTTTCTACAGTGATTTACAGTGACAGCGATGCATTTGAATAATTAATTAATCGGATGGTGACAAGTTATTGTGAAAAATTTCACTATCATATTCACTTCTTCTTCTTACTTCTACACTTACTTCTCTTACCTTCTTCTTCCCTTACTTACACTTACTTCACACACTTACTACAATACTTCTATCCTGGCACACCATTTTCATATGTGTATCTCATGTATACGGTTGTTGAATCTGTTAATAGTTTCCGTCATCCAATATTTGATTCATCTTATTATGCCAGGTCTTTCGCGAATGTTTACAATTCCTGTTGTCTCTAGTCTCGCCTCATAAATGTTTGTATGTTCTTTACCACTCATACGACTTAACCATTGCAGTAAGAATTTCTTTACTCTATATATTACGCTATCGTCAGCATTATATAAACTCATGAATTTGTGAAAATATTTCGATATGTGATATACATAACGATATATTCACAAAATCAATCTGGATTGTTCACACATATACACAAACACACGCACGCACCAGCTTCATCTTCATACATCAGTGTTGGCATATAAAACACATCTGATTTCGGTAATATCAGCTATCGGTCACCTTTTACCGATAAACGCAAAAAAATTAAATAAATATTTGACCGTTCTGCAAGTATCTAAGGATATTCGTTGAATCAAAGTCAGGATTTTGTGAAAGTGGCTATTTCTACGGTAGAATATTGTTTTCCAAGTTCAATGCGTGGCCGCGTGCCCAAACACGCCGAAGTCAAGTACTTACCTAATATAATGTACTGAGAACTGTTTGAGTTCATTGAAAAATGAAAAGTAACAAATGTATCAAACCTATGATAATACGATAATTTATAGAAGATCTTTCAAAGGCTCGAGTATTTGAATTTGTGGCGTACACCATTAGGTATACAAGTTTAATATTAATTAAACAAATATATGAAGGGATTCCACCTATAGTACCGGGCCCTTATATTCGAGTATTCGTTGTGTGTTTTTTTTTAAATTATTATTTTATTATTATTACCATATTTCACAGATTTTTAAAAAATACCCTAAAAAACTGCATTTGCAATTTGTGTGTAAAAATACAATACAAAATATTATATTTTTTACTTATCATTTATATATCAACATAACTACCACATTACAGTTATCATAATTTCTCATAATTCATTGTAATATTTCTTTGAAATGCTTTCTATTTTGTTTTCTCCTATTATTTTTTTAATTCTTCAGTATTTTGTTGAATAGTTTAGGAATTGCTGACGCACTACATCATAGATGTAAAAATATTTTTTTTATACAATAGATGGTGCTTTATTTGTTTGAGTTAATGGTAAAAAGGGTACGGATTAAGTTTCGCAAATGTATAACAGCAATGAATTTACTAAATTTTCGTGATTAATTTTGTGGAAGTTCCTTGTAATTAACTATGAATAAAACACAACGTTGTTTACTTACCAGAACATCTCCAATAAGGTGATGCAGTTAGCATCGAAGACGTTTAAATTATTTTTTTAATTAAAGTGTCATTGTGTGAAGTAAACAACGTTGTGTTTTATTCATAGTTAATTAATTTACGTTGTTCAATGGAAATAGCACTTTGAAATATGTATCAATTTATTTAGTTACGTAGAAATGGGTGCATTACTAGTATTGCGATGCAGAGAATCATATAAAGATCGCTTTGTTTATCATGTTTTACTGTTTCAACGTCATTTACTTTATGCATTAATTTTTACCTTGCTTTGAAAAATGTCATCCATATTGCGGAGAATTTGTTTCCAGGCGTCTTCACATTATCTTTAAGGAGAATCTACATTACTACACGCCCTACTAGGGTACTTAATTTCCTCTACAGTTCAGAAAAGTATATTTCTCTAATAAACCTTCCTACCAGTATTAGATCACTGGGAATCGTGAAATCGAAAACCTGGGTAAAAATTTACTATCTGAGTACCCGTTTCTGAGGGGGTAGGCAGGGAGGATTGTGCACAATGACAACCCTTGCCTCATCCACTTTCATACAACATCGCATGCGTTTATTTATTTTCTAATGTAAGTCCGCTATCGGGTTTTTGATATGTTAAAGTACGTACAGCGTACATACCTACATACTGAAATCATTATCAGTATTGTATTTGGAATTTAAGAATAAAAATTAAGAGAATTACAGGATAATTTAAGTTTTGGAAGTAATTTAATTTAATTTAATATTTTTAAAGAATTGATTTTGAAATATTAATTTCCAGGTTATCCAGCTATATTTTTTTTTATTAAAGATGTGAACACGGAATACGTGTCACATCAATTTTCTTACTATTTTTAAACTAAGCTAAAGGCTTGTGCTACGAAAATAGGACTAACTTGCTGGTCTGGAGTGAGATTCGAACCCGCGACCTTTGGATCACGAGTCCTAACCACAAGTCCAACAAGCTACTCAAGAAGTATGTTATTTAAAGAAATCTGTTATTTGAAGAATATATCTATGTTCAAAAGAGTGGATGGCGCTATGTGAGCCGAGCTTCGAGAACTAGCCTAGGTGG
Source organism: Agrypnia vestita (assembly GCA_016648135.1). Taxonomy (NCBI): domain Eukaryota; kingdom Metazoa; phylum Arthropoda; class Insecta; order Trichoptera; family Phryganeidae; genus Agrypnia; species Agrypnia vestita. Next base: position 179,766 of record JADDOH010001516.1, read on the forward strand.
GTACCTACTTCACAAGGGTTAAAAAGTATTATGTTTTTAGGAAAGTAATTGTGGTTTATGACCTTCGAATTCTCAGCTAATAATTACCTTTATTAGTCGAAATAAGCACCGTTAGAATCGACACTTTTTTGACAATTTTTCTTTTTTATTTGAGTTCCGGAGTTGACCGGCCTTGGCTTCGTGCAGGCCCTCGAAGCTGTTGTGCTTGGTACTGACTCAGCTAACGCCTTCATTTGCTCCTTATCAGCGCCCGCAACCATCTTTGTCTTCAAAGCTTCCGTTCCCAGCATAGATTTTTTAGATCATCATTTCACCATACCTCTCTCAACAGTAGGCAACCTACCAAAAGCACAGTTTGCGTGTGTTTTAATTTGCTTCTTTTCCGTCCATAATTCAATTGCCCATTTTGAAGCAAATTTAAATGTAAACTACCGAATGCCGATGCTACCAAAATTTAAATCAAAAATAAACTGAAATATTAGGTCCTTACATATGAAATTGAGGTTTTGCCGTACTGGCAAATTTGATCTCAAATATCTTCTCTTTGGCTAGGAATTCCAAATCCAAATTTATACAGCTTTTTACTCATGTATTTGTGTTTTGAAAGTTATAATTCATTTGTTTTTTCCTCAATTGTTTTTTTCTTTGGGTCACTCAGTTTTACAAAATGAAAAACTTGAAATATCGCGTTATTTACGAGTACGAGTTCCACCGTGGCACCAGTGCTGCAGAAACGGCTCGAAGGATTAATGATGTGTATGGCGACGGTGCCACAAAAGAAAACACAGTGCGTTTTTGGTTCCAACGTTTTCGTTCTGGAAATTTCGACCTGCAGAACAAGCCCCGTGGACGGCCGGAGACCAAAGTTGATAATGAAGAATTGAAGGCTATTGTGGAAGCGGATCCATCGCAAACCACATCCGAGTTAGCTGCAGGCTGCGGTGTTAGTGATAAAACTGTTTTAATCCACTTGAAGCAAATTGGTAAGGTGAAAAAGCTTGAAAGGTGGGTACCTCACGAATTGAGTGAAGCAAATCAACAAACGCGCGTTGACTGCTGCGTTGCATTACTCAACCGGCACAATAATGAAGGGATTTTAAATCGAATCATTACCTGTGATGAAAAGTGGATCCTGTACGATAATCGGAAGCGCTCATCGCAATGGCTGAACCCTGCCGAACCAGCCAAACCATGCCCCAAGCGAAAATTGACTCCAAAAAAGTTACTTGTGAGCGTTTGGTGGACTAGTGCTGGTGTCGTTCACTACAGCTTTCTTAAATCTGGCCAGACGATTACGGCAGATGTCTATTGTCAGCAACTGCAAACCATGATGGAAAAGCTAGCTGCTAAACAACCGAGGCTGGTTAATCGCTCTAGGCCACTGCTGCTTCATGATAACGCTAGACCACACACTGCACAACAGACGGCTACCAAATTAGAGGAGCTTCAATTGGAATGTCTAAGACATCCACCGTACTCTCCGGACCTTGCCCCAACAGATTACCATTTTTTTCGAAATTTGGATAACTTCTTGCAAAGGAAAAAATTCAACTCCGATGGGGCAGTCCAAACCGCCTTCAAAGATTTTATTGATTCCCGTCCGAATGGTTTTTTTAGTAAAGGGATCGATGAAATACCTATGAGATGGCAAAAGTGCATAGATAGCAATGGTACATACTTTGATTAAATAAATATATTATAATAAAAAAAAAACGGCTTTATGTTCCTCCCATACTAAACGTCAATTTCATATGTAAGGACCTAATATGATCACGGTTCTGTAAAAATTGGAATTAATTTTTTACCAATCAAATTTAATTCGATGCCAGAAGATGGGTGGCTTTTTCCCCGTCACTACTGACGTGCATAAGCAGGGTGTCTCGTAGCTAGTAACAAAAACTTTGGGGAGTCTTCCTCATTCAATTTTGAATAGAAAATATTCTTTATACTTCGGGTGAAATTTCGACAGTTACGGAGGTACGCGATGTCAAAGTTTGCCATTTTTAAATATTTCTTACTTATTTTATGTAAAACGTTCGACTAACACTTTAAAAATTTTAAAATTCATTCAATTTGATAGAAGTCTAATAAAATTATTAAACCCTTGCAGAAATTGTTTTTTTTTTTGTTTTTTATTTGATTTGTATTAAAGTGAAGGAATTTTTAATATTTCGTATAAGCGACTAGTGATAGTTCATCGTTTTATAGAAAATAAGTCAAAAATATATTTATTTTTTTTGAAAAAAAAAGCTAGATTTGATATGGCTTATCTTAACAAAACTGAAAGAAAAAGGCTCTCCCAAAGTTATTAATATCTATATTAATTATATAATATCTATTGTATTGAGAATGAAGCATTGATTGAATAAAATGAAAATGGATTACAGAATCGCGTACAGCGATGCATACTGGAGTCGTACTAACAGAGTAAACATATGTTTTGTAGAAAATAAAACAAAGTAATTATAGATATAGACTAGAATTTATTAACTAAAGGATAAGTATATAATTTTCTTTTGTTACAATTATGATCTAAGACACAGTCTTTATAAGAGAATTGAGAAACATATTAAAAAATATTAATGGCAGACAAGCGAGAATTTACCCTTTATCATCTGACATAATATAACATCTGACCACTGTAATAATAATATGGTAGACTGACATTGTAAGTGATTTTGGGTACCATCTAATACTGGAGAATTGACTGACGCAAAATTGGATAATATTTTGGATCAGTCAACTTTTTGCGAAATAATGCCAGAACATTGTTATAATTACTTTTATATAATATACTTCTTTCTCCTCTTTTACATTTATGAATGAAAATGAATACCATTTTTTGGTTTTGTAATATGTGACATATCAGAATATCTTTTTTAGCAAATTATAAAACGAATGGAGTGAGTTTGTCGTTCAACTAACTTGAGAACACGAGAAAAAATCTTTAAAAATTGTCATCAGTAGCATTAAAAATAATAAGCTCATGAAAATTAAGCGTAATTCGTGATAAAAAGACAACAATTAGGTAATCTTTCACAGAAGTGCTAATCAAATAAACTTTCTGTCACTTATAGATTTGAAAGATACATTTGGGCTTAAATAAAAATACTTCTATTATTATAATGTATGTAAATGCTGCGAAATAATGTTGAATTTTTTTAATATGGCTAACGAAATTTAATATATTTTGATTAAATTTAAATATTCAACAAAACAAACGATTTTCGTATAAGATCCATTATTTATGTTCAAAATTATTTATTATTAAGTTACTCGTTTAAGGGTTACTTACAAAAGATTACACTGATGCAGAGAGATTTGAACGTTACTTACAAAAGATTACACTGATGTAGAGAGATTTGAATGATTAAATTACTGTGTCATATTTATGACATCACATGGTTTATATTCACAAATCAATGCGTGATTCGTTGACGATATCCAAACAGATATGACAAAATAATGCATACCGATAATTCTAATACATACAACATAATATATGATAATAAGTATAGGCCTTGTTCAAATTACAAAAAAAATTGTTGCTCGTATTATATTTGTGTTCTGGGATGTGAGATTTCTGAGGTTTTTGTAATTTCGTCCCCTAGCGCCGTTGCTTATTATCTCTACAATATAAATAGGTGTCGACAGACATTGCACTGTATTTATATATGTACATATGGATACAAGTGATACTAGGTCAATCAATTAAAATAAGTGGCAAAAAATATACTTAAGTGTTACAATATAATTTCAGTTACCGAGAATTCAAGCTTTGGTCAGCTGAGTTAAGTTAACAGACAAACCAGCCCCTATATACTTCGATAAATAAAATTACATTTATGCATCAAAAAATTGAAAAAAAATATTCCCGATCGCAATCCTTTTGAAACAACTTAAAATTAATTTTAGCTGGAAAAAAGAGAAGCTTTTTGTTTCTATTCAGATACATAATACTACAATTTTGTACAAAGAGATACATAGTTAGGTACACGAAGTTGTTATTTACCATTTTTATTCGTAGAATATTGTTTATAATTATTTTGAATTCCACATAAATTAGACTAATCATTAATCATTCTTTGGAAATAAATGGTTTCTGTAAGATAAATAATTTCCCATACCATAGAAAAGCGTATTATTATTAGATTAACTACCACCTTAACGCTAATATTATTGAATGAATCCTTATGTATAATTAGTTTTGGTTTTTAAATATAAAATAGCTTGACATTACATGACCAGTCAAACAAGAGTCCAGCTTCAATGAGCGATAACATTAGTATATTGTACAGTAGAAAACGCAAAGACAGTAGGTATTATATTTATATTTAAAACGATTTGTAAAATAGAACGTACAGCCGCAGTCTTAAATTTTTGTCGAATTGTCAATTTCCCAGTTCAATAATAACTGTAGACATTTTGGGATTAAGTCGAAATTTTTTTTTGTACGAAACTTAAAATTTTTTTTTTTGTAAACGTTATCCGCAATTTACGTATGTACGAATTTTTTTTACAGCAATGTGTTTTATTTATTTGACCAAATTAAGCTACTTTACAAAGAAAATTTAAAACATCTATTTGATGTATTCGAGTCATTAAATGAGAGGTACAAAAGAAAGTGTCGTATATATGAAAATGTTGTACATATAAAATAAAGAGTTGTATATATGAATATGAACTTTTCATAATTATATAAAAAGTAAATATTTGATAATGCTATGACAAAATCATTGAACGGATTTTGAATATTATATAGCCATTAAAACCATCACCTTTGCATTTTCTGCTGTACGATTATAGAGCTGACAAATAATTTATTTGGATACATCGACGGTCGCAACGTATACTGTCGAATATGCAAAAAATCAATTTCGTTTTACTATTTTAAACCATCCGATTTACTCTATATTTTCGGATAATGTTAAAAAATTGTTTAATTTTCATTTAGTACATGCCTTGTTTGGCATGAAATTTTTTTTTTAAGTTTGTCCGAAAATACAGAGTAAATTGAATGTTTTAAGATAGTAAAATGGAAAAATATTTTTTTGCAGATTCGACAGTATACGTGGGTACCGTCGATATGTATCTTATAAAATTGGCGCTGTGCTCAACACTGCCATAATAAAACAAAATATTAAAAAAATACTGTCCGATATGCCCATAATGAATATTGTATCCATAATAAATATGAGTACTTATGTATACTGTTACAGAAAGGTAAGGAGCGACAGGCTCATGATACATTATAATATTAAATTGCATTTTTCTTTATTGAAAATTTATCCGAAATTTATCAAAAAAAATTAAGGATCTGAATTGATTGTGTCGAAATATAATAAGCAAAAAAATAATAAGTAAAAAAGTAGAATTGGTCGTAGAGAAAAAATATGCACGAGTATAGTTAATGAAGTAATCAAGATTGGGAAGATTATTTATCATTAATAGATTTGTTGTTTTTGGTAGATTATATTATTTTACTTTATAATCTCATCAATTTAACATTTATCTATCGACCAGGAGGGATTTGCAAAATTTCTATGGAGAACTTAAAATAATATTTTAGATTTTATTTTTTTAATAACAACACACGTTAACTGGGAAGATGCAAGTTAATAGCATAGGTCTATGACATTTCAAATATACCTGGTAATTTTCGAATCCGAGAAACTGCGTTACCAATTTCACTAAGTTAATTTTTTAAGATTACGAAAAATTTGAGATTTATACATGCAGTCTTTCATTGATTATACATCTATTTAGTTTACATAATAGTGAATATTTGAGTAATACATACTAGGTGACACCAGAATAAATCTATATATTTTTATTATATAAGGAATAATTTTATACAACTAATATATTTTATTTTTGAATGAAGACTATTAACTGTAAATAAATCTTACTGATTGATTCTAAATGTTTAATTGTTTTAAATATTATAAAACTCCGTTCTATGCTATGCATCGCACAATAAAATGTGTTTTAATTAAAAAATATATCATTGAGAATTTCTTGTAGTTCTGTAAATAGTCTAACATTTTCCGTTTTAAATTATTCTACCTGGGTAGGTTTCCATACACATTTCCGTGTCGGCATGGTAACCTAATTTTATGTTGATAGATTTTTAAGTAACAATTCTCATTGTTTCATCAAATTTGTTTTATTATTTAATATATAATATTCTCAAAAAATTCCTCGTCCAGTCGACAGTAAGTAGATAAGTAGTTGGGAGGAAAATAATTACGCAATTCAGTACGTATTTAAACAATCGATACTGCAATCTAAATTTATTATGGGCGGATCGAGACAGTAAATTCTTCATCGTCCCGAACTCCATAGAACGAGGACTGCAATGTTAAAAATAAATAAGTCTCTTATAGCAATAGTAGGCTATGTCGCATAATTCAGATTTTACAAAAACCTTTACCTGAAAAAAATATATAACTAAAAAAAATGGTTATGAAACATATCCTACTATTGATATCAGCGACTCAAATATGGACAATCAGCGATCGATGATAGATGGGTTCTCACTGTTTCATTTAGTACCAAGAACCCTAAACCTTTAACATGAGTACATTTACAATTTATATGATACAATAAATAAAAATGAAAAAAAAAAATCATTTTTTATTTAGGCCACGTGAACTAAAAATAAATAAACATAATTGCAAGAGGCACTCTAGTACATCGCGGCTTGGCTCTTATTAGGATAGGTAGATCTTGGGAGCGGTTAGACCTCCTGGGCTCCTTCAGGCTTTGTCCGTCAGTTTTCCTTGTCGCTGCATGAAGATGATTCCGAAAATTTGCGGGACCTCCAGTAATCTGAAAAAATTAAAAATGGATAGTTTTATCAAAAGAAAATGAGATACAGTTTTTTGGGCCTCTGTATAGTGTTGATTCGCATTCGAAGACTGAGATTACTGCTTTTGGAGTTCTTGGAATAGAGCGTTGTCCGCCATCACATTTCAGTAGACGTTTGACGTCATATCCAACTGTTTATTTAATTTGTTCTTATTTACAAGTGAAACATAATTTGTGTTGGACTATGCCATTTGAAGAATCTGTTTTGAAACAGACGTAGATTACAAATTAGTTGTATAATTTAGATATTTATGTAGTACACAACTTAACAAGTAATAACATATCTTTTAGAAGGAAGCAAACACTTGGTGGTGGGATAATTAAATAAATAAAAATAACTTAGTTAAACACCACTTATATTTATTGTTAAATCCGACCGTAGCTTCATCAGCGTGAATCTTAACTGCCTAAAGATTCAAAAATTGTGTGCTTATATATTAAAGTAAAAGGACGGAGTGCGCAGAGAATATTACTATTAAGAGGGAACATTTTAAAAGTGGACTAAAAGATAAGTTTACTTGATTATTAATGATTTTTCTTTGCTTAAGTTTTTAGATTTTTTAAAAATCATTAATAATCAAGTAAACTTATCTTTTAGTCCACTTTTAAATATGTTCCCTCTTAATAGTAATATTTCCTGCGCACTCCCACCCCCTACCCCCACTATTGGCACTCCGTCCTTTCACACTAGTATATAAGCACGTAATTTTTGAATGGCAGTTAAGATTCTCCCTGATGAAGCTACGGTCGTAGCGAAACCTAGTCGGATTTGACAATAAATATAAGTGGAGTTTAACTAAGTTATTTTTATTTATTTTATATTTTAGTTAAATACATAAGTATATAAAAAATAAAAGAACATATTTACGAGTATGATATTAGAAACGAAGATATGAGGGAAAAAAATGTGTTCTGCGAACAGACTGATGACATGATGGTAAGTAAGTTACTTGGCTACCAATTTAATGTTTAAATTAATTTTATTGTTATTGTAAATATTGTTTGTTGGTATTAATCATGCGAAATGTTTCGGTACCACAGTGAGGTTTCAATTATTGTGGAGGTTGTGCCGACGTAAACGTCATCGTCCACAAATATGCAAATTGCTATTGGAAGAGTTCGGTTGCGTTGCCACGTCATGAATTATTAATACGGTTCCTCATGCAGGTAACAGTTACAATTCACCAGCTGCAAGAATGTCACGATACATCTGCTTTCGACAATATTACAGCAGAGGTCGTGACTTATCGTATATATCATTTTATAAATACCAGCCCATATTGTAGCTAGCACCTTACTTAAATAAAATAAAAATTCTTCTTAGAAATATTATTTTATTTTAGAAATATAAACAAAAATTTTCAGACGTATTATATGATGGGTATGAAAGCAAAGGCAGCAATATTCAAAAAATATTTTGAATGCAGTCACCGAGGATTCTAGATTTTATGTATGTTTCCCTTCCAAAATCGTGTTTCCTTTAAAATTACAGACTATATTTCCTATAAAAAGTCGAGTTCAGTACATTCTATATTAGTGATCCTCTATGACTGCATTCAAATTTTTTATTGGATATTGCTGCCTTTGCTTTTATACCCCTGATATAACATCTTATAAAAATGACGTACTATAGATCTCTCAATGCTCACTGCATTTCATGTAATTGCAAGGGAAGAAACGAATATTGATCGTAGCATAATACAAGGAATAAAAATAGGGTCGCTCAGGTGGTTTGGGCATGTTGAGCGAATGAATGAGGAAAGAATGGTAAGAAAGATATATAATGCAAGTGTTGACGGCGCCAGAAAGAGAGGGCGACCACGAAAGACTTGGCATGACCAGATTAACCAGATACTGGAAGATGGTCCTGTTACAAGCCTCAACAACTGTCGAGCTTGCATGCGAAGATGTATGAATGTATAAGAAGCGAAATTTGTATGTCAGGACAGAAGAGTATGGCGCTCTATCCTCTCTGCCTACGGCAGTATGGTAAATGGCGTGATGGTAAGTTAGTTAGTTACTTTAGTAATATCTGCTTAAAAAACCAGCTTTAGGGTACGTATCCCCGAAGGAGATTTTGAAAAGATTTTCAACTCGACAGAATCAAATGTCTATTGATTCGCCATTAATTGATGGTTCTTCAGGTGGGTGAATTTTTAACTCCCTATCTGAAGATAAAACGAAAGAAATGCCAATTTTTGAAGATGACTAGATCAAACTATACTACTCTGGGCTTGTCTTATTCTGACAAGCGTTCCTTATCGCTTGTCAGAATAACTCTGACCGCATGCGCGTTTGTCACCGCTTAAATGTTAGCGATAAATCGAGATTCTTCAACCAGTTCTCCATATTTCTAGTGATTATGGTTTCGTCGAGAATAGTCCAGTTGATACAAGATTCATGTGAACCGTTCGAGAGACTTCGATAATGCGTCCACAACATAAGATTATCTTTTCAAAGCAAGAAAACACTTTGTGGCTTGACATTATAAGACACTTAAGAATAAATTAAATACTATCTTTTAAACCATTTTATTGCTATATGTTTGTCAACTAGTTTCGGTTGGACTCAACCTTCTTCAGGACATTTATAATATAGACTGAAGAAGGTTTAGTCCAACCGAAACTAGTTGACAAACATATAGCAATAAAGTGGTTTAAAACATAGTATTTAATTTATTATTAAATTTCTTTTAAGATTATCTATTTCGATACTCGTCACGGCGGTCTAAATACTATCTCGCATCCATGACCAGGTGCCAGTTTTCTGCGCTAATGAGTGAACTTATAATGCACTCTTGAATAGGTTTTCTGCGCTAGCGAGTGAACTTATAATGTTCACGCATGAATTTCTGGTCGAAATCGAGCCGCGGTGCTGGAACAACCGCTGATGCAAAATCTGGAAATAGATCTGCCCTCTGAAATCTGCAATCGACATTCTGAGAACCATCAGAATGCGAGCCAACAGTCTGAGTGAGAATGCAATGCATTCTAAATTTAAACTTCGCCAGGAAATGGGAGAATGCACTCGCGCTGCACTGGGATGTAAAAGTCTCGAATATGAATATGTATTCGTGCAGCGTAAATACTCAAATATTTTTATTTTCAATTTCAAATTGGTGTCGAACCCGATGATGGATCCTGCAATGGGATCCGAAACGTCAACGAGAGAGATCAGATACATACTTCTGTGTATAGTTTTCTGGGATATTCTGCCGTGTATATGTGACCTCTCTGGCCAACGTTTCGGATCCCACTGCAGGGTCCATCATCAGGGCTGATGTGATGAGTGTGTATTGAAGTGTAGGTTAAGCAATACTTAACCTACACTTCAACACACACTCATCACTTTAGCCCTGATGATGGACCCTGCAGTGGGATCCGAAACGTTGGCTAGAGAGGTCACATATACACGGCAGAATATCCCAGAAAACTATACACAGAAGATTCTGAACGGCCGTGAAAACCTAAGGACATTTTTAGATCAGATACAGTCCAGAAAACTGTATATTAAATTATTATACATTACACAGAACATAATATTATTGGCTAAAATTGATTTTGCACATACACGCGACGCAGAGCCAAACATGAACCATCGGATTCTATATGATGACTCTGGCTACAAATGATGTTAGAGAGAGGGACCCGATAGAATTATCGGTCGCAATTATGCGCCTTAGGCCCGAATTCAGAGTCAATACTTAATGATTTAAGTATGCTTTAACTTTTAAATCATTTAAGTATCGACTCTATTCGGGCCTTAGAGCCGTTTGCATGAAATTGCTTTATAGTAATAGATCGTTTAAAGCATAGATTTTGACGAAAACGTGATGGTAAGTATGTTAAAGGCGTGTGCGCAGTGAGTACACTGAAGAACTACTATAACGTAAACTTGTATTTTGAAAAAAATCTAATTTTAATGTTTATTTGACAGAATAATATGAATGATATATTAAAATCTGAATCCCGATTACAATAATTTCGTTGTCTGTCCGTCCGTCCGATTTTATTTTTAATAATTATTTTTTTCGAACAATATTTTTTCCAAATATTTTTAAATAAAATATATACATACTTATTCCTTAGGACCCGATATGTAGAAGTAAAGTCATTTTTGACGGGTTACAGCTAATAATTCGATAACTATTGGGATAGGAATATTACGAGACATATTTTTTTTCGATTTTTTCCGCGCTGGATTGCTATTTTCCTGTAAACACTAAAACCCCACTGGATAAAACATTTTTGATAAAAAATTATTGATTTTTTCATTTTTTTTAATGTGTTTTGTTTAGTCTTAGTAACGTTAAGCTGTAGTATTGGCCTTTGCAGCAAAATTGCAATTTTGCTACAAAGTTGTAATTTTGGATGTACGGAAACCTTTACACACACAACTGAAGTTACCTTCATCCCGGAAGCGGCGTTTAATTATTATTCAAATACTCGGCCGCATCCCCCACAGCTGGGATCACCCCCATTCGTACTACGCGGCATATCTGGTGGTGTACGCGCTGTTTGCTAATTAGCCCTCGGCCCGCCGGCAACAGATGGCGCTCCGGACAAGATATTATCGCCGATTAAATGATGGTCGGTAGGTTTCAGTGATAAGTAGACGCGCACCGCATTTTAAAGGAAATATATTTTATTATTTTTTACTTCTGAGGAACTAACTACATCTATTGGAAAATTTATGTAAATCGTTTGCAAACTCAATAAAGGCAGTGAATTTATCCTGCCAGGATGCGATAGATATGATAAGTATGACAAAACCAATTTTAGGATTTAAGAAGAAGTCATCTCTTTGAAATCAGCCGGAATGACGTTTTTTTATTAAAATTTTAATTTAAAAACAAAAAACATCACAATTTTTTTTAATGTACAAAGGACTTAAAATCTTCGACAGCCTACTGAAAAGAAAATGCTGCGAATATAAAGGAGTTAGTTTGCTATGAAATGACTAATGGTTATGTTCTACAGTATATTGATTAGTGTAAATCATGTATATATAAATCTATCCCATAAAATATAAAATATAAAAGTCAATAAACAGTGAAATAAATAAAATAAAATTCCTTAGAGCCTGAAATACTTTCCACGAGGATATATGTATTATTCTATAAATTATTTTGTTTACACAGTTACTAATATTTTAAGGAGTTGTGTCGCCACACGGACAAAATGCAAAATAACCGCTGGATAAATATGTTCAATAATCAAATGTCAGTAATAGAACTCATTGTTCTGGATTTCGTCAACAACTTTTTTCTTGCTGATCGCGATAAGGCTTAGTTTAATCGATGTAATGTATCACTACCAGGAACATGTCAACGATAGATTTGCCACTACGCATTGAATTAGTGACGAGGTTTGGTAGAACAAGGCAGTGACCCTGGTGGGTAAGTACTATTTTAATATAATAATTTATGATATACACATTGACTAATAAGAATTGATTTCTTTTTATCATAGATACTTGGAGGGTTAACAAATGGACGTACGGAGCCAAAAGCTTATGTGCGTGTACTCACACAGTATTATAAGTGTTATGTATATAAAGACGATCAAAATATATTGCATTTAAATGAGTAAAATACAGCATGTATGCATAAACAGACAATATATATAACCCAATATATAAGACCCCAGACAAAATAATACCCCAGAAGACACAAACCAGAAGATATATAACCCAGTTTATTTAATATTAATAACAATAATATCAATTAAGCAAAAAAAAGTAACTGATAAAAATAAAACAAGTAAATACAAGAAAATTGAAGAGATGCTTTATATGCATTCTTTGCATACATCGATTTTTTAACATCACCCATGCAGTCAGTATCCAAAATAACATTGCTTAGCCAAATTTAAATGCTAAACTCTACAGCTGAGCGCTCACTAATAATTTTAATTTTAAATAATGATGTATAGTCATCTACTTTACGTAAATACTGAAAGTTACAGAGCTCTACCTAGTCGGGAAGTCGGTGAAAAATGTCTGTAATAAACAAAAACGGCTTAAATAGCTCTCAATAATTTTATCAATGGTAATATAATAATTATTATAAATAAAAATAAATATATATGTCACTGAAAAATTTTAGAATTCATAATTTTCACGAAAAAGTCTTTAAATTTACGCTACAAGCGAATCCAACGATGTGTTGTGAACAATCATAAAAAATATCAATAATTTAAAAAAATATATAAAATAATCAATAAAATAATTCAAAACAGCTTTGCGCGCCGCTGGCTGGCTCCTGCCAACAACAGGCCGAGGCAGATGGGCCTGTATTGATACCCGGGTGTAACCTAACCCTACATGGCTTACGTCATCATTATGAGGTAAACTCGGCGGGTATCTGATAAGGGTCGAACTACAAAATTATGTTCACACCCGTGCACGGGGCCCAGAAAATTGACGTAGATGCTGCCCGATACGAAGAGGTACCGCAATTATTTATAGTTTTAAAACACAATTTATATTTAATTATGGCAATTCGTACCAATTGTATCGTTTTATCTTTACTGTTTGGGGTTTGTTTACAATTCTTCATTTATTTCGCTTCAAATAGTCTATTTATAGTTTTAAAACATAATTTATATTTAATTATAACAATTCGTACCAATTGTTCGTTTCTTTACTGTTTAGGGTTTGTTTACAATTCTTCATTTATTCGCTTCAAATAGTCATACAGTAAATGTCACTCTTACCAGGATATGAATCTGTTGAGAGAATCGTGAAAGTGAACCGTGAAGTACATATGGTATTGAAAGAATGTAGTGAAAATTTGATATTAAAAGAGAATGTGAAAAGAATGACCGAAGAACAAAACAAAAATTAATTTAATTTAACATAGTAATATACTTTTAGATTTGATTTGTTTAATTTTTCAGTATATTTCATTATTATTCTTAGGTTTTCATGGCCGTTCAGAATTTTCTGGTTTGTGTTTTTTGGGATATTTCTGGGATCCCATTGCAGGGTCCATCATCAAGCCTGATGTTTTCAACGGGATCTGAAACGTCGACCAGAAAGATCGTAAAAACACGGCGTATTACCCCAGAAAACATAATTATTGTATTTAATTTAATGTTAAAGATTTCACTGTCCTTACAGACCGAGGTCTGTGGTAAAGGATGAATGCCAATTTAGAGCTCCTTAAATTACCCTCCTTTAGCATTTGTTAGGCTATTTAAAATGTCTGAATTAACACCTTTCCAAACATATATATATTGTATGTATATAAGCTGTCGGAACACTCAGGTATCCAGTCTTTCCAAAATTAGTTGACGAATATTAAAAATAATTATAAATTTATATATGTTTCTGTTGTTATGTAAAAAATAAAGATTCATAAAATAGTAATCTATTATGAGATACCGGTAAAGAATGCTTCGAAGAAGTACACAAATATAAACTATAATAAAATATGAACTTATTCTCCATTTGTGGCTCTCGTCTAATTTTTCTTTTTTATATTAATAAAAGAAAACCTAAGTACAAAGCCACTATTTATTGAATTATCATCAAGTTTCGGGGCCTGTGGTCCCTTTATATAATGTTGCCACAAAGCTATTTTATTGTTATTGAAGAAAATTCTTTTTAATTTTTTTTAAAGACCTTCAACAGGCCAGGAGGCCCAATTACTTAATATTATTTCATTCATAGTAATTAAGTCACAAAAACACCCAGGCTCAGGCAAATCCATAGATGTATTCTAACCTCACCAGAATAATTTTACAGATGTGACCCGAATGAGGCTTCGATACGATTTTATTTCATCAGTGTGTCTTAATGGAAGATATTCAACCAATGTAAATTTCCAATACGCATGTATGACTGAGAAACTGGGACTCTCAGCGTAAGAGAGAACCACTATCTTAAAATGGGCAAGGAAAGATGTATGTTGGACGCCCACGAAGATTCTGATGTCAGTTACGGCATGTATGGCTATGGAATATTGATTTAAAAAATATGTTCGCTTGTTTATACACTATAAACAAAAATTATAATAAACGAATGTCTATCTTTTTAAAACAATAGTGTAGCAGTAACTTTGGCAGATAGAATGATGTAATACAAAGCTGAAATAATATTGCGTTACGAAATAAGCCTGTCAACAGGCGTAGTCACGGTGCCATAGCTTTTGCAGTGAACAAGGCGCAATATGTGCATTTGCCACAATATTGACTATCAAAAATGATCATCACGTCCATTATCGTAAAGTTATCTGGTTGTATCGAGAAAACAAATTCACTTGATTATTATATTTAATTGTAGTATGATAAAACACTGAGATATATATCAGTGTATTTTGTGAGAATACATACATTGTATTAGGTTGGTAGGTGGCGTAAAATCCAGGAGTTCTGGAGTTGATAAAATCGCATAATGCTTCAACAAGTGATATCTGTGCAAGATATTTTGTGAGGATGGCTCGAAGAACCTAATGTAATAATTGTAAGTTTGCGATTAGTTTTATTATCACTCTGACGAAGGAAATAATTGTTTCAAAAACAGATACATAAACTCTAACTACCCATTACGCCATTGTCTGGCAGTAGTAGGTAGGGAGGATAGAACACTCTACAATTTTATCCTTGCACACTACATTTGTCTCACCCACTTTTATACATCTTTTCTTCGATTATTGAAATTTTAATAGTGCCGTCTTTCGCAGACGCCCTCTGTTTCAATAGCTTTTAATACGTCCCCCCCCCCCTTATAATTTCATTACCATTCTCTCCTTGCTCTTACTTGTATAAATTGTGAGGGGATTTATAAGTATCTAATATTATCATTAATTTTATTAAAATGAATAACTACAAATTCGAGTATATTCTCACTGGTTTAAGTTGTCTTAATAATCATACTTTGTTCGTCAATTTTCGTCAAAATATGTATTAATATTATTTCAAAAGTTGGAAGAAATGTGTTTTTTTCACACAAATCCACTAATTTATTCATCCAAAGTTTCCAAATAAGAAATGAATGCCAATATTTTCGCTATATTTATAGAAACATTGTCATTTTTCAAATGTCTTGACATTTCTCGTACAACCTCGTATAATATTAGACATTACACGTGCATAAATAAATACATCTCGTCTATTTTGCCTCAGGATATTAAAATGACGTTATTATAAATATTAAAAATATGAACATCGAAATCCACATCATTTTGTTGCTTTAAATATTACAAATAAAGTTTGTTGTTGCACTGTCTCCCCACACAGCGTCTTGGCAACCGCATTTCCATTTGCGTTTCAAGCCGGCTAGCGTACAGCCGAAATAGCCCCGGCAGCACGCGAAAAGACTACTTGGCCACGTGACGATCAGCTGTTGCCGTCAATGGCCGTCGCGGAGCGCAGCAGCGCCGCGCGGCGAAAATCCGAACTAAGAAAGAGCGCCAAACTCGACCGACGCATGCGCCCGGCGACCGGCGCGGGAAACCGCCCATTCAAGGTGACATCACCGGAATGTATGCCGGTAGTTCCGCCGAACGCCGTCCGCGGCGCCCTCGTCGTATTTACTGAAATGTCATTACTCGTATACAATTACTTTTACCATTACCAACGATCAAACAACCTTTTACAACCAACAAAATCTTTCAAAAGTTACTCTGACATAATATCCATTAGTTTATAATAATCTGAACCCCTTGAAAACATATTATCATTTCTTTATTTATATGTATACAGGGTTATTTGGAAACATTAATAATCTCGCATGACTACATTCCTGCTTTGATTATGAGTCTAAAATGTTCAAGCTATCATGACCTAATATCAATAGTTATGGAGATATGCGACATCAAAGTTTGCATTTTTTTTCAATATTTCTGACTTATTTTTGTAAAACGTTGAACTATCATTACAGTAACTTATGTCGATTACGAAAAATTAATTTGTTTCAATACAAGTTAAATAAAATTGTAAAAACCATGAAATTTTTCCAATTGGAATTCGAAGGTTTTTATTATATTTTTTACAAAACGTTGAACTATCATTACAGTAACTTATATCGATTGCGAAAAATTCATGCGTTTCAATACAAGTTAAATAGAATGCTAAAAACCCTACAGAAATTCCAATTGGAGTGTTATCCAATTGGAATACGAATTTATTCTTTTATTTGACTTGTATTAAAGGGAATGAATTTTTCATACTCGATAAGTTACTGTAATGATAGTCCAACTCCATAATTATTAATATTAGGCCATGGTTGCTAGAACATTTTCGACTCATAATCAAGGCCTGAATATTCTTCTGCGAGGTTATTAATGTTTTCCAATAACCCTGTATATTTTTTTTAATTGGGAAATTGATATTACTTGAAACGGGTAAATTGTTCAATTGTAGGGTAATTACCTTAGGTATTTACTTACTCGGTAAGAGTAACGGGACATTGGGTGATCGTGTGATTGTTTAATAATGTCGATGTTTGTCTCACAGAGCAGACTATGAGGTCAAGTACAATATTGAGACACTGCCAGAAGTGAAATGGCGGGAACCGACTTGATCTAAAATTAAACACTTTTCACAAACTCGGCAATGTTATCAACACATACTAGAATGTAAGCAACAAACTGCTCTCTAATATAAATATGTATTCTGGTCCCTAAAATAAGTTATACATACGTATTATAAGTTATAAAATACGGCTTTTAAAAATTCTAATTCTAATTTAATGACGGGATTTTTCATAATGTAATGTTTCCGATGACGTATCGGGATGGTATATAACCTGAGAAATGTCTGATATACAGGATGTCCCGTATCTCGACGTCAAGCCGAAATCGGGTGATAGACCAAGTCATAATAGATATCAGAAAAACATTTAAAAAAATTTCGGTCATGTGTTTTAAAAATTATAAGCATTTAAAATAAATCAAAAAAATCTACACACTGTGATGGTCTTTTCACTCCTGTTGCTACAAATCTTAATTTTTCTTCATTTTTTTTTATTATGTGTAATCCTGAATAATGCTTCTGTAAACTTTAGTCCAAAATTCAAAGCCAACCGCTCCAGCGTGGAAGAAAATGTCACTTTTTGACCAAACCAAGTATTCAAAATCAATACTTTGCCCAGTTTTAACTGACTGTTTTTTTTATTTTTTTAAATATTTTTCTGATAACTATTATGACTTGGTCTCTCACCCCTGTATATCATATGGAATAAGAAATAATATGGAATAAATGGTTATTAAAATCGTCATTAATTCAGCCGTACACGAATGACATCGTGCCAGACAGACCAAACAGATACTGACGTCACAACACGCACAGAATGTGGGGGAGGTGTATTTCTGTCAAATGTTTTCCCGCGTGAATTTTATGAAGGAAAACCGCGGGAATACTAAAATAAAAACGTAGTCATATTTAACAATAGCAGTTATAATAATAAACATTCGCTTGATACATATTAGAAAGTTTTCGCCAAAGCTGTTTAGAAAAAAAATCGGACTAAATAAAACAGTTAAAAATAAATTGGAGACAATATTTTCAAAAATATCCTTTAATATTCCTGTCCGATTATTGAGATCTCCAAGCCATACCAGGTTTCATAATACTTATTTAGGCTATTGTTCGCCCTTATCTAGAATAATTAATTACTAAAAAGAGAATTCATCCAGGAGCGTTGACAGTTGCATGTCACGTGATAAAACTTTATTGACCTTGGAATACACGCTCTCTATACTTGCGCAGTTATTTTATATCTCATACCAAAACTAAATAGAATTCAATTTATACCACAACTCAATTTTATTTTCTACATTGTTTCTAATTTATTAACGATAAAAAGTGTATTACATGTAACGTTATTTCCCTAATCGTTATAAAATATTTTTAAATACTAGAACCATCTGTCCGGGTCATTACCGATTAAGCGCCCTTGAAGTGAAAACGGCGCTACGTAATTATTACGAATTATTATTATTACCCATATGATAATAATCTTAGGTTAAAAAATATTTCTGAATAATATGTCTCATATTGTATAACAGTATTATGAAAAGCGCGGGAAAGCTACAAGAAAAGGCGGGAAAATCGAAATAACCAAAACAGCTTTCAATCACATGGCCAAATATTCACCACGACAAGGATTTTCTATAATGCCACAGGTAAATTAAGCTCAATAATGTAATAATGTAGTATTTTATGTCAAATTTGTACGTCTCTCTGTACAACGAACGCCGTGAAAAGCGCGGGAAACATGCGTAGAAACAAAAATAAACCGTACATTAGACCCGGCACAGCTGTTGTGCCGTCTGACCAGCTTCGGTCGAACTACAAAACCCTATACTACAAGATCCCGACTAAGATCGACCTTCACCAATCTGTTGAACTGAATGAAAAATACTTTTTAACAATCATAATACATGAACAAATATATTGCGAACGGGTTGGTTGCCTGGTGAAATTAAGTCAAGCCTACCTTTAATTAAAATTAATGTAATACATGTTTTTTTTTAAACTTTTTCACTTATTTGTTAACCAAACGAAATCAATATTGATTGAGAGTAGGAAGCATAAGGAACAAGAAACGGTTGGGTTGCCTATCGTTTTCTGGTCCATACTACAGGTTGCCAGGTAAAAATAGGTGAGTTAATACTATGTATTTATACTCATCTGTTTTCTTGTTGAAATTTATATTAAAACTAGCTGGTCGTACCCAGCGTTGCACGGGTTAAGGATTAAGTAAAAAATAAGTTTGTGAGGGAAAACAAAGGTTCCCCTGTTCTCTAAAAAACAATGTTTCCATTTAACGTTAACATAAATTATTATAACATAACTGTAATACTTAGATATATTGTATCACAGACTTTTTTTTAGATATTAATGTCCTCTATAAACTGTAGTACATCATTTTGCTCTATTGTCAATAATTTCCACAGTGTACGCGATATAATTTTTTTTTGATATTTTTTTCACACGTTGGGTTACATTATCGAAGTTTTCATACGGATTTCTAACTTTTTTGAAAATATTCTATAGCCTATGTTCATCAAGAATAATGTAGGATTCTAAATGTGAAAGAATTTTTCAAATCGGTCCAGTAGTTTCGGAGCCAATTCAATTCAAACACACAATCAAATCTTTCCGCTTTGTAATATTAGTATAGATACAGGTAATTTTATTACGAATACGATGGTATTAATTAGCCTAAGTTAAATCGGCCAAGACTTGCGGTTGCCGCAATTTAAAACAGCGCGCGACAGAAAAGTATTGCACGTATTATTCAGTGCGACGGAGGTGGACGCAGTGAAGCAGCCGTTCGTGACGCATCACCGACTAAGGCCCGGTTGTTTCAAGTTGGATTAAAATAAAAGTTCTTTTAAAGCATAGATTTTTACGGAAACGGATCGTTTGATTGGTGGAGAACGCAAAAATCTATGCTTTAAATGAACCCATACTTTAATCTAGCAAGGCGTGGTTCCGTCCAAGTCAGTGATAATTGCTGATACTAGATAGATGTAACTTTTTACTGAGAACCATCGAAAACCACGTGCAGGCTTCAATAGCGAGACTGCATTTTGTTGGGTAATTCACACGAAGGCGGGAAAGCGAATAATGCAAAATGTAACAGATGTCGCTCAATAGGGCATTATTGTCGATAATGATGTAGATAGTTCTTATATCTAATAATAATGGCTATCTTTTCGAAGGAAACATACACTTGGTGGTGGGACATTATAATTAAATAAATAAAAATAACTTAGTTAAACACCACTTATATTTATTGTCGAATCGGACCAGGTTTCGCCACGACCGTAGCTTCTTCAGCGTAATGTAAAAATTGGAGTGAAAAAGCATTTTCATTGTTAAAAAAGTAGTGGGTTCTCAGAATTTGTAAACCATTTAATTGAAGAAGACCACATGTTCAATAATAGTTCAGGTTAGAGTATTATTCATAAAAACGGAATAGGTAGTAGACTAGATATTTTAGAGGCATTAGAGATAAGAAAAGCCATTAATATGAATCGAAAAATCATTAATAATCAAGTAAACTTATCTTTTAATCCACTTTTAAATATGTTCCCTCTTAATAGTAATATTCCCTGAGCACTCCCACTACTCCCCTACCCCCATTATTGGCACTCCGTCCTTTCACACTAGTATATAAGCACATAATTTTTGAATGTTTAGGCAGTTAAGATTCTCCCTGATGAAGTTGTGTTTAACTAATTATAATGGTTAACGAATTATTTTTAGTTTAGAAAATAAAATGGCGCTTTCATATAGAGCTGAATCAATAATAGCCTTGAGCGAAGATTTAACTTTATAATTACAGTTTTGACCAGGGCTTTGAAGACGACTGCGAGCAAAAGATAAATAAAAAAAACACTATTTACACACAGTTCTCAGATACTACATAATATATGCTACAGAGCGAGAGAACGCGGTATAATTCGCGAGCGAACGCTGGCATAAATGTATCCGGTATACATATGCATCCGGTATAGACGATTCGCTCAAGCTCCAGACTTCAAGAGCCAGACTGGCCACTTTATAAAGTACTCGTGAAACGAACGTTGCACTATCACTACAGTAACTAACATGGAATATTAAAAATTAATTCGATTTATACAGGGTTATTAAGAAAACATTAATAACCTCGCAGAACTATATTCCTATCTTGATCATGAGTCGAAAATGTTCAAGCAGCCATAACTTAATACCATTAGTTATGGAGTTATGCAATATTAAGGTTGACATTTTTTTTTCAATATAACTAAATTATTTTTTACAAAACATGAATATTACAGTAACTTATATCGATAACAAAAAATCATTCGTTTCAACAGAAGTTAAATAAAATGACAAAAACCCTGCCGAAATTCCAATTGGAATTTGATTGTAATGAAAATCGAACGTTTTACAAAAATAAATCAGAAATATAGAAAAAAAGGCAATGCATAAGCATTGATTTTAGGTCATGGTTGCTTGAACATTTTCAACTCATAATCAAAACTGGAATATAGTCCTGCGAGGTTCTTAAGCTTTTCAAATAACCCTGTATAAGTCAAAAAAGAAAAAGAAAAAATCCTTACAAAAAATATATTTCATAAATTTTTAATATTCGATACATATTTTTTTTAGGCTTCAACAGGCCAAGACGCCCAATTACAGAAGCGAAACACACCACAAAACACCTTCGCTTGAATAAAACACACGGATTAATTGTGACCTCACCGGGAATCGAACCCGGAACCCCCGGTGTGAGAAGTCAGTGTCATGCCCGCTGGGCTACGGGGGCCGCTAATTTCTGATATGAATTATTTTCATGATAATCTAATGTTTTATATTATCAATATGTATGTAATATTGTATATATATAATATGTAATGTAATATTGAAATAAAAGGTAACTTTGATATCGCTCGACTCAATAATTGTTGACATTTCACCCAAAGTGTAATAAATATGTTTCATTCAAAATTGAGTAAGGAAGGCTCCCTCGAAGTTTTTCCTACTAGCTACGAGATACCCTGTATATGCACATATATAAATTTTATTTATTAATGTAATTATTATTTATGATGAAATTATTTTAAAACATAATTATTCTCAATTATATGTCTAATTGAAATATTTGTTTACATTTTATTTTAATTAAATAACATAAAAAATCAGAGCAAAAATAAATTACGCCCATTTTTACGCGTATTTGAAAAATATAAAATGAGTCATTTTCTTTTTTGTTGTAGTTAAACTGTCTCTGTCCATTTTCGTGACATAGTGGTATTTAAAAATGTTGATTTTTGTTTTGTTTAATAATATAGTTTTGATGACACCTTCTCATAATAATAACATCTCAAAAGTTTTAGAAACTGTAAAGAAATGAGGTTTTAATTGATTTAATATACAATAATAAAATATATTGTGAATAAATAAATAAAATACGTTGTGACAGAGTTGTTTATTATTAATATAATTAATACAATTAAACTTTGATTTCACCACTTTTTTATTGAAAATATCAACATGTTTCAGAGCCCATGGCCCTTTCGTCAGGATACAAATTGAAAAATCGAAGTACAGACAGAATAATGTACCTACTTAACATGAAAATAAATTTAAATGATAACTATTTGTAAAAAGGACCTGGTTATTTATAATATTCAATATACTACTATTTCTTATTCTTTTTCTTATTTCCAAATTTTGTAATTTATCAAACTGTGATTCTGTATAATTTGTAAACCCTTATTAATATCAAAAGAATGACCCATGGCCAAAAAGAGATGGTTAAAAAATTCAGAATAATTATTGCTATTTAAACACCTTAAGTGTTCCTTAACTCTTACTTCAAAATTTCTACACGTTTTTCCTATATAAAAATAATCACAATCATTACAATTTAATTTTGTTAGTATACAATTGTATTCTGACGAAGGAGCCATGGGCTCTGAAACATGTTGATATTTTCAATAAAAAAGTGGTGAAAACAAAGTTTACTTCTATTAATTATATTAACAATGTCACCACGAAATTATTTTGCTGTGTTTGAAGAAGAAGTTGTTTATTATTGTTGGGATTCTGTACCAAACAAGATAATAAAAAAGAGAATGACCCAAACACACACTTTATTCATATTCGTTTCATTTATTTAAAAATGTATTACATGGTTTTGAAACAGGCTTTACTTGAAAACTAGTCTAAAAAAGATGCAGATTTAACGCGCGTATTCCAATACAATTTGTCGAAAGTAAATTTACAATCTTCCTTAAAAATGCTTTAAGGCTGACGCAAGAGATTCGCTTGAATAACTTTTATGTCTGAATTTTTACTGCACAACATGATGGAGTTCACCGCGCGACGCGTAACCCAGGTAGCCGGCGAGGTACGCGCCGCAAACCGCACCCAGCATGGCCGGCCGAGCCTCCATTGGGCAATATATCACATTTTCAACTTCGCATACACTGCTTCATAACCTACGAGGTGAGGATCCTACCAATTATTATTATTTTTATTTATTTAAGGAAAATTTTAGAATGGTAAGAAATAATTAATAATAAGTAACTTATTAAAATATCTACAATAAAGTAAGAAAATATTAAAAGGTAAGCTGAATGTTCTTGATTTAATTTATTTTTAATTTAATTAATTATTTAATTTAATTTCGTACCATGTTCCTAATCGGAGTGGTAGGTTCACTTTAATGTGAAACTTTTATATTACTGTTTCAATTTAGCATCACAAATATTACTAATATTTGAGCATTGAACTAAAGAAAATATAGACAATACTGATTTTTTTAACAAGCACACAAAGTGACAAGAATAAACAATGTAGTATTTCTATAACAATAGAAAATATGTATAAATTTAATAATAATAATATTAAATCTAATTGAATCCTATGCAATATATATAGATTATTTTTCCGACTTTGAAGTATATTTAATATCTTTTATCGATGGTTATTAGGGTAAACTGTCAAAACTGATCTCTTACGACAATCATATTGTGAGAAATGCTTTCAATATAAGAATCACTCAACTCAACTGGGTGGAAAAAGGAGGAGCTTTTGCATGCCATCAGGATTGAGAGGGAAAGCCTAAAGATTTGTGCGCAGATGATTGGCTAGAATAGATTTGGTGACATGTTTGAACTACATATGGTTCAAAGATGGTTTTTTAGAACTGAGGTTTTTGATTACACTTTTATTAATTACATTTTTAAAATATTGTAACGTGATAATAGAATTCGGAGAAATAACGCACAATCGGAATCCCTCGTAATATTTCGAAGATAACAAAACTATAAATCCCTCTGGAACGACCTACAATACTCTGGAATTACATACAATATTCGGGAGATATCTGGGACAGTATGGATGCAATGGGAACTTTCTCACAAATACTAAAAATGTATAGAATAGTCTCGGAGGTTCGGAAAACCAACGTGTTTCGTATAAAAAGCGGAGCCAATGCGGCGGCGCGTTATTATTATTTTGGCGTTTACCGGCGTGACATTAAACAGCGATAAAACCATTAGCAAAAGCAGTGCTAATAAAGCGAGTGTAATACTAGCGACAATAGATTAATCGAAGAGACATTTATCGGGCGGATACTTAAACAAAATATTCTGACAAGCGATACTAAAGTGTTTCACAGATGAGTGATTAATTGCGAAATAGTGTGAATAGAAAGAATAGTGCTTAAATTTAATCAGTGTCCAGTAACATAATAATTAATAAATCAATAATTAATTTCCATTCCACATTTAACTGTTTTGCCTCTCACAGCCATGTCCCGTGACAATGTATATTTTTAATATTTATTGTTACCTATTAATATACATCTAATGGGATTGATCAATGTCAGAGCATTTATTAACAAATTTCTCTTTCTGCCTCCCCATTTTCACCTTGCCAAACCCAAGCAAAATTTATCTTATTATTAAATTTATCTTATAGGCATTAAAAAAAATTGTTATTTATTATGAAGAATACTTTAAACCTTTAAAATAAATGTATTAAACATTAAGTTCTAAACAATGTATTTCAATATTCTCGTTTGTGTTTTCTGGGACATTCTGTTTCTACGATCTTTGTGGCCTATGAAATATTCTAAAAAAGATAATATTAATCTAGTTTCTGAACGGCCGTGAAAACCTAAGTAACAGTTTTTATGTAATTCAACGTACAAACTTTTGTCTGTGTAATATGTAAAGATGAAAAGAAAATATAGTGATGAATAATATTAATTCCTTAAAGAAGTTTTCATTAAATTAGTCATATGAAATAAAAATATATTTACTAATAACTCGTTATTTAGTGATATACTAGCTTAGTGAGAGAGATACGAAACTAAATTGCGAAATAATATTATATACCTGATTATTAAATGGATACTCGTGATTTTAATTTAAAACAAATATCTTTTTCAAAAAGCGGAAAATGATTTTGTAGTGACATTATTGATTGTTTTCACCACTTATATATTGAAAATATCAACATGTTGTCATGTGGTGAAAACAACGTACATTTTTATTAATTATAAAACAAATATTGATTTTGATATTGAAAGGAATAATTCAATCATTACATTCCAGAAGACATTACTCACATTGTACAAAACAGAAATGTTCGCGAAGTAAACCGCATCGACAGGCGACAGCCAGTGAGAGTGAAGATGGTTTATGTTGAGTGCGGTTTGGCGCGCCATTAAAATCCCCGGGGTAGCGACCGCAATAAGTAATCTTCGCTCGCAGGGCTGTCAGTGAATCATTTCGATCGTAAATTATTATTAACAATTATTATTATTATTATTAAAAACAATAATAAGACATAAATATATTAAGTGTCAGTTTGTTCCCCGAGATGCGTCATAAATACATAAACTGTTGTGTTGATTTGAAATTTTAAGTTATACATGTATACAGATCCCCAAAAATACAATACAATCTTAACCAGTTAATAAAATACCTACATTAAGAAACTCTATACTTAAAAATACGTTCTTACAGTTACACTAACATCGAATAGTCCATCATCAACCTTAACATACAGGGAGTTTTTAAGAGGTTTTTTTTTTACAGTGATAGCCAATTTGATAGCAGACAGCTGATAATCTATGCTATTCTGATATTGCTAATATTGAGATGTCAGATCTTTATCCCAATCTTGACAGGTATGTATAACATTCCATTGCCGCCAATTTCGACAATTGACATGTTTGAAATTAATGAATTCAATCAATCAGAAAGCTCTAACGCGTAAACAAACCTTAAGTTATTCACAATTATGAATAATGAGCTTTCTAATTGATTGAATTCAACAATTTTAAACCTGTCAAACATAAAACGTCAAAGAAAAGGCGTCACAATGTTATACAATAACTGCCAAGATAATAGAAAATAAAAATAGCAATAGGCATTGCTTAGTTTAGAATACGGATGATTATGTGCTCATTTGGGTTTGCCATTTCACGATGAGTAGACTTACGTCATAACAACGCTTGCAAATTGTACAAATTTATTTCAAAAAATCTTAGTATCGAAATCATATTTAAAAACATTAATAGCATAAAATTATCTTTCCAATAAGGCCAATACCACGATATTAATGTGTTTTATTTCATTTTAAAGTTCTATACCTCATCAAAAACATCCTACGGTTCTCTGCGTTTATACGTTATTTCTTACTTTGTTGCTTGACTGGGTATGAAGAAATACAACCATCTGGATGTTGATTTTTTTCAATATCTCTACTGGGCTTTGCCTAACCAAACTAGGTAGATACT
This sequence comes from Agrypnia vestita, assembly GCA_016648135.1. Lineage (NCBI taxonomy): Eukaryota > Metazoa > Arthropoda > Insecta > Trichoptera > Phryganeidae > Agrypnia > Agrypnia vestita. The sequence continues at coordinate 206,895 of JADDOH010001516.1, forward strand.
TATTTCATTTGTTTAATTAGCTAGATAGATATCAGAAATTATCAAAAATTCTGCATAGATTTGAAATTATATTTTGTTTCTATCTATCTATCAGGCTGTCAAGAAAATGATCTATTCGAGATTGAAACTGTTGCGATTTTATTCAAGAATCATACATAAAAATCGGAATTGTATGTTGAATCCTTGGGCCGGTTATATAACCGCTGGAGTATTCGCACCAGCTCCGAACTTCAATAATGTGAATATATCAACAGTTGTGAGATGGGCTGACCACGTTAGGAGAAGGGAGAAATCTAGGACTCTTGTGGAAACTCCTGCACTCGATTATGGGTGAACACGAGATGAACGGATACAGTGAAGAAGGATGCGGATAGATTTTAGACTGGCGAGATTAGTCGAGCAAGGACGTGACGACTGTAATGTCGAATAATAAGAAAATTGTAATGTTTTACGGCTTTCCTTCGACGATCGATGCACACACACACGCACGCCGCACGCACGCCGCACGCACGCCGCACGCACGCCGCACGCACGCCGCACGCACGCACGCACGCATCAATTTACTAACTGACTACTTGAATCTAACCTACACATGTATTGTACTTACTCCCATTGATGTATTATAATATAGACACGTTATTCCCATACTAGCCATTTAGCAAATATTGCATTGAAAGAGACAACAAATCACGGCACACTATTTCACAAACGCTCTGCGTGTAGACAGGAAAATCAGGTAACTTGAAGTCACGGTGACTAAAATAAAACACTCATTCTTACAATAGTGTACGATACTATGTTCCTTTTTCCCCGGGACTTTTTTTTCGGCGTAGCGTCCGTTCGATAACGAATGCAAAGAAGTAAATAATTTTGAGTTGCCAAGATTTCACGCTTGTAACGTATCTACCAGTTTATTATATCATTGCTTACCCCTGTAAAATTAGTGTTTCTTGTGATTGGCCACAGGCTTTGTGTAATGAAATCATTAATGTTAACGAAAAACAATGGCTGTAAGAAAACCTGTTAACGAAAAATAAAATAAAATAATTTGTTGATTCTGCTAACATGGTCCGTCTCCCGAATTATAAGTGGATTTAAAAAATACTTCGGAATTTACTACCCCGCATTAGTGTGGGTACCAAAACTCCATTACGTATACGAACCACTAACTTTAGGTTAGTAATGATTGCTGTCTTTCCGTTTTGACTGCATTATTAATATGGAGTTGGTCTAACGTGATTATACTGTCAGAATTGCAAGGCTGGCCGCCTCCACAGATTTATAAATATTGAAAATGATCTTGACCGTATGAAGCAGAAATTGAAAAAAGAAAAGGTGTTTGGTGTCGAAAAAAAACGATTTAACCGTTGGAACATGTGTTATTTGGGTTGAGTCAGGTAAACTGGTAAACCACGATCGATCTCCAACCCCAGTGGAGATACCGGTCTCCATGCCAGGGTTGCCGTCGCCAGGCGTCGTATCTTGAAACCGGCTCAAGGATATGTTTTCCCACGAGATATCGTATGATTCTGCAAACAGCGAAAGGTACTGTGTTTTGTCTTTTATATGGGTATTTTAACAGAAGCTGCCTAATCAAAACCCTATTACAAATATTTTTACTTAATGTATCAATAATTCTAATTATTATGCGTTTAATGTATTTAAAAAAAATATTAATATTAACATACTTTTTAATTCCAAACATCAAAAATATAAAACGTTTGTCCCAGGATGGGATTGCAAAAAAATACTAGTATGTGTGCGTATGAATAAATATTAAATATACAAGTACTTCAACTAGGCGACGTTACCTTCATTCATGACTATGTCATCTATCACGAATTCGCGAGAGAAGAGGCCATGGGAGGACCCATTAATCAAAGACATAATAAAGCCACAATTTTGAAAATAATCAGAATACGACTAAAATATCTACATTAATATAAACTTCTCCAATAAAGCAAAATAACCTTGTGGTAACAAAATTTATATTAAGAAAATAAAAACTTTTTGTATAAAACCACTATTTATAGAATAATAGGCGGCTCTCGTAGCCCAGTAAGCATAATGGCTCCTCACATCGAAGGTTCCGGGTTCGATTCCCGCTGAGGTCACAATTAATCTATGTGATTTACTCAAGCCTGGGTGTGTTATGATGTGTTTCGCTTCTGTAATTGAGGCTCTTGGCCTGTTGAAGCGTAAATAAAAAAAATCAGCATGTTTCCGGTGCAATAGTCCGTTCATCAGGAAACAATGTATAATAAAAAATAAAAGTGGAACTAAAGACATTAATAGGACTATATTTAGATAAATTAGAAATTAGATAAATTAAAAACAAATAAGGTATTGTAAATAACCAAATCCTTTATGCAAATTTGTTATCACATTAGGTCCCAATTAGTTATTCAACTCTCACATATATATTTTTGTTTGTCATAAGTTATTGTATGTAAAATATCTACTAATACTAAAATCTCTAGACCGCCCGTTATCAAAGTGTTCGGTTCACGGCGACCTAAGCGCATCAGTATTTTCAGTCTCCCAGCAAATCCATGCAAACTTGTCCAAGTATTTACCGCAGCAACAATATTTGTCACCGCCTTTATTTTTTTTTCCACAGTAGTAATTTTTTTCGAAAATTAATAACTTTTCAAACGATTAAAAAAGATGTCTCTATGAGTGGGCTTCGCGCACACTTTGGAAATCGCATCTCTAGACAATTGATTAGGGCTCCTATATTAAATGCATTGGTACTAAATAAATTATATGATGAGGAATTTCACATATTTAAGTCACGATACTTTTTCTACCCTTTATTCAATTGGGCCGGGGTTCCTGCACCGCACAGAAGGTTCCAACTTTTCCTATCTTGGGCTTCGCTCTCCACCTCAGCCCAATTTAGTTGCAATCTCGCTTCGCAGCACTCTTCCAACCGTTTCCGCCAGCTCCTCCTAGAACGGCCCCTTGGTCATCTGCTTTCTGGTCTTGCTTCTGGAATATCCGCTTTGGCAGTCTATCTGACGGCATCCGCAAGATATGTCCCAGCCACCGTAACTGTGATTTCTTGATAAACGTCAATAAGGGTTCCACTTCGAGACATTCTCTATTTGAGTCTTTCTGATTCTATCCCTTCTGATAACTCCTACTGTTCCTCGTAGAAATCCCATCTCGGCGGCCTATAGTCTTGAGCGGGTTCTTTCGGTCAAGATCCAGTGCTCGTGGTCGTGCACTAGGGTTGGCCTGAAAACTGATTTGTATACTGCCAACTTTGCTCGCTGGCTGAGCTCCGCTTTTCTAAATACGGGATAATACAGGAATCGTGCTAGCTGGCTTGCGGCTCCTATCTTACTTACTTACTTACTTACCATCACGCCGTTTTCCCGTGGGGGTAGGCAGAGAGGATAGAGCGCCATACTCTTCTGTCCTGACATACAACTTTCGCTTCGTCTACATTCATACATCGTCGCATGCAAGCTCGACGGTTGTTCAGGCTTCTAACAGGACCATCTTCCAGTATCTGGTTTATCTGGTCATGCCACGTCTTCCGTGGTCGCCCTCTCTTTCTGGCGCCGTCAACACTTGCATCATATATCTTTCTTACCATTCTTTCCTCATTGATTCGCTCAACATGCCCAAACCATCTGAGCGACCCTATATTTATTCTCTGTATTATGCTACGGTCAGCTTTACATTTATTCCTAATATCTTCATTCTTTACTCTGTCATACATGGATTTACCACACATACGTCTAAGGGCTCACACATACACAGGCTCATATTCTTCTATCCAATTAACTTTCTTGCTCGATACTTCTAAAATACAAAATACCAACAGAGAACGTAAGTCCTGGTGTGATACGAGAATCCATATAGGACTGTGGTGGATTCGGGGAGCCATATTATATACGATACTATAGATGCACTCCATATCAACGGCAATGGTTATGTGGTTACGACGCCATATTTTAACGTATATTGATGGTAGTGGTTTCAAATCTCAAGGCAGTTTTGGTTAATTTAATTTCCTTATCAAGAAATCTGTCTTAGCATTTGCACACTATATGATAAGAGTTAACAAAGGGTTTTTGCGAGTCCCCTTGTAAAATTAAGAAAGATAAATATTTTCATATTCGTTCCACCCTATAAAACTATAATCCAAAAAACAAACATAAACATCAAGTCTGAAAATAGAACATCCACTGGGTTTTATCTTTTGGCGACTGTGAATATATTTGTTGGTATATATGACAGGTGGTAGACACGCAAGATGTTCAATCTTGCTCTGTTTATCAGAAGGTCCACCAGCCCTTTCGGGAGACGGAGGCCCGCGTGCGGGAGAAGCATGTGTGCGCCCTGAGCGGCGATCGTCTGACGAATACGAAACGAAAGACAATGAAAGACAGGCGGAATGAGAGACGAGAATATAAAAGAAACATTACAATATTTTCGCGCAAACAATAAGAAATTTAATCGCGACCAAGAGAATTACGATTTTATATCGTATTCAATATTATTTTGTATAATATGATTAGTTAATTATTTTAATTAATTAAGGTTAACTAGATGTATCGACTTGGCTTACAGTAATCTTTCGTTTAAACCATCGATTATCGGGTTTCTCACCAATCGCACAACCCGTTTTCGTAAAAATCTATGGTAAATTTGCCTAACTAATTAACTAACTTACCATCACGCCGTTTCCCCATGGGGGTAGGCAGAGACGATATAGCGCCATACTCTTCTGTCCTGACATATAACTTTAAAGTAAATTTACCAAAAAAAAAGATTATCATCAGTAGTATACAGGGGTCTCATAACTAATAGAAAAAGTTTACCGATGGATTCCTGCCTTGATAATGAGCCGAAAATGTTCAAGCAATAATGAACTAATATAAATAGTTATGGAGGTATGCAGTGTTAAATTTGCATTTTTTTTTCAATATTTCTGACATCTTTTTGCATAAAGTTTAACTATCACTACAGTAACTTATGTCGATTGTGAAAATTTCATTCGCTTCAATAAACTCAAATAAAATGATAAAAATATTTTTTGCAAAGTTTTTATCAACTTATTCGAATCGGATGAATTTTTCGTAGGTAATCGATATAGGTTACTGCAGTGATAGTTCAATTTTTCTCAAAAAATATGTCGGAAATATTGAAAAAAAAATGCAGACTTTGATATCGCATATCTTCGTGAGTATTGATATTGAGTATTAAGTCACGGTTGCTTGAATCATTATCATGGCAAGAATCCACCTGTAAAGTTGTTACTACTGGCTATTAGACATCCTGTATATGTACCTAAATAATAATAGATGTTGTATCGCAACGGGCATCATAAGATAAAACTAGTTGTTTGATAGCGGCAGTGATGCAGCAACTTACGAATTGCAATAAACAGCGATTATATATACAAACAGTAGCTTGTTGGTCTTGTTGTTAGGACACTCGCCTCTTGATCCAAAGGTCGCGGGTTCGAATCTCACTCCAGACTAGCAAGTTAGTCCTATTTTCATAGCACAAGCATTTTAGCTTAGTTTGAAAATAGTAAGAATATTGATGTGACACGTATTCCGTGTTCGCATCTCTATTTTTATTAAAAAAAAAAAAAAAACAACTTTCCAAAGTAACGTAGATTTTTTTTTTTTTTTAATAGAGATGCGAACACGGAATCCGTGTCAGATCAATATTCTTACTATTTTAAAATTAAGCTAAACGCTTGTGCTATGAAAATAGGACTAACTTGCTTGTCTGGAGTGAGATTCGAACCTGCGATCTTTGGATCACGAGGCGAGAGTCCTAACCACAAGACCAACAAGCTATTTGAATTTGTTGAGACTCACTATGAATAAATTCGCTATGATGACTTAATTCGTTTCTGTTTCTATCATTCTTGCATACGTTTTTTTAGCACTTTTCAAGGGAGTAATATAGACAAAAATCCTAAATTTGGGAGATATCGGCTACCAGAGCTAGTTATATTATAAAGGTGATATACGAGTATACTGTATTTTGTCCCCGGAGGGATGATTGCTTAATTAGGATAAATTATAGAAGTCTCACAGAGACGAAGCTATTTATTTATATATGAGAAATGTTGACGGAAGCCTCTTATAAGATGGCTCAGGGCTTACAACCTGCATGAGCTGACTTAAGTGATCACTCTACACAATGAAACGTTCACCAATTGCATCGTAAGAACATCCACACATTATCAATTTTTTTTTAAGTTCTGTATAATATAGTACATTCGAAATCAAGGAATCTTTCGTATATTTCAATGGTCTATGCCAGAGACGTCTGTTGTTTTTTTCTCATAGCATAGATTTCTGAGCCATCGTGTAAGAAACCTCCATCCACGTTTCTCATATATAAATAGCTTCGTCTCAGCGAGACTTCTATAATTTATCCTAATTAATAAAATATTTATTTATCTAAAATATCAGGTCTTAAAAATTTGCGAACATGTTGATCGAATTCCAGCCAAGTTATCTCCAACCAACTAAGTTTCCTTAAATTCCAACCACTAACGTGGTTGGAATTTGAGGAAAATAAATCAAGAATGCGGTAGCGAATTTTGTGTCCGCTATCGAAGGGTTTTGTATCAAAATGTACGTAGTTTATTGCTGATTCTCAAGATTGTGTGTAATTAATATATTGCATTAGTATTTTAATTACTTCGCTTATTATACAATGTGAATGAAAAAAAATCAGGAACGAAGTTCCTTACGCCTTTCCCTCATTTCCGTAATTCGATCAGTAAAAAATACTTGTATCAAAATATACAATTTTATTAACTTACTTTTCTAAGTTTGTATTACACATACTTGTTGCAGTTTACATTTCTCGAATCTTCATTGCAATATTGCAATAATGACGCGTTCAGTATATTCAGGTTATACAATCTGTCGCGCACGATGCTCGTCTACTCAAATCGTAAATGCATAACGTTTTTTCCCTACCAGTCAACTCCTACCGCAAGCATTCCAAAAAAATTATATTAGGTAATGCAAAAAATCTATCGAAGAAATACAACCATCAAAAATATAAATATGTCTCACTCAAAAACTATGTAAGTAGATGAAATTTTGTGAATCCTGTATAGGGCACCGTTTACCCAACTTAACTTATCAAAGATTTCTATTGGTAAATTAAAATTTAGTTTAATTAATATAATATAATATAATGTAATATAATTATAGTAATAATAATAATAATAATACTAATAATAGCCTTTATTCAAACATTCATAACATTTAAAATTTGCTTGTGACGATTTAGACTGTCACACCGTGGCAGTTACGTCTGTATGCCTTTTGACAAAGGCCTCCTCCAATTGCCTCCATTCCTCCCTATCCTTTGCTATTCTGGTCCACGCGCCACCCGCTGTAGCCTTGATCTAATTAATTAAGAAGAAGTTATTAAAGCGAGTACGGCTAAAAAAGCAAAATTTTAAGAAGAAGTTATTAAAGCGAGTACGGCTAAAAAAGCAATATTATTATCGATGGATGTGTTTTTCCGTACATTTTTGATTATTATTTGACTAAATTTGTTTTACGTATCACGTAATCTCACGCATAACATGCGATTTCATTAAAATGAATATAAGTCTTGATTCTAGCTGTAGTATAGTAGAGAGAATGAAGAAAGGTCGCTGAGATCGTTCGGTGATGTGGAACACGCACGAGAGAGGAGAGAATGGCAAAGGAAATCCACGAGGCGAGTGTTGACTGAACTTAATTCTCAGGCTGTCAATTGACATGTGATTAAATTTTCTAAAAAGTTATCACTTCACTACCTCGTCTACAGATGTGATGGTGGCGTCCAAACGACTATCTGCAACTTTCGTGACGTGCATCTTGATGAGACGGGAAGAAAGCGTCGACCCTGGCTAAGAGAGATGTGACCGAAAATCGCTTCCCAAGTGATGATCAATAAACGGAAATGCGAAAACGTGGCGCGTCCCATATCCGAAACGTCGGGGATGAATAATAATTGCGCGGACGAGGACCGCATCGATTATTATTGAAAAAAAAAACACACGGATGAATGTCCGCTTTTAGGACGGTCACTTAAGTCACACCTCGCAGTTAAACGTTGCAACTCTCGTATCGATTTTCGATTTTAACAATCCGGTGGCACTTGAAAGAACCACAGGTTATTGTCTCTTTTGAATGTTATCTTGGTACATAGGTATTTTTGCGTCATAAATAAAATCACCATATATGATATTTTTTTATCATAAGTCCCTTTCCGGAGTGCACACGGAATATAAATATATGTATGTGAAAATAAATACATCAAATATTATGACGAACAGATTATTATAAATTATATAATACAAACATAATAAGGACCAGATTAAGAATACATATTTAGAGTTCTAAATGTTTAAAATATTACTTTATTTTAAATTTTTATTTAATTATTTTTAATAGTTCAAAATATTCTTCTTCTTCTTCTGCTTCATCTAGGACTGTGTCCTGCATACTAGTAATAAATATTTTTATTATTAAAAATTATTTTATTATGATTACTATGACTGTTCTTAGGTTTTCATGGCAACTCAGAATCTTCAGGTTTGTGCAAATGCAAGGTCGACAGAGTCATTCTTAGCAGATATAAAGGATTGACGAGACGAAAACCCAGTTCATCGCCGTTTCAGATGAATAAATTTATTAAATTTAGAATTGAATCCTGACTTTGTACCGGATTTTCAAAAGCTTATTTCATTTGATGGGATCATTTCTCATATTAAATTTTAAAAATCTAAAGTTTCGGAAACAAAGTTGCAAGAGACTCCTGTATTATATAAGGATAATGAGGGCAGACCCACCGCTTACCCATGACCGTTTTATAAGCAAAAGCTCCTATATCGGTCCTACTCATTCGCCGCCAGTTTGGCATTTTTTAATGCTGCAAAGCAGAATTGGGCCGCACGGCTGCCATCCAAAATTTTTTTTCCTGTGTTAGATAGTCCGATGAAATTACCGGCTATTCAGATTCCGTCATTTGATGGCAATCAGGAAAACTGGCCCATTTTCTATGAAACGTTTTAGGCCAACATTCATCAAAATAAACAGTTAACCCAATCACAGAAAATGCAGTATTTAATTTCAAAATTATCGCACGGCGCTCTATATTTAACTTCAGGGGTAGGTATTTTCTCCTACGGGAGAAAATTACAATGCGTTATGGGATAGCCTGGTAAAAAAAGTAACCCATAAAAACCAAGTTTTTATTGTACTCCCTTTCTTTGTAAAATATAACAACAATTAAAGACGAATTAAAACATATAACATAACACTAAACTTACAGTAATTTAATATATTTCTAAAATGACAGATGTTTTGAACTTTGATAAGACACTTTATGCTTTGAAGATTAAATTCTAAAAACATTTGTCAGTCAACCGACGGAGTAATTCAAATTTAGAAAATATTCCGCGAGGTTATCGGGCCGCTATGCTAGTAATCAAACTTTTCTAATGATTCAATTTGAAAAAAACCAATAAAATTTCTAAAAATTCGAAATTATACTATAATTATTTTTTTTTAACGAAAATTTGATAGATCTTCTTGATCGTCGCCACGAGTCTACTTGCCAAGTTTCAGCTCGATTGGATCACGGGAAAAGGGTTAAGAATCGATCCAAAGTTTTTACACCCGGCAAGCCGGCAAGCAAGCAAGCAAGCAGACGCCATGAGTTAATATAAAGGGAGTAAAAATATCAAGATAGAAGAGCGTTGGGTTGTTACTACTTAAAAAATATTTTTGAAATAAAATATGTCAATACCGCGAGTCAATAAACCAACACCACCATTATAATGTCTAGGTGGTGTTGCTTAAACGCGTTTATTGAAAAATACTCTGCGTCCATTTCAGCTCTGAAGCAGCTTGGAATCGAAGAATACATACTTTATTCTGTTAAATTGCGCTTTTAAAAAATTGATAATCAAACTTTACAAATGTTTAAAATGACGCAACGTGAAAAAGAAATTCCCGCTTATCAAGATCTGGTAGAATTTTTAAAAAGTCAGGTGAAAATTTTAGAACGCATAACTACTAGCAATACCGCTTCGGTTCGATACGGACAAAATAATTTAAATAAAAATAAAACCTACAAATCCTTTTTGACTAAAAGTACGGGAAATAATTGCTTACTGTGTTTGAGAGAAGATCATAAACATTTGTACAAATGTCCAAAGTGCAAAGGCATGTCGATCAAAGAATGTTTTAATTTCATAAAGACCAAGAATGGTTGTAACAATTGTTTAAGTTACTCGCACATCACAAAAAATTGTAAAATAACCTTATAATTGCAAAAATGCAATAAGTGTCATAATATGCTACTTTGAAGATAAATAATGCATCCAAATCACCTCGTCTTTTCGAATAGCGCGACGTCTCGAGCGGCGTCGGCACTCGAATCGCGTAATGAAAGTTATATAAATTCCATAGATAATAATCGAGATGATGCGCATCCAGTAGCATCTATCTCGCTGTTTACTGCGCGAAACCACCCAAAGTCCTATTCGCCTAGGGCAAATATTTTACATATTGTCGACCACCCAAGTACTAGCTTATAAAAATTCAAATTAAAAACGGTTAATACGATATGTAATTGATAGTGCATTGCAAAATCATTTACTCACAGTGGCCTGTTGTAATGATTTAAATTTAAAAATTTCGCCGCTTTATAGTGTGGTTCTCAAGATTTTAGGTAATGGCTCGCGTCCGATAAAAGGATAAACGAATTTAATTATACAATCACGAGTGAGTATTCAGGCTTTGGTTGTTGACAAAATTACCAATAACCTATCTGTGCAGTATATTGACACGAAAAATTTATTCTATTTGAAAATGTTCAACTAGCTGACGCGGATTGGAGTATATCGAAGCCGATCGATTTAGTTTTGGTGCAAAATTATTCCCTTATCTTTTATTAGGTGGTCGAATAAACGCACCCTCTCCCGCTCCTCCGTTAGCCAGAAACAACTTTAGGTTATATCGTAATGGGCGAGATGCCTATGGAAAAATCTGAAATGGAAACTTCCACTTTAACGCTTTTATCGCTAAATGATGGTGATTTTTACAGACTTCTTTGCAAAAGTTTTGGCATTTAGAAGAGATTCCAACTAGGCAGTTATTTAGCCCCAAGAAGATGACCCGTGAAAGGTTATACAGCGCACACGTCACTAGGGACGAGACTGGACGATACTCTGTCACGTAAACTTTTCGTGGAGATTCAAAAGTAATAAATATGCTGGAGAAGAGGGTGCAAAAGTGTGTTTCGTGGAGATTCAAACTAATAAATACGCTGGAGAAAAGGATGCAACAAATACGGGATGGTTCAATACAAATAGTGACGAATTACAGGCGTACATTGCTTTGTGCAATTTACAGTCTCAAGTGAAAAGAGATGCTTTACAATCTTATTGGTCTACAAGAAAGAGCATTACTAATGAAAAAAGTGGTGCCATTTTTTTCATCAGTAATGCCTTTTAAAAGATATTCACAGATTTGTAAATATTTACATCTAGTAGATAATGATACTGCGGATAGCAGCGATCTGCTGCATAAAGTAACATATGTTAACGACTATGTAAATCAGAAATTTCCATTTATATATGTACCGGATCAGGACATCGCCATCGATGAAAGTCTTATGAAATTTCGCGGTGCCCTCTCATTTATTCAATTCAATCCATCAAAAAGAGCTCGTTTTGGATTAAAATATTATAATTAATATAAATTAACTTTGTTTAAACCACTTATTTATTGAAAAAAATAATCAACATGTTTCGAAGCCAATGGCTTCTTCATCAGGAAAACAAAAATAATATTTAAAAATCGAGTATAGATCAAAATATTAAAAAGTTATATATGGAAAATGATAATATAAAGTACCTAATTAACATGAATTAATTTGATAAATTAGAAATTTTGGAAATAAGAAAGAGTGTAAATAGTAAATTGAATATTATAAATAATCAGGTCCTTTTTGCAAATAGTTATCTTTTAAATTTATTTTCATGTTAATTAGGTACTTTATATTATCATTTTCCATATATATTTTTTTAATATTTTGATCTATACTCGATTTATAAATATTATTTTTGTTTTTCTGATGAAGAAGCCATTGGCTTCGAAACATGTTGATTTTTTTCAATAAATAAGTGGTTTAAACAAAGTTAATTTATATTAATTATAATTATGTTACCACAAAATAAATTTGCTACATTTGAAGAAGAAAATATTATAAATTATGTGAATCTGCCAGTGGGTACTGCACGCAGTTTCGTATTTATGCGGGCAAAAAAATTGGAGATGATCAATTGCCAGCTTCAGACGCACTCATAACGGAGTTGATGACAGCCTATATCTCGATAGCTGGTATTCTTCGCCACTTCTTTACCAATGTTTACAAGAAAAATGAACTAATGTGTTGGGGACAGTTAAATCAAACAGAAAATGCCGCCCAGTTTAAAAAACTTAAAACTAAAAAAATGTGAATTTCGATCTCAATTTAGTCATAAAATGCTGGCATTGACGTGGCAAGATAAGAAATCGGTATGCATTTTATCAACCATGCATGATTCTGTTGAAATGACTGCTACCCATAAACGTAGAACAGGAGACACAGTCATGAAACCATTACCTATCATAGAGGTATGGGAGAAGTCAATAAAATGGATAAAAAAATATTTTTTATATCCTAGATATGTGCCTATTTATTGCATAAAAAAATAACAAAAATAAACATGAAATATTGTCAATTTCGCTTGACTGTGGCTGAGCAGCTCATTGCCTCCCTACGGAGGAGTAGGGCATCCTGCGACTGACAGCCAACTGGGCACATTTCCCTAGACCAATAATACCTGTGACTGCACCAAACGACAATGCAGAGCATGTTCCGCAAGAAAAAAAAAGAGTAAATGAAAGTGTGAGCGTTGTGGGGAAACGTTACACTTGCCGGAATGCTTTAAAAAATATATCACACACGAAAAAACCTGAGTATATATTGTTGACTGAGAGTTCAAATAAAATTGTGTACTTACTAAAAAAAATAAAATACTTTTATGTGAGAAAAACACAGTGTGTGTCGAGAACATAATTCTTTACAAGGAACAATATTTTTTGTGTGCCTATTCTTTAACTACGTGGTTTTAAATGAAGAATTTCTTATGTAAGTGCTGAACTTTCTTATATTATTTATATTTGAAGACCCCATGGCAAGAAGTTGTTAACTAACATTCAAGTCATTTTGAGATAATTAGACATTTGCATTTCGCCGTTGAAAAATATGTTGTATTGCTAATTCAAGATTAATTTTTATTAATTTATGTCACTAAAATATCAAAAAAAGTATTTACAAAGTAAAAAAAAAAAGCATTTATGCACAAAAAAATAAAAATATACTAATTTTCCCTAAAAAAAATGTAGTTGACAACCATTTTTGCGCCTATGGAACTCATTTTTAATAGAATAACACCTTTTTAAAATTGGTAAAACACGAACATCAAACAACCCTTCAAATGCTATCCGTTTTTACCATCCATTATCCAAAATTTCAAAATACCTGGCATGTTAATTAATAATACAAAACACCATTTAAAATTATTGAAAAATAATATATATGTACATATTATAATAGTCTTCAAATAAAAACAAATATATGAGAGTACCGCAAGAGTAAAATTTATATTAACCATAAATATTCCAATCAAATTAAAAGGCATGTTAATTTCAGAATGATGGCATGAACATGTTATTATTGAAGATAACACGTTCTTACCGTTAGTAACTGATTTGATTTTTATGAAAAAGTGTAGTTAACATGTTCATTCCTACGATTTGAACATGTTCTAATTATTTTTAAGTTTTGAACTTATTGAAAATAGCGTACAATTTTTAGTTTACAAGGCTTATTTACTCATTTTTGACAAAAATGTTAGTTAACAACTTCTTGCCATGGGATCTTCATTTGTTTTCTTCATTCTATTACAATTTTTTCTTTACCTATAAATTCGAGCGCGCCGCCGTTTAATCACCGCCCGTTGCGTTGGGGCGAGACAACGTGCAGTCAAAATGTGATAATGAAAAATTAGTATTTCTGAGCACATTTTTTTCTCAAAATATTGGTATGCGGATGGATTAATTTCGTTATTTAAATCGGGATCCTTCGAATTAATTAAATGCTCGAGTAATCCTTTGGCGTTACTCAATTTCAATTCAATTACAATTTATTTATTCAATAATATGTACGTTACAAATTTGATATTCAATGCATACATATCATGAAGATATATCGCAATAATTAATAAATATGTTATGAAATAAGCTTAGGTGCGTTAAGAACAGGGGCGTGCACTGGGAATACGAAGCATGACTTTTTCCTAAGCATAAATTTTGGATAGAAACCGAAATAAGAAATATATCTCGTAATATTCAAATCACAATAGTTAACATTTTATTCAGATTTTAATATTTCATAATAGTCTGCCAGACATTTATTTAATTTCGATATTTTTTTCCCAAATATACGGTTAAATAAAAGTCATGCTTCTTGTTCCCACTGCACGTGCCTGGTTAAGAATACTAAAACAAGAAAGAATAAAAAAATTGAAACAAGAGAAAAAGAGACTTAATTAGTAAGCAGAAAAATTTAGGCATGTTTAGAATAAAACAACAAAAACAATAAAAAATTTAAATAAAAGAATAAGAATCTTAATTACTATCGTAACACACTTGCATGGTTTAACTTTTTCAATTTTTAGTACACAAACAACTCTGATGAAGAGAACATTGTTCTCGAAACATGTAGATGGTATAATCTAATAAAGTGGTGAAAACAAAGTGATTTGTGTTTAATTTTGCTAATAATAATGTTGTGAACATAGTAGTGTAGTGTTGGTCCTGACGAAGAGACGGGTACCTCTCGAAACCGACAGGCCTAAAATCTGGCAGTGGTTTATACTAATTTAACTTTAATTTAAAAATTATACGTTTTTGGAACAGGCTGTAAAGCGTACTAGGCTAATTGAATCCTTACATGAAAACATGTCTATTCGGCTAGTTATCAAGTCGGAGTAAATATTAGGATTATTAATGTGACGCGTATTCTACGTACGTCCGTCTGTTTAGAAAAAAGGTGTTTCCCCAGCGTGAGGCCGGCAGCAAAGGGTTTGCCGATTCGCTATTGTTGGTCCGCCGCACCTTGTGCATTTTGCGCGCATCGCTGCATTAGACACGAACAATAACATTGTAATATTTTTCCATCTGCAGCGCATGCGCTATTGAAAATCAGAAATTCAAGAGAGCGATGTGCAACAGTACCTACTGCAGCAGTCCGTGGGACGATAAACAACTATTATCTGTTTATTGATTCGGAGAAAATCATCTCGTTTGATGTTTGAAAGTATCGACAGATGTGTTTAAGGGTACTTATGCATGTGTACACAATGCTAATGTGTGTATAATACTAGTCACACGAATCGGCAGCTGCAAATTAATTAGATAAACAATTTCAACGCCGTAAGTGGAGGTTATCATTATTTTTATTTATTTATTTAATATCATTCTGAAAGTAAGTTATACAAATACTTTATGTTTCCTTATATAAATTGGTAATTACACATAATTAATATAACCGACACTGATGTATGGAAGTGAAGCCTGGAGCTAGCAGAAGAGGAACGAAAGAAGATTGAATAATAATAATAATATTTGGATAATTTATATAGCGCCGTTTTCGCGAATACTCACCTCATGGGCGCTTTACACAGAAAATTATCTTACAAAACAAAATGCTGCTAAAAAAAAACTTATTTGCTATTACTTATTCACTAGGTGGCATGCAAGAAATGGAATTAATGTTTAATACTATTATATAATAGTTGGGAGTGCCTGAAAGAATTAAGTGTTTTCGCGGAGTGCACTCTAGGAGTGGAAAACACTAGCTAGTGTTAGTGCAGTGGAGATAAGATTCCTTCGACGTATGTGTGGCAAATCTATAGCAAATATGATAAAGTAAAGCATGAAGATATTAGATATGAATGAATGTAGAGCTGATAGTAGCATAATTCGTAGAATTAAAATAGGGTCGCTCAGGTGGTTTGGACACGTTGAGCGAATGAATGATGAAGAAATGATAAGAAAGACATACAACGCAAGTGTTGACGGCGCCAGAAAGAGAGGGCGACCGCGGAAGACGTGGCATGACCAGATTAACAAGATACTAGAAGATGGTCCCGTTAGAAGCCCCAACAACCGTCGAGCTTGCATGCGAAGATGTATGAATGTGGATGAGGCGAGAGTTGTACGCAAGGACAGAAGAGTATCCTCTCTGTCTACCCCCACGGGGAAACGGCGTGATGGTAAGTTAGTTAGTTGGTTAGTTACGATTAAGTGTAAGCATCACATATTTTTTTAGTTTCCTATTAAAACACTATATATTTTCGTTGATAACTTTTCTGTTTTCATTTTCAGCTGTTTTTTATCCACCGTCGGATGAAAGTCTCCCACAATTCTATGTCCCATGTTGTATTTCGTCAGTCAAGCGGATTTTAGGGCAGCTTGTCGGTCTCTTGATTTCCCTTAATGTCTCCGGATAGCTGCATAATTTGACCGAGTGAGTGACGTGGCGACCGCCATTTTATTTTCTTGTCGTGATCAATAACATCAACTACTCTTAGTGTTCGGACGTTTGATTACAATTTTCAAAAATAATCTTGCATGTTTCAATCAATGCATATTTACAGCGCTCACATATTGCTCAAAAAGGAATATAATGATGTACGTTTGACATCACACGAAGAGATAGGAAAGGAAACGTGTGGACAGTGAGCGAATATTGAATACACAAGCAGAAGCTTGTAATATACATATAAAAAATAATTCAATATATATTTTTTTCATTCAATGCTATCATTTAATGCATCAACAGTTCTCGATAGATCGCTCAGTTCATTTAGGGGTTGCACACTACGCGTTATGCAGTGGCGTGCAGCGCACACAAGCAAAAAAGCTGTGCGTTAGTAAAGATTCTGAGAAACAAATATTCATTAAATAATCCTTATCTTAAGAAAAAGTTGATTTAAAATTCTAGCCGTAATTCGCCTACGGCTAGAAGTTTTATTTCTGACGTTTCCATTTAACGTGATGTATCTGTTTCGAAACGACATTTTATACCGCAATATGAATTGATATCATAGCTGCGTACGAGTATTTTTATGACTGTGTGCTGAGTATTAAACACAATTTCATATTGATTTTCGATTTAATTGTTGGGTGGCACTCGAGGGTGTGGCGGGTTAACGTGTCTTCTAAACATAAGTACAATAATTATATAGTCTTCTTAAGTTTTCGCCATATCACCGATTTCGCTTATGACAAACATTGCCAGACGGAAAGCTTCATCCCGCCATTCAAATTGATTCTCAAAATGTTGGCACTCTGCAAAAAGTATGCGCGCGTTAAAGAGCTGTTGTTTTCTGAACGGTGTACACAACCGGCGGCTTCTGACTGATTGCAATGTTCGTAGCAACACCTGGAGGCACGGGGTGGTGGAGACGAGAATTGGGTTTATGGCAAGGTGCATCGCAGACTCCCAAGAGAAACAGATGTCTCGTTCCAGGGCCGGATTGGACCCCGTCACAACGAGGATCATATTTTAAAACTCTACGACCTTGAACTGCTGCTGCTTCGTCTAGCGTGTCTAGTGTAGCTTTGTCTTGTGAAGTAAAACTTTATCATGAAACATATGAGTACAAAGCTGATATAATGGAGAACACATTCATCATAATTTGCGATAACACTATTAAAGAATTAAGGTTGTTATTACGGTCGTAAGACATATTTAACTGTGTGAAGGTGCGATAACATCTTAAGCTTCTTAAACTGCAAAATTACTTAATTTTATCGTCGCTGTATATATAATGTGCCAATGTGCCGCTTAGTACATTCTGAGATGAACGAATCAATTTGTCAATTTTTCATATAAATAATGGAGATATACTAAAAAAACATTGCCGTTCATCTGAAAAGTCTGCCTAGTAATTATTTAAAACATTTTTTATAAATCTAGTCCGTGCAATTATTTTTTAAAACAGTTTAATTCGTTTATCCCAGAATATACTAAAACGTCACATAGGATTAATTATATATACAGCGAAGTTATGTTCCTTGGAACGTTGTTAGTTAATTTATGGAGATAATAAAAATGTTTACAAATGTCTAAGCTGCTTAAACTTTTTTAAAACAAATCAAAAACAACAATTTGAAGACACGCTTTTATTATTTCTTTGCAAAAATTTCTGATTTTTTAACATCACCCATGCGGTATCCAAATATTAAACACTTTCTTAAAGTGTAAAACAAATTTTCGAACAGTATTTTATTCAGCTGTTTTTCCGCTTTTCCTTGTGAGTGATGTGATTATTTAATGAGAGTAACGAGGTTATTAATTTTAATAGAAATATTGACCAAATCGTATCGAAAACGATTTAATATTGTATAGTTATCCACTTTATGCAAATGTTGAAAGTTTCAGAGCTCTAGCTGGTCGGGAAGTTGGTGAAAAATCAATTACTATCAATTCTACCACAAAATCAATTCTACTATACAAACAACAAACAACAGACACAGTTTTTAGAAAAATATATCACATCAATATTCTTACTATTTTCAAACTAAGCTAAACGCTTGTGCTATAGGACTAACTTGCTGGTCTGAAGTGAGGTTCGAAACCGCGACCTTTGGTTCACGAGGCGAGTGTCCTAACTACAAGACCAACAAGCTACTCTAATAATTATAATAAAATAAAAGTATGTAATAAAGAATATGACTTATCGTTCAAGAATATTCCTGTAGCTTATTTTTTTAATATTCGAGATTAATAGATTGTGCATTGAACATGCAGGGATGCTGGATAATTGTATTATATTATATTTGCGTTAATTGGTTGTTAGGTTTATTTAAAAAAATACTGAAAAGGTACCTTTAAAAAAAAATCAAATCAATTTTAAGTATAGGACGAATAACTTGAGGTGATTTTTTTTATGAGAACGGCGCCATATAAATGATCAATTATGAGGTTGGGTTACGTTGATTTCTGATGAATGAACATTATAAAACCGTAGATCGTTTTATTTTTACTCTGATGCAATTTGACGGCACGACGCGATTAAAATCATTAAGGCGGCACATTCATTGCACATGCATATTTCGGCGTTTTTTTGTACGAAAATGTGGGTTTTTATTATTTATTTATATTAGAATGTATATATAATCTAGACAGTGAAAATTAGCGCCGCCTAGGACACTAAAAACGATTTTTTGGCCGCGGCCTGTCGATTAATGCTTATATTTATAATGTCCAGTTTATTACTTTTATATAATAACAGAGGTTCTATCTAAGTTATTGCCCTAAAAAATTGCAGTCTAGAGTATACATTCTGATATAAATGAATAATAAAAACCCACATTTTCGTAAAAAAAAAAACGCCGAAACACGCATTTGCCGCGAATGTCCAGCCTTGAAAGCCCTAATGCAGGTATGTTAGCTAACCCGCGCCGGCCCTGCTCGGTCCTTGCCCCCTCTCTTCACGCCCCCTATCGCCAAACGAACCGTGGCCGCACAGGTTCAACACCTGGTGCTGCCGGTGCGCCCTACTACCGCGGCACTCCTAATACCGAGCGTCTCTGCCGATCTATGCCGTCTTCACATCCTGTATCGCCCTGGAGTAAGACGAACAATACTTCCATGATGATTATTTCATTACCAGCTGCAACCCGTCAAAAATGACGGGTAATTTTAAGGTTCCTAAGCAAAAAGTATTTATTAATTTTATATATAAAAAAAATCGAAAAAAATTCGAAAATCAATTTTTTGAAAAAAAATATTCTCGGAATTTTTTTTTCGAAAAAGGAATTTTACTAAGGAAATTTTACGGACGTTTCGCGGACGGACGGGCAGACAGACAACGAATTCATTATAATTGGGATAAGTATTTTTCATACAATACTATAGGTCGACCACAATCAAAAGACCATTTCCTAGCTTTGTCCGGTAAGAAAAAAGCGGGGGAAAGTTGCCTGACAAGCCCGTATTACAAGTCTCAATTTGATATTCCAAATAAATATATTTTTTTAGTTTAAACAAGGTTACTTACTTACTGGAAAAAATTCTTTTGTGTTCATTTTTTACATCGTAACAACACACATATTTTTTCCCACATTCTTTTGAATGCGGTCTAGCTATAGTTTTAATACTCAGCTTCGTTCGTGATTCGAATTCTTGTGTCCATATCATTTCATATTCCCTTGTTTCACTGAGAAAAATCAAAAAATTAATACTTGCATATCAAGCCATCTCCAAGTTACTTATTAAATGCGTCTTGACACATTCAAATAACTTTTCTACGCGTGTTATTTAAAAACACTATTTTTTGAAATATATTTTTTCTACATTTTTTTAATATAGAATAAACAATACGGCGTCTTATTATTGAGAGTCCTTAGATACTTTATAGCTCAGTATCTCATTATGGGAATGACGTTGCAAAATAGTTTTGTTAACCTAGAAATTCCAGGCGTATAAATATCACGATGCTAGAGCACACCGTTTGAAAGTTTTTACTGCTTCACACAAACAAATTCTGTTGTATAATTACGATTATTCATACATGACATTATACCGTATTTTAATTAATGATCGTAAAATTAAGCATTTCACTTTTATGAATTATACGGTTATATCACAAGTATTACTTACCGTTAAATATTACAAAACAATCTACATACATTAAACGTAATCAATGAACATTAATAAATGTGTAGCAAAAACAACGACAATAAATACATAGATAAAAAGATTTACTCGTAGTTAAAGCTAGGTTTACCAATTGAGTTAATAATATATATTCAGCAAAGGTTCCTGAGATCAGATATCAGAGAGAGGGTATAATATGATTGAACGAAAAATATTTTGTAAATCAACCAACCAAGGCCGGAAGATTCATTTTGTAAATTACATCAATCAAAGCACGAAGTTTTTGGGTTTTCAATTCTGAATTATAAAATACAAAATTCCCTATAGACAACTAAATTCATACAGATACTGGTATAGTAGTGTATATCACTGTAGTCAACTCGAAGAAAATTCTGTTCTTTGATCTCATTAATCAAAGTACTATTCTACTTTGATCATCTGTACATCTCCAAATGAAAATATTATATTCATAATAATGTATATTCAGGTACCTACAATCTGAACTAAAATTTCTCTAGACAGACTATTTGCACAATTTAATAGACGAAAATCTTTAATGTAAAGCATATAACAATACAATAATAGTTTTCTTTCGGTCTAATTGTTATAACAGTCTAATTGATGCAATTAAAGCGAAATCCTGCAATTATTCTATCTGCAAATGTCGTCCACGGACAAGCATAGCCGTGTTCATCATTCAATGAAATCTAACTCGTAAAGGTGATATGTTTGCAAAACAAATACCGGCGTGGTAGTCTGAGTCACTGAATTACAGTGACGAATGAGTATTTGGTTATAGAGCATCCCTGAGGTAGATTAGTTTTCACGTAAGAATTCAATTGGTTTGGTGTGCGCAAAAGCCCGTTACAAATTATAATACGCAAAAAAATATAATAAATGGGTAGTACAGATGCCGGCAAACATGTTGAACATTTTTCGGCGAAGTGGGGGAGAGTTTGCGCATGTACCATTCCACCAACGAGACCCAAAATTTGTCTTCTGCGCATACCCCCACCACGCCGAAAAATGTCCAAGAAGTTTGCCGGCAACTGTACATGGTGTCGGAAAACTTTTTAATGAAAAATGAAGCGTTTTCCTGCGACATATATTAAAGTTAAGTATTGTACATCTCTGTACAGAGAAAGATGGTTTATGGGAACAAAAAATATATTTAGGAAAAAATATTTTTTATAAATAGCTTGAATAAGTTAAATGTTCACCCACGCCCGTTTTTTTGAGTAAAAGCTTCCATATTCGCAGCCAGTTTGGCATTTTTTAACACTGAGAGACAGAACCATGCCACGATGCATCATGGTACGGTCGCCAGCTAAAGCCATTCACTGTGCAAATTGAGCGTAAACCATAAATAAAAATACTTTTCTTTGTTCTGTTACTCATGGGTACTTTGTGGACACCACATTATTAGCTAATCAAAAAAATTACCGCTCCGCTGCACTGCACATCGGGTACCAATAGGCCACTGCCAATCAGTAGCTTAAAACACTGTCATAACTTGCGTATTAAACACAGCAGCAGTCGCTGCTAACTGAAACCTTAACTTTTTGTCTGAAAGCAATGGTGAAATGGCCACTAGAGCCAGTAAAAAGTTCCCGCCGAAATGGAGAGAAGAAGGTCTGAATGAATGCGCGGGAAACGGCCGACCAATCAGCTGGCGGGCGACCGGGATGCGGGTAAAGGTGCTATTTTTTTTGCCCCGGCACACCTGTGATTCACCGCGCGGGAATCTTCCGCCTTTCTTCGCCAGCCCTGGCCCACGTGACGCGCGCGGCGTGACGTCACGATCCTAAAATCCCTTCCGATTAGCGCGGGAAAGGAGCGTGCGTCATAAGGTCTTTTAATCGAAGCGCCGAGAGCCATGCCACTCATCCCGGTCCTGACAAAGGATCCTGTGCAATATATCGAAATCAAACAATCGAAGCCGGGATGACGTCAGCCCCTAAAAAATGGGGGTGACAGAGATTTTAATTATTAAAAATGCTGGAGCTGGCAGAAGAGAAACGAAACTAGATTGAATGCAGTGGGGATGAGATCCCTCAGACGTATGTGCGGCAAATCAATTTATGATAGAGTAAAGAATGCAGATAATAGGAACGAATGTAAAGCTGTTCTTAGCATAATTAATACAATTAAAAGAGGGTCGCTCGGATGGTTTGGGCATATTGAGCGAATGAATGAGGAAAGAATGGCAAGACAGATATATAGTGCAAGTGTTGATGGCGCCAGAAAGAGAGGGCGACCGCGAAAGACGTGGCATGACCAGATTAACCAGATACTGGAAGATGGTCCCGTTAGAAGCCTCAACAACCGGCGAGCTTGCATGCGAAGATGTATGAATGTGGATGAGGCGAGAGTTGTATGTTAGGGCAGAAGAATGTGGCGCTCTATCCTCTCTGCCTACCCCACGGGGAAACGGCGTGATGGTAAGTTAGTTAGTTAGTCATACACAGAACACCTTTTGCATCAATATTCTTAGTACATATTTTCAAATTACGATCAACTTGCTGGTCTCCTGGGATGAGATTTGAAATCAAGACCATTAGATCACTAGGCGAATGTCTTAACTACTAGACCAACTAGCAAGCGTATCACACGTTACTTTCTAACATCACAGGTTCACCAAGTTATTGATTTATATACTGTACCGTCGCTGACTGCCATTTTTTGAACCCTGCAAGCGGGTGTTTGACGACCCATGTAGCCAATGTGCAACGAAGGCAATGGAAGCTGTTTGTTTACCACGGAACAAGTCAAATTCATCAATTAATGTAAAAAATACCCAATCAGACGTATGCTTTAAATTATTTAGATACAAATTGTAGCAAGATGACATGTGTTCGCTGAGTTTCGATGCAACCTAGCAGCCATTGTTGCATTTGGCGGCAGTACAAAGTGTACACCACTGCATCCAGCGTTTATGGCATTATATAGTTAAGGATTGTATATTGAAATAGCGATTACTCATACACTCGA
The DNA here is from genome assembly GCA_016648135.1 of Agrypnia vestita. Lineage (NCBI taxonomy): Eukaryota > Metazoa > Arthropoda > Insecta > Trichoptera > Phryganeidae > Agrypnia > Agrypnia vestita. The sequence continues at coordinate 230,661 of JADDOH010001516.1, forward strand.
GATTAATTTTTTCCATCTTTACATTTTTTTTTTCATTGTACGTAACGCAACGAGAAAATATATATGTGGGCTATACAAGCAAAGACAGCAATATCCAAAAAATAAAATAAAATATTTTGAATACAGTCACCGACGATTAGTAATTTAGAATATACTGAATTATACATTTAATGTATCTATCCCTTCCAAAATAATGTTTTCTATAAATTTATAGGCAATACTTCCTATCAAATCTCGAATTCAGTACTTTCTTACTCATTCTACTCGATGACTGCATTACATTTACCCCACATAGGTATTTAGTTAGAAAATAAAATAAAAACTTTTGAAGTCTGAAACCGTGCACACCATTTAACAACACTAATCAGTTTTGGTCATAATACGGCAGAATCTGGAATCTATAACATGTAAAAACAAAAACAACAGGATACATTATCAATTTGAAATTCAGATAGAACTTATATAAGAGTAGTAAAATTCTTTGAATTACATTATTGTGGTTGAAAAAATCGAAAATATTTTTATTATCTTAAGTGCTTCAGTTCTGATTGAAAGCAACCAAAACACGTAAACTTACAGAAAAATATAAACGCGACATATTTATAAATTACGCCAAATATTTAACTAACGCCAAACGGATGTCTCTATCTCGAGCATCAACAGTTTTATAATGTTATCTCCGAAATCGTCCGTTTTATCTACACTTTCAACACTTCATTACTATTAACTAAAAGTCAACCATAATCACCCAGCGACCTATCGCGGTTTTACGACTTGGTCCAGCCATCACGACCGTAAAAAGATCTCTAATGCTAATTGATATCACTTAATAATCAATAAAATCTTATTTTCGGAAAAAAACATATATTTTTGTAAACTATATGAACCGCTGTACAAATTATAAATGGAATTTATACAAGATATATACAGACAAGATGGATACCGAAGATTTTTTAGTTTCGTTTCGTTGGCTCGCATTATATCCCTTCAAAATTGGTGATATATAATTGGTAGTTTGTCTTACACAATATCATCATCATCATCACTCTTGGCACTACAACCCTTGTGGGTCTTGGCCTCCTCAATAATCTTCCTCCACTCATCTCGGTTACGTGCCAGTTCTCTCCAGTTCCGAAGCTCTAAGGCAGATATGTCTTTGAGGACGTTGTCACTCCATCTTAATTTTGGCCTTCCTAAGCTCCTTCGCCCTATTGGCCTTGAGTTCAGCAGGGACTTTGGTGCTTGATGCTCGGACATTCTCTCCACATGAGGCAGCCACCGAAGTCTTCCCAGTTTTATAAATTTGTGACGTTTGGCTCCTTATACAATATATTCTCCATCTTCTTCAACGGCCCTGGAGACCTCTTTCCTTCAATATACTCTCAGCGACCGTCTTCCCGGCGAAGTCGAAGGCTTCCCACTGTTCTCCTGGGTGTCCATTAAGTATTCTTTTTGGGATCTGCGCTTCCTGGACGAATCTTCCGGACGTGACGCGCCCACCACACTTTCGTGAGGATGGACACAATATTTGTATTACGTGTACATATGCATTTCATCAGTTTCAAAGATTAAGCTTCATTAATACATTTTATATTTCATGGTCGTTATTTTTTATATTGTTTGAAATACACGAAATATTCAAATCAATCTCTTGAATATCTATTTTAATTTTTTTACCTCTGAAACATATACATATTTAGCAATAATTGTCAATCAACTAACAACATAATGTAAAAACTACCCAACCTTCACTAGCCTCTAGTATTTAGTCAATTTAGATATATAAGAAATATCTAGTTCTCAATGTATTAAAAATATGGTTATTTTTGAGAATTTAGGACAAAATCTAAAGTATATTGACAATCCCAATTATAATAATTTCGTTGTCTGTCTGTCTGTCCCCGTAACTTCGTGTAACATCCGTATCTTTTTTATAGTAATTTTATTTTTCCAAAACTTTTCTTTTCGAAAATTTTTTTTTACGATTTTTTAAAAATAAAATAAATAAATTTTCCGTAGGAACCGACACGTAAAAGTACCGTCATTGTTGACGGGTCACAGCTGGTATAAATAATATTAAGGAGACATCTGTTTTTAAAATATTCGAGAGTTTGCGATATTTGTTTTTAGATCTTTTGAAGTTTAAATCGTTCCGGGCGGACACACGTGGGTGTTTATTATTGCACATTAATAGAATTTCACTAATCATTATTCAAGTCCGACGTTTCAGAAGTGAGAGGTGCCAGGTTCTCGGATTTCCGTTCACTCACAACGAGGCGAGTTTCTGTCGCATCTTTTATTACAACACGATATTTGTTTGTGATTCCGACCTCATATAAAATGCATCGTATACTATGTGTATTACTTTTAAAATAAAATTAATGAGAAAGATTAATGCAATTTTTTTGTATATAATAAAAGTAACCCATAAAAACCAAGTTTTTACTATACTCCCTTTCTTTGTAAAATATAACAATAATTAAAGACGAATTAAAACATATAACATAACACTAAACTTACAGAAATTTAATATATTTCTAAAATGTCAGATGTTTTGAGATGTCAAGATTTTGATAGATTCAATTATCATCAATATCGTACCTTATGAAATTCCAGCGTCAAATGATTTAGTCAGAATCAGATTTGAGTAATGTAGAATTCTTCAAAACTAAGCAGAAATCTAGAAGAAATAAATTACTATTTGATTTTTTCCCAAAAAACCCAATTTTGCTGTCATCTGTGAACCAATTGTTTTGTAAATTTTCGAAATTCGTAGTGATATACCTATTATACCGACGGAGTAATTCAAATTTAGAAAATATTCCGCCGCGTCGCCCGCCGTTGCTGATCAAACTTTTCTAATGATTCCAATTTGAAAAAAACCAATAAAATTTCTAAAAATCATAAATTATACTATAATTATTAAATATTTTTAACGAAAATTTGATAGACCTTCTTGATCGTCGCCACGAGTCTGCTTGCCAAGTTTCAGCTCGATTGGATCACGGGAAAAGGGTCAAAAATCGATCCAAAGTTTTTGTTGACGGCAAGCAAGCAGACGCCACGAGTTAATATAAAGGGAGTAATAAAGCAAATATTAGGTCCTTACATATGAAATTGACGTTTAGTATGGGAGGAACATAAAGTCGATTTTTTTTTATTATAATATATTTATTTAATCAAAGTATGTACCATTGCTATCTATGCACTTTTGCCATCTCATAGGTAGTTCATCGATCCCTTTACTAAAAAAACCATTCGGAAGGGAATCAATAAAATCTTTGAAGGCGGTTTGGACTGCCCCATCGGAGTTGAATTTTTTCCTTTGCAAGAAGTTATCCAAATTTCGAAAAAAATGGTAATCTGTTGGGGCAAGGTCCGGAGAGTACGGTGGATGTCTTAGACATTCCAATTGAAGCTCCTCTAATTTGGTAGCCGTCTGTTGTGCAGTGTGTGGTCTAGCGTTGTCATGAAGCAGCAGTGGCCTAGAGCGATTAACCAGCCTCGGTTGTTTAGCAGCTAGCTTTTCCATCATGGTTTGCAGTTGCTGACAATAGACATCTGCCGTAATCGTCTGGCCAGATTTAAGAAAGCTGTAGTGAACGACACCAGCACTAGTCCACCAAACGCTCACAAGTAACTCGCGTTTGTTGATTTGCTTCACTCAATTCGTGAGGTACCCACCTTTCAAGCTTTTTCACCTTACCAATTTGCTTCAAGTGGATTAAAACAGTTTTATCACTAACACCGCAGCCTGTAGCTAACTCGGATGTGGTTTGCGATGGATTCCGCTTCCACAATAGCCTTCAATTCTTCATTATCAACTTTGGTCTCCGGCCGTCCACGGGGCTTGTTCTGCAGGTCGAAATTTCCAGAACGAAAACGTTGGAACCAAAAACGCACTGTGTTTTCTTTTGCGGCACCGTCGCCATACACATCATTAATCCTTCGAGCCGTTTCTGCAGCACTGGTGCCACGGTGGAACTCGTACTCGTAAATAACGCGATATTTCAAGTTTTTCATTTTGTAAACTGAGTCTCGCAAAGAAAAAAACAATTGAGGAAAAAACAAATGAATTATAATTTTCAAAACACAAATACATGAGTAAATAGCTGTATAAATTTGGATTTGGAATTCCTAACCAAAGAGAAGATATTTGGATCAAATTTGCCAGTACGGCAAAACGCCAATTTCATATGTAAGGACCTAATATTTCATCACTATAATATGCGTTAAAAAAACTGAGTCGTTATATGGATGGTGTTCTGGAACCACGTGTTTATTAAATTAAAACGGAGATGTTTGACGTTAAACCTTTGTCACTAAAGAGGTACCAGGGAACCTTTTCGTTTTTTAACATAGATTTTTTTATGTTCCACTAAGTATAATCGGCTGAAACTTTGTGACGTATCCACAATAGTGGAAGTGAATAATTTAACATAACCTTTGGATATCTGTGGAGGGTGTTATGTGGGCGAAAAACGCTTAGGTAAAACATACACCTTCTAATGACTGCAGAGGTACCTGGATGCCTTTATACGCTTTATATATTGTACATTTAAAAGATGAAATACAAAATATGAATATTTGTAATATTATTTTATTTTTACTACGTATATTTTTACGTTATATTAACTATAAATGTCTAAAATAATTATTTAGAAGTTTGATAACAAAACTGACATTAATACAATTTTATGTTCCCTTGGATGGATGTTGCGTAACTTACCGTGGCAAACATTTAGGCAGTTTAAAATATTTTTGTACATATTTTCAAGAATATAACTAATTTTTAGGGTTAACACATTGTTGCGGAAAACCAAACTATTTACTAGAGATTATTGTATTAGCGGTCAGTATGCGTATCGGAAACTTTATTTAAAAAAATACTGAATACGCACATTTACAATAAATGAAAAAAAAAGATTGTATTATTTGTTTGTATCTACTTATATTCATTAATTACACCAACACGTTAAGTAGATACAAACAAATAATAAAATCTTTTTTTTTAAATGTCAATCTACAAAGTTGCTCAACCGATTGAAAAAACAAAAAATGATATTCATAAGTTCGTAAACAAATTTTAAATACTAGTGTAGGACTAAACAATTGCGGTGATTTTTGAAGTTACACTTCTTTTGGCGCATTCGGGGTAAAATGTTTATTGTAACGGAAGTTGCGCGTGCAGCACGCAGCAGAACATGTAGCGGAAATGCGATACCAGAGCTAACGACGCCACATTGAATTCTTGTCAACTGTCAGATTCTGTTTACATGCTAGTTAAAGAATGTTTCGATGGTTTAAGAAAGTTTTTGTTTGTAAGAGTATAACTTCTACCGCGCGTGCTTGAGTACACGCGCTATTTTTTAAAAATTAAAATGACAATTGGTTAAGTTAGGCTGTGCTGCGTTAGAGCAATTCTCTTTATTGTAAAAAAAAAAATTTTTCAAAATTAAAAATCTAAACGGGAGACGCCATCTACCCATTATCATCAAGGTAGCATCTGGCCAAAGCAAGTTATTTGCCAACACCATTGTTTGATTCTTCTACCGGGACGACATAAAATATAGCTTCCACACCGGTGCAAATGTGTCCATCATCCGGTCTCACGACAGGTGGTTGCGTTATGTTACCGAGATCGCTCGGACGTCTCACGTTACCGTGAGACAGTCGGTGACGTCATCGCGAGGCTTGACACGAAAGTAATGGCCGCGTCAAAAAAACGAAATTAGTTCAAAAAGTCTTTGTCGAGACGAATCACTCAAATCTTCAGAAACGACTTATTCAAGGCTGGCCGCAATCACAAAGCCAATATTATTGTAATAATACAAGTACATTTGTTTATGAAATGATGTATTGTAGTGAGGCACGATCTCAATGAACAACATTCGATAGGTTATGTTCTCGTTAATGCCATTGAAACCAGGGTTGGCAATGCCGGGATTCCAGCAACGATCCAGGGACCAATCACGTAGAAAAAATTTCAATTACGTTAAAAAATTACGGAATTGTATAAATAAAGTCATCATATCCACATTGATTTTTCTCTTCTTCTACAAAGTCGTAATAAAAAATGTACAAAATTTCGTTTCTAAAAAAAATTATTTTTTGCCAAAAAATAATTGCCACGTCAATTAATAATATGTAGTAAGGTTTCATATATTTATTAATAAATATAATTCTGCAAAGCTCTTTCTTTGAGGATCGAAAGGGTTCAACACAATTTTGAGATTTATAAATTATAAATTATACATCCTTATGATTTTTTAATGAGTGTATTCAGCTTAGCGACGCTATCGTGTGAGAGAACTGTAAGTGATTTAACATGTATGTATGTATAGAATTGTAAGTTATTACAAATGATTACTTACAGAGTACTTGGGTGGTCGGTTTCACGACAGAGCGAGCTATTTTATGTAGGTAGGTACTCAGCGCACAAACTGTATTCGTCTATAGGTAGATTGCACCGCCTAGGCAATCAATACAGCTCTGTTGATATAATTAAAGCTCGTACACAAAAACAAATTTACTTATATTTAATTTTACAGTTTGCCTACATATGATACTTATTCCATTATTTATTGTATTTGTTTTGTTAATATTCTTTCATTTATTTTATTTTATTATGTGCTAAGATAGCTATGCTATTTGAACACTTCGTGTTTTTTACGATGTAAATGACCAATTCAGAATTATTATAAATAAATAAATAAATTACCTACACAATTTTGAATAAATCTTAAATGTAATATGCTTGTCTAGCTAGAATAAACAGTCAATTTACAAGAAATTAGCGAATTTAGCGTGAATTTGTCTGAAATGAAAAAACACATAAATAATATTAAAAAAATAAGTGAATGTTCTCGCAATTACTGAATGCAGTCCCTTAGGCGCTTGTATGCAAAACCTTCGTACGACAGACTGAAGAATGAAACACATGAGGAGTGACTGCAATACTTTGCCTAAGGATCCCTGATGAAGTATGTGTAGCGGGGGGAGGATGAAAAGATGGTCTTTCTTAGTTGGTGGCAAAAGATTTGAGAGAGTATTCTTCATTCAATTTTGAATCGAAAAAATTCTTTACACTTTGGGTTAAACATCGACAGTTAGAAAGATAAGCGACATCAAAGATTGCATTTTATTTCTAGCTTATCTTTTGTTAATCGTTAGATTATTACGGAAAATAATTTATATCGAATATTAAAAATTCAATCGCTTTGATACAAGTCAAATAAAATTATAAGAACTTTGCATAAATTTGAAAAATATTTTTGTAGGGTTTCTGTCATTTTATTTAACCTGTTTCAACGCGAATTTTTATACTCCATATAAGTTACTGTAGTGATGGTCTACGTTTTAAAAACAATAAATAAGAATTATTATAAAAATTCAAACTTTGATGTCGCTTATCTCCGCAACTGTCGGCATTTCACTATAAGTATAAAAAATATTTTGTACTCAAAATTGTTATTATCGGTATTATTGTATTCAAAAGATCTTGCAAGGTAAATCAATGGCAGGTTAATCAAATACTGGAGTACGGTCTTGTCGGAAGCTCCAGCAATCGAAGTGCGAGAGCGAGAATATATATGAGAGTAGACGAGGCAAAATTGGCGTGCAGTTAGCGTGTTTGAAATTTTATCCACTCTGCCAACCCCTTCGGAAAACGGCGTGTTAGTTGGTTAGTTTTAATAAAGCCTGTGATTTCAAGAGCCTGAGAGGGATCGCGGGGCACGAAGGCGAGACCGATAAAAATGAGTGGGGGAAAATTTTAAAACTGCTAGGCCCTCCGTGCGTGCGAACGCCACTCGTGACGTCATGCGGAACTAATGAAAAACAGCAAAATTTCGCCGACTCGACATAACGCCGTGTGCTAGGGTGTACGTGCACACGCACGTATTAGATTATTCCATTTTGAAACAAGCGCGAGTCCCACGCTTCGCATTCTCCACTCTTCACATCTTCCTACGCCGCATTAAAGAGACAAATCTCGAGCTACGGAGCGCGCCATGTAGGGCGACTGGTCCCAGGTCGCGTTTTGGCCAAACTAAACACCGAATGGACTCGCCTTATTATAAAAATAAATTTCGCCATAGTCCTCCGAGTTTCCGGTTAAAGGTCATTATTCAATTGTATTCCAATGGTTCCTGTTCTCTGCAAAACTATTTAGACTAAAATTGTTCATTTCATCAGTTACAATACTTTATTACAACAATATATTGGTATATTTTGTTTAAACGTGGCAAACCACGTGGTCTAGAGGCAGCCCACAACTGCCAATCCAAGCGTCGTGTAAATTAAAGATATTTTATCTTGTAATAATTTATTGCATGTGACATGTCAGCCCTGGAGGAGGACCTGCAACGGTATCCGAAACGTCCGCCAGAAACGTCGTGTACACCCGGTAGGATATCCTAGAAACGTCTAACCAGAAAAACACATTTTTCTCACTTGCTAGATAGGGCGTTTAAGTGCCTAAAAATACACATTGTTTTCATGAGTGTGATGTATTATTGGACAGAAAAGATCAATTCTGTTTTCGCTATTTAATGGATAACAATGATTAATTATATTATTACAAAAATAAAAAAAAATCGAAAAATTTTTTTTACTCTAAAAAATTACGGACATTACACGAAGTTATGCCGGTGCACGGACGGACAGACAGACAACGAAATTATTATAATAATTGGGATTATATAATTAACAAGAATACATTTTATATCAACTACTAATTTGATAATTAATTATTAACTTGCTAACCACCATCACGCCATTTCTCTGCAGGGGAAGTGAGAGAGGATAGAACACCAAATTCTTCTATCGTGGCACACTACTTTTGCTTCGGCTAGATTCTTACATCTTCTCATGCATACTCTACGATTGTTGTTAATGATTATTATTAATTATTGTTATGCTTATATTGTACAAGCAATGCTTGGGACCCAATTTTTAGTTATGTTACTGCCCGTACTATTATATAAATATTATATGAAAATGTGGCGATCGCATACACGTGCGGTGCGATTTCTAGTAATTTTAAGTGTTATCTTGTAGTAAAACAATAATTGATGTAGACAGTAGTTTTGTATATGTATGAAAAAAAACTGTAAAAATAAATTAATACTAATAATATCCGTTTTCTTTTATTTTAAACCCAACGAAATCTGCCTGTTGGATGTCACTTTTGAAAATTTAATTAATTTATTGCGTCATTAATAATTAAAACCATGAATGTCTTTTACATCCTCTTGAATCCCCCGGGAAATAATACCTTTAGATAATAAAGTTTGGGCGTGATTAAGCGAGGTGTTCGCGAAATAAAAGTAAATTAAAAAAAAACTAAAAAAAACAGATCCATAGATCAATCCGGTGGTCGAAAGCATGGGAGAATTCAGTTCAATATGTGGTTATAAACTACACCAGACTCTTCCAGAACGCCACGAATGCAGGTGAGGGTTACAAGTCTGTCTTTTGTGATAGACCATTATTTGAAGGCAAGAAAGCGTGATATTTATTTAACAAAACCCTTGACAACAGCTGATAATACAAAATTCACCGCTGAGAGGGTGGTGCATGCAGCGTGCGTATGCTGGAATGTATAAATATGCACATTGATTAAATTTAATCGAATCCAAGGTATGGTTATTACATAAATTATAACTCAGAGTTGAGAAAGTTCTACTAAGTTGGTTGGGATAGATGCAATGTACATACGACTGATGCAATACAAATGGACATAAATCAATATATATCAATATATATACATATAAGTTTCCTCCACAACCACCCACCGGTATTTATGGTGGAAGATAGCCCTTGGGGTCACATCGAAAATATGCGAGTTTGGTGGGGGTGGCTGTGCGTGGGTGGGAGTGGGTGACGAAAATGTGATTTCTAGCACATTGTTTTGTTATGGGAAGGCCATAAATGCTTCAGATTGTTTCAAAATAGGCGCGCCGACTGTGTCGGTGAGTCTAGAAAGTTACGTAAAAACCTGCTCTAGAAAATTCCGAAAGTTCTATAGGGTTCAAAACTGAGTGGCGGAATGTGTCGGTCTGTCTAGAAGGTTCCTGTACATTCGATAAATTACTTGAAAGTTCTGGAAGGAGAATGTTCTAGAAGGTTCGCGAAAGTTCTATGACTATCCAAACAGTGTACTAAAAAACTACGCGTGCGAAGCCGCGCGGGCACAGTTAGTCATTTATAAAGGCTAGAGTGGACCTGGCATGATTAAACCAAACAGAATATATTTTAGGGGAGAGAAATATATAAAATTAGAAAGCAATCGGGTATTCATTGTTGCTAGGTGGTGGCCGTTTTGCTGACAATGGTGGCCACTGCGCGAACACGGTCAGCATTTCTATAAAATCTACTTTTCAGCTTCGGAAAAATATATTTAATTATAACAGGTGCTCTACATGCGGTTATTGGTCTACCACGGTACAATTTAACTTACTCAATTAACATTAACTAAAACCTAATCAGATAGATTATAGTTTTAATTGATAATTAAATAAGTTTCAGCGATAACGTGACATAATGCGCTACCTTCTATATGTATGTATACGAGTCTGCCGAGAATGCCAAGCCAAATGCCAGCCATTATTGGCATTTATAGAATATTGTATATACATATAATCATCATTCATACCTCTCGTGGATTGTAAAGGTCGCTTAATTACTGTTTCTAATATTTGATATACTAGATAATGCCACATTTTCCACGGACGTGTATCTGTTACCAAGGGCCGGTTGCATAATTTTTTGTATAAACCATCTCTTTTTGCGTTTCCCACCAATCAAACAACCCATTTTGATAAAAATCTATAATTTTCAGGAAAGATTACTATAAAGTTGATACAACCGGTACGAAATTAGTAGTGTGGATAGAAATGAGTAGCTTGTTGGTGTAGTGGTAATGATGCTAGCTAGCCTAGTGATCTGGTGGTCGGTGGTTCGAGCCTCATTCCAGTACACCAGCAAGTTCTGCCACGTCTGCCACAACAAACTATATCAACCATTTAAATATATCGCAAAAGAGCATTATAAAAACCATTTTAAAACTTCCAATCAGAACGCCCTCAAAAGAGATTTTCAAATGTCTTGACGTACCGAACATAAAAAAATTATATGTCAAGAGCATTCTCTTACAACAATTTAAAGACAGAAAACAAAATAGTAGAACACAGGCATACAATACGAGAGGCAGTAAAATTGTAAATAGAAATATACCAACTTTCAACACAACAACTTTTGGCCAAAGAAGCTATATCTATTTTGCAACAAAACTCTACAACATCCTTCCTCCAACCTTCAAAAATATTGAAAAGTTTGAAGAGTACAAAAAAAAGATAAATCAAGTCCATGCAGATAAATTAAAAGGAGTATTAAAAACTACGTAGAAATTTAAAAATGGAAAATAAATAGGTATAAACTAGTCCGCCTCAGCACAGGAATCCCTAGTGAGGAGGACTAAGAACACAAATATCAACAATATCATTATACATACATGCTATTATATTAAACATGTACAAATTGTATCTAAATAGAACCTAATAAAAAAAAGTTAGTTATGTTTTCATAGCACAAGTGTTTAGTGTTTGAAAATGGTGAGAATATACCGTGTCCGAATCTATTAAAAAAATGGAATTTAATACCGAGAATATCAATCAAGTATAATCTAGATGCCAGGAAACCTACATACACTTAAGATAAAAAGTTAATCTTAACAGCGACTAAAACTGGACGTACCATCATTGTCGAGAACCCGCATCTGGAGAGTTTTCGTGTCGCACCAACATTGATACCCCGGGATCCCGATTGATTCGTCGTAATTCAACGTGCTCCGGTAAAAAGCTGTCATTGCGACGTAATGGGTCCTAATTAATGGTCAAGCCGGGTTCGTGAAATCGGTCTCGAACCATAAAACTCCATCTTGATTCCGCCGTCATGGTTCGATCGGCGCGGCCATCACGCCACCGCGATCCGAGAACAGGCCGACCCTTGCTGCGGGTGCTCCAAGGCGCATTATCGCTCGGCTCGATTCGCTCCGTTGATGATGGTACGAAGATAGTTCCCGAAGATAAGGGGTCGATTTGCGAGACAGTTCCCACCGCGCAGCTCGGCGCCCGAGCCGGAAATCTGTACGCACAATCACGGGGAGCGGCGTCGCGTGCGGCGGTGTGATTATTGCATTAAGCCATGTATTCACTAGGGGACAAATCGCGAAACATTCCGCTCGGCATGTCGCATCAACATCTACGCTCATGTTTCGGGGACAATGACGCGGTCATTTGACGTGTACACACCAACAAGGTCCTTTTTGCAAATAATTATTGTTTTCCAGACGTCGCGGAAATATATCGCCCTATGAGGTTATGATGATAGCCGCGTATCCGTTTATGTTAATGAGTTTATCGAAAAGTAAGAGGAGAAAAAAGGGGAGAATGCGAAATTATTTACTGCAAAGAGAAAGAAGGACGGACATTCTATGCGATCTTCGATCGATACAGCTCGATGAGTTCAAGAACGATTTCGTTTCCCCGCATTGTCATCTTGACAGATACAGCGCATGCGTATTCACTTGTAAACATACCACGTGGTACTGACGCTCCGCGGAATGTTGCAGTGAGTACGCTCGGGTACCGTGCGCATGGCAACGTTGCCACGGCACGTAGAAATGCCGCGCTATGTTGTGCGCGAGGTCGCGGAACAGTGCACGACGTTGCAACGTCACGTAGACTCTGTGCCGCGCGTGCTGTTGAGGGACAATTTGTCCCCTAGTGAATACATGGCTTTACGCTCTAGAAATTGTGCACCGGCGCAGGCCTGCAATAGAACACATGTCGAAATGATTGCAGCCGACTTGAATATGGGAATTTTTTTAAATAATTGGACACAGCGCTTCACGCTCGGTCCGCCTCCGATCGGAGTGGAATAAATTGTAATTAAAGGTGAGACGAACGTGCACTCGCTACGTTAATGATGCGAGAAGTTGAAGGAAGGAAGACTATAAAGCAAGCCCGAAACGCGAAGTTACGCTTACCCAAGGAAAATGCAATCATTTCGACGTTTTTTTTCTTCGGTTTCGTACATCTTCGAGTAACTTCGTAGCTTAGTAACGCACTGCGAGCGCGCCCGCAACTTTACTGACTTTGAACGGTGAGCACGGAATCCGTGCCTTCCGTTCTTCGTTTATATATTTTCAAACATAATAATTTCGTTGTCTGTCTCTGTAACTTCCGTAACTTCGTTCGAATAAATGGATAAATTAAACGCCCGGAGATGGAGCTTGAACCCCGGGCCAGCAAACACGAAGGCGGCAACGATAGCGACGTTGCCATCACTTTGCCTGCACTACCCGTCAAAAATACAGTACATATAGGACTTAGTGAAGACGCGAATCATTTCATGTTCCACCCGATCGCCGGTAGGGGAAATATTAAAAAAATGTTCGCTATTAGGGACCTACGCAGTTTACAGGTTTAATTGTAAAAATAAAATTTTATCAATAAAATCCTAAAAATAACAATATAATAATTAATGCTATTTCGTTAAAAATAAAGCAAGATTTTTACCCACTGCCATAACCAATTCATTATGTATGAGTGTTTATGGTACGTGTATTTGGAATTAAGGAAATTGGTCAAATTCTAGGCAATTCATGCACTTAAGTCAAATTGGACAAAATAGAACATTCGTGACTTCGGCTCCATTGGGACGGAATCTTTTGTAATGGTTCCTCAGAAACATCGTCTGGATTTTGTTTCAATTTCAGATGGATTTTGTTCCATGGAAAATATGAAACACGTTGAACAAACGCATTATTAATAATAATAACTCGTCCTGTAAAATAATAAATTTTAATTATGATAATATTTTTCACAAAAAATATTAAATGATAAACTGGGCGTCCTAGGCTTGACTGAATCGATATCGTACCATTTTTTTACTTAGAATTTTTTACCCTTACGAATTCATGTAAAATATATAAAACACATAATGTTTATTATGTTTTTTATATATTTTAATATATAAAATAATAAATAATAAATAATAAGTAGTTTGCAAAATTGTTAAAGTTATAGAGCTGACGCACTTGTAGAAGTAGATTGGGCGGTCTAGCCGCATGTAGAGTACTCAGAGTATCATAGACTCTAAGGAATCGTAAAAAAAGTTAATTTTTTACATAGAATTTAAAAAAAAAATGATATCGCTCAATGCTTAAAGAAAAGTGTAGTTTCTGATGCTGTGCTGAATATTAGGGTATTTAAGCCGTCTATAACTTAGTTTTTTTTTCTCTAGCCGATTTTCTTTTCTCATAAATAATGTGTCATATTATAACTGTATTTATGTGTACATGCGTACAATCATACATATTTTTTCTCAAAATGGAAAATTTACAAAGATTATAAGATGAAAATACTAAAAATATTATATGTAATTTTATTGAATTGAATATAATGAATTGGAGCTGTATTGAAAATAAAACGATATCAGGAGTCGGGGTTGTATTTGCGAGAAACTCACGAACCGGAGCTATATTTGTGAGAATGCCACTAACCGCTGCGGTTTACGATTTCCACGGTTTCTGAGCCCCGATTAAAAATTAACAAAACGTGTTCATAAATTTTATTCGTTTAAAATTAACTCATTTTTACTTGCCTTTACATTATTGACCATAGTTGGCTAACCTTCGGACGTATTTAATTAATATTACTATACATTGGCAACTATAAGAAATGAAATGTATTTTATCTTGTACTTACTCTATTAAAGTGTCTCATACCTGTATTTTAATGTTATATATGCTATTCAAAGATATTTTAATAAAATGTATGATATTTATACTGATATTTTATCTGTAGATATAAAAAAATAACATGCATTTTAAAACTTGTTATCGTCTATTAAAACGCAAAATCTTCATAATAATATTATAATATTATATTATGTGCCTTATAAAAATCACATAACTTTTTATGTAATTACTTATTTAATTTATCAATAAGGTAAATATGTACATACATGTGCGCACATCAGCTTACAAAGTACCTAAATGAGAAATAATAAAAGATAATAATAAGCATACCGATTTTTGTAAAATATATATATGTGTCTAAATAGAACTAGGTCTATCACACGACACACCTAGTTCTATTTAGACAATTATAGTCATTTACGGAATTAAAACAATAATTATGATTCACACATACATTTATGTAGGTATTTACTAATTACTTATATGTATAAGTATGTATGCAAATTTTTATATGCAATTTTATATGCATATTCGACAACACTTGAATATAATGACATAAAAATAATATACAAAATGTATAACGATATATTATAACACATGAATCGGTATAGATAAGATTAAAATGCTAAATATATAATGAGACATAAAATTAAAATTAATAAAAAAACATGTACAAAGAAAGGAGTCGCAAAGACAGTTTGGACAACTTGAACACTAAGCAAATCGAATTGAAGTAAAAATGTGCTAGAATATAAGCGAGACCTTCTATCTTCTTCTTTCAACTCGGATAAACTTACCTAAAATATTTTATGTCCATTTTTTTGGGTTCGTGATAGTTTTACGACGGCCCTCTATTCATTTCAAAATGGCTACTCCTGTCGCACAAAATATTTCGGACGAGCACAAAAAATAGAACAATCGTGAATGCAAAAGGAATAAAGATAACAATAATTGCAGAGATGACTTCCGGCCCATAAACGAAACAATGACGCCACAAACCCATTAGAACTTCAACAAAATCCCTTTTCAAAATTAAACAAAAGCATTTCAGGTGAGCAGCTTAAAATGTATGCAATAATAAATCGTGGGAATATTTCGTACTTCGTTTATAATTTGTAATTAATTTGATCACGTTTTCAATATGTTGCATAAAGCTACGTACAAATTTACTATCATATTTACATTTCAATCTATTTTATAGCAACTGTTGGTCATCATTACAATGCACAGAATTGCAGAAAAGCTAACACTCCCTTATGTTAATGGCTTCGCATCGTACAATATAAATATGCTAATACCACGGAGAAGAAAACCATCAGAATATTAAAAATGTCTACCTGTAACATGAGACTGCCTCGCTTTCCTCAGATGGGATTTTTCATTTGTCATCTTCAGCGACTTCTTTCTGCCGGAATTTTCTAATTTATTTTTCTTGTTATTTTTCTTAGATTCGCACAACCCCGAAGCCGCTGTCCTCTCAACTGTATTCACTCCCGAAGTGACGTCGATATTCTCTTTATCTTCCGAAAGGGCCTTCTGACTTTTTCTAACCTTATTTTCCCCGCCCGAATTCGCCGTGAAGGATTCTGAAAATATATCGAAACCCCATCTTTCGATCATTCTTTGTCTCTCGCTGTCGAACTGTTCGGATATTATTTTGGCAGTCACGGCTGGGTCTGGCTTTCCAAAAAGACATAAGCGATTACTTGGATACCTCGAAATGTTTTCCACAGACCTCAGCACGGACATCGTGGCAGGTGACAGAAAATTTGTGTCTTCCGGCATTTTTCCCCCGACTAACATATCACGGTACGAGAAATAATCGACGTCAACGCCGCACTGCTCGAAACTTCAAATACCCGTATAATTGTCACAATTTAACACAATTTATTAAAATAGAATGCTGTATTGACCAGACTGGCGTACAAATGCTCTAAATTATTCGAATGAACGAAACTTGTGTCAGAATGGATAATAAATAGACCTAAAATTGAACTACATACGTCGACAAGACGAAAAAGTCAATTGTTACAATAAATTCACTTATAAATGTGTATTATTTAGCGCACGATCGACAAATAAACTACGAATATTATAACAAAACTAACGGAGAAATGTTTTAGAACGGTAAATTAACACATTTCGTAATGCACGTAGCAGAAGCGATCACTACACCTGGTGTACGTTTCCCGCCTTTTTGCCGTGCACAACCGAGCGTCACTCGGGTCGGCAACAAACTGATAGGCGGCAATACGTAATGCGTGCGAGGGGGACGCGCCAGGTACGCTTCAGCGGTGGGAGCGAGCGAGATGCGCGATAGTTCTCGCACTGCAGAAATTGGAACCTTTTATTTTTAAATTTCGAATTTCTGCGAGGAAGCGTGTTCCATTTTTGCGAATATTAGCTATTTGAGACGTCGACGAAACACGGAAAAATAAAAGTACTCGCTTATTGTTATATGCAAGCACGATTGTTGACAAAAAACTATTTCAATGTGTTGCTAGTTGCGAGATTTCTTCGAATACGTTTTACTGAGATCGTCCGACTGTATTTTTTCCTACGAGTGCGATAGGGGTAAATGGTTCTTTTGTACATTTTGATTGCAATTGACGTTCGAATTTGCGGTTGTGGTTCTTTTTAAAAAAAGATGCAATTATCTAGCATCTACGTGCTTTGGTGATGTAAAAGGAATGAAGCGAAACGTGTTGCATGTTTATTATTTTATATCTGACATCACTGACCCGCAGGATGATGACACAATCAAAAAAGTTGGTGTACCTACGCTTGTACAAATCTGCCAAATGCATGTTTTATTTTTTAATTATTACTTTACTATCGTGTATGTAATATGAAGTACCTACCAACCTTACGAGACCTACGTGGTATCGAATCCTTTACCTACATCTATACGACATTACGTCACCATGAGTCATAGATATTATTTATTGGTGAAATGTGCATTGTATGTAATTAATAAATTGTTAGACGTATTTATGTACCAGAATCTTATGCAATTACGTATGTGCGTTAAGATATTCGTATTTCTTCTTAGGTTCTATGGGTATCTACTTTGTGTATAAAAAATAAAAATCTATTATTATTAAATATTTTATTATGTTTGTTGTGAGTAGCTTTTTAAATTTAGTGATTCCAAATGAAATTTACTGTTATCTGATGGTAGAAAAGTAGTGTACGTTAGAGTTCTGGTAGGTACCAACACTGTTAAATTTAAGGGAAAAGTCTGGAGTTGGTGAAATATGAAATAAGAGATTGAAGATTTAATTCATATTGGAGTGAAAAATTAATAAACTAGTACTGAGTAGCTTCAATGTATTTTTTTTCAGTAAAAATTAATAAATTATTTCATTGGCTTTC
This sequence comes from Agrypnia vestita, assembly GCA_016648135.1. NCBI lineage: Eukaryota > Metazoa > Arthropoda > Insecta > Trichoptera > Phryganeidae > Agrypnia > Agrypnia vestita. The sequence goes on from JADDOH010001516.1 coordinate 248,803, forward strand.
TTTCCAATTTCATGTTCGACATAATCTTTTTTTAATATGATCGTAAAGGGACAATAATTTATACTAAAATTATAATATATCAGTATTCTGTCACTTTTGACTTCGAAATATATTTAAATATGAAAATTTTACAAAAAATTTCATCATAAACCTATACTAACATAGGCTAATTCCAAGATAATGGTCCCATTGCATATACAACGAAAATGAGTATTTCACTATATTATTGAATGTGCTAATAACAAAATGAAAGATAATTTATGTTTAAATAGTGAGTATTAAATAAGATATTACACTTTAAAGTTCCGAAAAATGCACTGCATATTTTGACATTTTATAGGCAATATATCATATTAGGTTAGGTTATTAGGTTTGGTTAGGTTAGGTTATTAGGTTTGGTTTGTTTAATTTAGATTACTATTATTTTAGTTAGATTAAATTAACAGGACGTTAAATTATATCGACGGCTCCTATGTATAATATCGTAACCCACAAAGCGACGATTTTGAGTTTGTTCTGTATTTCATGTTTTTAATTATATATTTAATTCCTAGAACGAATTTATTTTTATTTTTATAATAACAAAACGTTATTTATTGCAAAATATTTATTTTTCCTTCTTGGAATTAAAGATATAATTAAATACACATGTGTATACACAAAGAATTCAAAATCTTCGATTTGTGGGTTACGATATTATACGTAGGAGCCGTCGATATAGTGAAATACTTATTTGCATTGTATGAACAACGGGACCATCATCTTGGATTATTCCCTAACATATATACGTGTGCATCGAATACAATAATGTTTGCCGTCATTGAACGTGTATAAGCGTAAAGAAAAGTAAAAAAAAAAACAGTTTACATATTTATATTATCTACTTGTTTATGGGTATTTCTGAGTCAAACTAAATACTCTTAAAAGTATAATGTAAATAAATTGTGCTTTATTATAAAAATACATTTTTACTTGAAAGGAGTCGGTTTGGTATTAAATAATAAAAGAAGCCTATTGTAAAAAATAATTTTTGTTTATTAGGGGATTTAATTATGTAAGAATAATTACTTTAACTGCATCATACGTGTGTTTAATATAAGGGACGGGGGACATTCTTCCCCTGTGCCCCAATCCCTTTGCCTAAATAAGGGAATTAGTTCTTCTCTGTACAATTTTATACTTTGTGGGTTTTATTATTTTTCCTTCTGTCTTCATCATCTTTCCATAACACGAAGTGGTTGTCGGTATAAAGTTTATTTATCCTAATAACTGTGTATTTATAAGTATTTCTGTCGTATAAGGTTACCAAGCCTGCTTCGCAAACATTTAATGTTATTTAATCTAAATAATCAAATCTACGTTTCTAATAGAAAATTAACTATTTCCGGATATAGAAAAATATTTTATATTAAATTACTCGCGTCTATTGGATCTGGGAAGTATGCCCTCGCGATTTTTTATAGAACTATGTTAATCTTTAAAATCTCTCAGACATATGTACTCGTATCTGTTATAGCTGTCATAATATCGAATTTAATGCGCCATACGTAAGATTTTTTCCGATTTGTATTTCGACACGCTCATTTTCCCTATGTAGCATATTTTTTTAAGAGAAATGTCAAAAGAAAGAATTGCATTTAGCTTTAGAATCATGGTTCTTAGGATAAACCAGTCTCCTACTTCTGTCGATAAAGCAGTCGTTTTCCCTTATCAAACTCGAGTCAAGGGTCCATGACCCGAACCAGGCTTCTCTAGGTGCAAGAATTATAATGCTTGCTATATAAACTAAATTGCAATGATTAGCGTAATATTTTAACACATGACGATTTAAAACATGGCATTGTCGCTCTTATTTAAATTACTATTTTGCCAACTGTTTCATAATTTTTTTCAATATTTTATATTGAAATTTCTTTATTGAAAATAAAAAAGTAACCCATAAAAACCAAGTTTTTATTATACTCCCTTTCTTTGTAAAATATAACAACAATTAAAGACGAATTAAAACATATAACATAACACTAAACTTACAGTAATTTAATATATTTCTAAAATATCACATGTTTTGAGCTTGATAAGACACTTCATGCTTTGAAGATTAAATTCTAAAAACATTTATCAGTCAATTTAGATTTTCTAAATTCGTAGTGAAGTACCTATTATGTATACCGACGGAGTAATTCAAATTTAGAAAATATTCCGTGACGTTATCGGGCCGCCGTTGCTAGTAATCAAACTTTTGTAATGATTCCAATTTGAAAAAAACATTAAAATTTCTAAAAATCCGAAATTATACAATAATTATTAATTTTTTTCAACGAAAATTTTATAGATCTTCTTGATCGTCGCCACGAGTCTGCTTGCAAAGTTTCAGCTCGATTAGATCACGGGAAAAGGGTCAAAAATCGATCCAAAGTTTTTTCGACGGCAAGCCGGCAAGCAAGCAAGCAGACGCCACGAGTTTAATATAAAGGGAGTAAAAATATTACATACATTTTACATTGAATATTACATTTTTTTATGTACATGTTTAACTGTTCCCAGTAAAGTAATACTTGTGTTTGGGGACAGGAGTATGATACATAAGAGCATGAATGGATAAGAATGTATGAGTTAATAATGAAACATTGTAGAGAAATACAAACATCATAAGATAAATATTAGTGACCCAAGTATACTAATTATTTCGGAGCATCGTTATTTTTTATAATTCTAACTATTTTTTGTTTTAATTATGTATATTCTATTTGTTTTATGTGTTTCTTGAATTTTGTGTAGTGTTCTTCAGTTCTAATATTCATTGGTAAGTTATTAATATATTTGGCTATTTTGTTATATTTAGGAATGTTTAAGCATCCTATTATTTACGCTCTTTGGCTATGACTTTGAGTATTATGAGTTTGCGGTGTATTTATATTTTGTTGAGTGAATGTTTCTTTATGTATTTGTAAAATAGAGGTGTTTTTGTATAATCTGTCTAATGTTGGCACATTAATTTCTTTAAAAAGTATATCTGTAGGGAAGGTTCTGTGTTTTTTAAAAACATTATTTTGATAATTAATTTTTGTGTTGTTTTAAGAGTCTGTAAGTTACTTTTATAAGAGCCCCCCAACCTATTGTTCCGTATTGTAATATAGATTGTACATAAGCATAATATAATGTTCTGAGTGATTCAATCGTTAAAATGCTGCGTAATTTTAAAAATATATAATGATTGAATTATTTCTTGTGTACGTTCCGATTCTAACAAATGTCGTTTCGATCAGCTGCTCCCGCCGGCTGACGCCATTTTCTATTAGTCTCTATGGATACCGATGCTTACTGCCATTCAAAATCTATCAACTCACACCCGCATACGCACGCCAATAGTTGCCTACCAATATTGTTACAATTTCTATGCTAGCTCGTGCATTGTTGAGGAGTCCGATGGAGTGTGGGTTCGCATTGTTTGCGTGTGTTTGTGCGAGTTACGTAGGCGCAGATTGAAAGCCGTCATATGGTGGGCCGACTTCAAATAAAAGCGGGAGCGTTTTGAAAGAAATACGCGGAGATTACCATCTGCAACACCTGTGTGCTTGCAGATAGGCAGGTCGCTGCGTAAGTGCATAGTCCATGTCGCTGGTAATCCTTGCAACTGTTGCGTAAGGCTGGTCGAATAATGAAGAAATATGTCAAAGATATTATTTTTCGATGTTATGTGACAAAGTTATTAATTTAAAAATATAAACTCTTTGTAAACCACATTTATTAATTTAACGTTGATTGATTTCTATACCACTGTATTTTGTAAACTTTAATTTATCAATTTAACTTTAAGCTAACGTTTTTCAATGCACTATCCCGTAATATATCGTTTTTTCTCTAGACAGCAATATAAAGTAACAATTATACAGGATTATTTGGAAAACATTAATAACCTCGCAGGACTACATTCCTGCTTTAATTGTGAGTCGAAAGTGTACAAGCAACCATGATCAATAGTTATGGAGATAAGCGACATCTAAGTGTGCAACTTTTTTTCAATATTTCTGATTTATTTTTTGTAAAGCGTTGGACTATCATTACAATAACTTATATCGAATATGAAAAATAATCGAATATATATAATAAAAATTCTTCCTATTACAGTTGGAAAGGCAGGGTTTTTATCATTTTATTTAACTTGTATTGAAACAAATGTATTTTTCGTAATCGATATAGGTCACTGTAATGATAGTCCAACGTTTTACAAAAAATAAGTCAGAAATATTGAAAAAAAATGCAAACTTTGATATTGCGTAACTTCATAACCATTGATATTCATAACTATGCCAACGGCTACTTGAACATGTTTTCCAAATAACCCTGTATATATATTGGCGGCTATTATATAACATTATAACTTCGTCGAATTTGAAGTTTGACAGATGTCTTGACATTTTTCGTAAAAATTTAACGCGTACGTCCCATCTATTTTGTGTCTTGGTAATATAACCTTGTTAGAGTGAGAACAAGGGAGTATTTTTGCAAAGTACTCCCTTATTAAAGTCGTGTGATAGTCGGATATAAATACGCAAGAACTTACGGACTCGCGTGATATTTCGTGTGAGCGTGGCTCAGACGACCTCTTTCCATTTAAGAAAGACAATCGAATTAGTATGTGTAGGTAAGCTGTGCGTACGACGCACGTTGTTTTTTGTGTTGGTGTTTACTGGTATAAACACCAACACAACAAAACATTGTATTTTCTACGGCGTACACATACTAATTCGATTGTCTTTCTCAAATGGAAAGAAGTATACCTACTCGTATTAAAAAAAAACTTTAACAAAATAACCCATAAAAACCAAATTTTATTATACTCCCTTTCTCATTGAATCAGGTTTCGTGCGTCGGGCTAATACTCATTTGTATTGATTCCAATTTAAAAAAAAAATTAAAATTTCTAAAAATCCAAAAATATACTATATTTATTAAAAATTTTTAATCAAAAATTTGTTAGATCATTTTTATCGTCGCCACGAGTCTGCGTGCAAAGCTCGATTGGATTACGGGAAAAGGGTTAAAAATCGATCCAAAATTTGTTCGTCAGACAAGCAAGCAAGCAGACGCTACGAGTTAAAAGAAAGGGAGTAAGAATTTGTTCTATTTAGTGTTTTGACATTTATACTTTACATGGTGTTATCTATACACGGTATAATACGTTTATATGATAGAATATATAACCAGTGTTTCAAGTAAAAAATTATATTTTCAATTTTTGCAAGGTTTTTATAATTTTATTCGACTTGTATTAAAGCGAATGAATTTTTCATAATCGACATAAGGTGCTGTAACGTAGTTCAACTTTTTGCAAAAAATGAGTCAGAAATATTGAAAAAAAAAATGCAAACTTTTATATTGCATATCTCCATAACTATTGGTATTATGGTCGTGGTTGATCGAACATTTTCCACTCATTATCGAGGTAGAAATTCACCTGTTAAGTTTTTCCTACTAGCTATGAGATTTTTTTTCCTACATTCCTGTAGATTTTAAAATATATATTTTTTAAAATTAATACAATAATTTTTATATTTCCTAATATACAGCATAAGATATAAAGTATATTAAATTTTTAATCAAAAGTAAGTACGGTGTATTTTCTTAATTTTTTCTTAAAAGTCGTTACATTGTTTTCATCCCTAATAACCCCTGTTGTAGGTCGACCACAATTAAAAGACCATTCCCTAGCTTTGTCCGGTAAGAAAAAAGCGGGGGGAAAGTTGCCTGGCAAGCCCTTATTACAAGCCTCAACATGATATTCCAAATAAATATATTTTTTTTAATTTAAAAAAGGCTACTTACTAGTAAAACTTATTTAGTATTCATTTTTTGCATCATAACAACACACATATTTTTTGCGCACATTCTTTTGAATGCGGTCTAGCTGTAGTTTCATATATAATTTCATCCCACAATACATCAAAGAATTTGCGTTCGATCTTTTTTCTTCGGAATGGTAATCTTATTTCATCTTTTCTTCTTGTACTCTATAGTCACGTTCATATTGTTTAAATTAAAAATAAGTTAGCGTATAGTTATAATTTTTGTGCTAATCGGAAATCAAATATTTTTGAAGGGAGGAAAAATTGTAAGCCATGCGTGTGCGCCGATCGACAAGCTCGAGACCAGGGTACGGGCGTGGCGGTAATTATGGATTTTAATTAAAAATTCTTAGAGGTGGTTGAATTTTTGATAAGAATATCCCAACTGTGGCCGCGCAAAGAATGAACTCACTTTCCCACGAAAAGGGGCAAAAACTCCCACGCCTCGCGCGAGGCACTCGACGGACGACTTCCGCCAGCCGGCGCTTCATTGTCCTTTGTTAAATTGCATTTTAAATAATATTAGCGGCCCCAAGCCCGGCGTTGCGCGGGATTCGGATTTGCAACAGAGCTAGTCCTACTTATTTTTTTAGATTCATATCTAAATTATTGTGAGTCGAAAATGGCTCAACACTGTGAAAATATCAACAGTTATGGGGATAACCGACTTACATTTTTTCAATATTTTATACTTATTTTCTGTAAAACATTTTGCTATCTTTAAATTAAGAAAAATGATTAAAATCTTACAGAAAAATTCAAATTTCTGTAAAAGTAATAATTAAATGAGTTTTATAATCTTCTACCTATTCGATTCAGTTAAATTCAATGAATTTGGTATATACAACATTTACATTACAAACATACATTTAAATCGTAAATATTTCTAACATTTAATACACATATTTACATTAAAAATAATTCTTAGTATTTTATATATTGTGTATTGTGTAACGAGGCTAAAAAGAATCAAGCACTTATGTCAAGTGACAGTTGTTTGAAATGATCACAATAATAACGAAGATTCCAGAACGGCCTAGCATAATCTAAGGCTTACGAGAAACATCTACGAACGTCTAGAAACCACGACTGTTTTTATTTATTGTGTATTACGGAAGTCGTTGATTCCCAGGCATGTGCCTCGTCGGTAGTTTAGTATTTATGTATTTATTTAACACTTTTATGGGTTTTTACAAAATGTACAATATATAAAATAAAAAAAAATAACATAAGATATACAGTTAAAAGATTCAAGTACATATAAGTAGTATAAGCAGTAAGAAGAAAAATAAATATTTATTATCCATTACCATTTAGTTGACATACACACACGTAGTACGTGTGTACTACTATGTACGTGTGTGTACACGTACATATATGTGTGTACATATACACATACATGCATACATACATACACCATTACCATTTAGTTGACATACACACACGTAGTACGTGTGTACTACTATGTACGTGTGTATACACGTACATATATGTGTGTACATATACACATACATGCATACATACATACACCATTACCATTTAGTTGACATACACACACGTAGTACGTGTGTACTACTATGTACGTGTGGGTACACGTACATATATGTGTGTACATATACACATACATGCATACATACATGTATATATAGAATTCATAAAGGTTTGATTCAAAGGTTATTGGTAATGATGCGTAGGCTAATTTTGAAGGCAAGGAACATATCCGCGAAAATATCTAGCTTATTTTGGAATTAAGGATATTAAATTTTGACATGGAGCGGGTAATAAAACAGTTGTTTAAGTAATTAGCTCTGCCAAAATTTAGGTAAAATAAATTGTTTGAACACTTAGGGTGTGTAGGACAATTTAAACCTATTTTTTCTAATGAGTAGGGAGAGTCAAATAGGTTGTTCAAGAGTGAAACAATAGATAGGAAGTTAAAAAATGTAAATAAACTTTTTTTATAGTTTTATTGGAATTTTGATACATAAAAAAATTTGATACATAAATTTTTATCGTTGTACCTCTCCAAAAAGAGACTAACTCTTGTGTCTGACACACTCTGTGAAAGACTCACTTATATATTATATGTATAAATATCTATATATATATTTTTTTTTTTTTTTATTATTTTTTTTATTTTAATTTTTTATAGTACATAAATAATATTAAATTTAAAACTTTCTATTACTAAAGAAATATTCTAAAGATATGATAAGAAAGAGAATATGATAAAGAGTTTATACACAATTAAGTAATATGTAAGTAGATAATTAATTAAAAATTTAATTAATTACGAGGGTTTTTTTTCAAATATTTTTTTAAAGGCCTAATAATTTTTTCAATTCTCATTTTAACAGGTAATTCGTTGAACCATTTCACACCTCTAAATGTATAATGATGCTGGGCAGTTGTGGTAGATACTACAGGGATATGCAATTTACCAAGATTTATATTTGTTCTACTTGATACTAGTTGGGTCAGTTCGTTATCATTTTGAAATTTTTTATAAAGTTGTAAAATGCAATTTTGTTTGTAGATAGTTTGTAGTGTGGGGACTTGTAATTTATTTAAAAGCTCGCTTTGGGCAACTTCTAAAGGTTTCAATGTAGTTTTGAATGCACCACCCCGTGAGATAATACCGTATTGTAAAACTGACTGGACTAAAGCGTAATATAGTGTTTTTAACAATTTTATTCCTAAAATATTTCTTATTTTAATGATTACATATATGAATTTTCTTATTCTTTCTACAGTTTTATCGATTTGTATTTTCCATTTAATATTTAAATCAACTATTATTCCTAAATATTTCATATAATCTTTCTACAGTTTTATCGATTTGTATTTTCCATTTAATATTTAAATCAACTATAATTCCTAAATATTTAATATAATTTTAATACTGAACAGTCGTTTTTACATATATTATCATTATTTTTATCAGGACAATTATTGGAATGAATCTTTATTATTTATCTACAAAATTAATCAAACTTAACTGAAATTTTCATCTCAATAAAATAATCCATAACGATTCGTTGATTTGTGCCCGCATTGAATTGCTAGTATCGTATTATTTCCAATAATTCTTGTCGAAATACACGATTACTCCGTCTGAGTATTCAATTTAGGATACGTTCCAGTGAGAAAAAATATGGGTGCGGGGCCTTAGGTTCCGCTTGTGATCTGTTTTTCTCATATTTATAACGAAAAATATAGACGTCCTCCGCAATTAATAAGCGATTATTCTTGCCACGAGAACTGGCATCACTCACGAAGGTCGTCTCGTGATTATCTGAATAACGAGCTGACGCTGGAGAGGAGATTCTGGACTTAAACTTCCAAAAACATATTATTACTATTTATTTATGCCTATGGTTTAATTCACATCTTCTGTAATGAGAGTTTCCGATTTAATTTCTTGTTTTATCAGCCAAAATTTGTGGATCATTTTTATTAGGGCAGGTGATTATGTTATTACCCTATTTTTCGATAATTTTGTTTCATTGTTAACTTTTACACCAATTTTCGATACTTTAATATTTTTTCGTACATGATTTTGTGCTGGAGATGTAATTTTCTCTTTTTTGTTTAGTATTATATTAGAGTATGTTTTCTGGTTCGATAAAATGTTGTCCATCTTTTCTATATATTCTTCAGTTTTTGTAATTAGTTTATTTTGTAATTCTATTATTTCACATTGTAGTTTTACTATTTCCTTATTATGTTCTCCCTCTAATATACTAAGGAGATCCTTTATGTTCTGCTTGATTTTTGTTTCTTTTGCACTGTTGCCAATTTTCTCGATTTCTCGTATAATACTAGTCATGACTGAAGGCGTCATTTTATCATATTTTGTATACTTAAGCAGACACGTACAACACATTCAAAAGATGAGTGTGTGAGTGTATACGAATAGGCACCGGTGCGCTGCTATGTTGAGAATGCAACAGGAAATTACTGTATGTCTCGCTGGCGCGCATTTATACCTACCGGCGCATCAATCAAAACATTTTTTTTATCTAAAAAAATTCGTCTTCCTGTTATGAAAATATGTTTTTTTTTCGATTTTATAACTCTAATTCAATCTATCTGCGTTTTTTAAAAATAAGATTGGTCAGATTTTTTAATGAAATGTCACATATTTTACCTGCAAAAATTGTTGTAAAAATATTTGCAATTTTACAAGTACTTTTAACATCACTATAATTTAACCAAAATTATCCAAAGGAATGTAAAATGATTTTATATTAGTTAAAGATGCGTGAAATGTTATTGTAAATTAAAATAAACGTATGTATTCAAGAACACATTCAAATTTATGAGGTTGTAATATTTCAGAACAAAGTTCTGTGAAATTTTAACACGAAATTAATTAATCAATTAGAAAGACATTCAGAAAAATCTAATTCACGATTATCTAATATTTTTTCGTGAATTAGATTTTTCTGTTTGTCTTTCTAATTGATTAATTAATTTGTTGTTAAATAAAACGTGTTCATATCACATTATTTTTTACCTATAAAGGTATAAAATCTCTAAATTCTAATATCTCAGTTTGAATTTTGCTTGTGGCACATAGTTGCATCCAATTAACAGTGAAAGTCACTGGCCATACAGTAGAAAACTACTGCAGTACACAGGACACAGGTTTACATATATCTATTCTTTCTGCATTACTAGGTTTATATTTACATATCCTGATCTACCAGCGTCAATGCAATGTACATAAGTAGATGCTGCCTATATAAAAGAATGGCTTGTATTTTAATTAAATGGTTAGTATATTAAAAGAATAGTTAGTAAATTGAATAAATTTGGTCAGTATACACTGAGTATTTATTTATTGTACTGACAATTTAAATATAATACTGACCAAACGACAATTGATGAGAATATACTGACCATTTATTTAATTTACTGACCATTCATTTAATATACTAATCATTCGATTAAAATGTTGACCATTTAATTAATCTTCTTCAATAAATGCAAAATCACTTTGTGTTAACATTTTATGATTATAATTAAAACAATTAACTTTGTTTCAACCACTAGTTTTATTTTTAAACACTATACCAAGGATAATAAGTATACTAAGTAGATTTAGTATCCTCCTGAAGAAGCGACCCTTGGTCTCGAAACATGTTGAGTGTTTAAAAATACAATTAGTGATTGAAACAAAGTAAATTGTTTTAATCATAATCATTTAGTAAATCCTCTGAAAGAATATCAACTAATAAAATAAAACAGTGAGAGTACCAAATGCTACGATTTTTATAAGATGCTATTTCTAACACAAATGATCGTTTTCGTGACAAATTATAGTGGGGTGACCGCTGAATAATGTAATGAATTCTGCAAACTCATAATAAAATGCCTTACATTATGCCATTACCTGCCCTGTATATGTTTTTCTGAACTATTGGCAGTCCTCGGATTCCAGTAGGCTTTACGCTGACTTCTCCTTCCCGGGGAGTTCCGGGTTTGCTTCCTGATGAGGTCATTATACATTTATTTGATTATTGCGTTCGCTACAGTCCGCATTGACCTGTTGAAGCGTTAAAAAAAATTAAAATTTCCCAGGCGGAGGACCGAATCCTGGAATTTCGCGCGACAGATAGAAATTTTACCATAGCTTTGTCAACACACACGAATGAGTCGTGAAAATATAATATTACACATCCCAAATTGTAATAATTTCGTTGTCTGTCCGTCCGTCGTTTTTTCTATTTTTTTGTACCTTCATGTGAAAATACCGTCATTTTTGACGGGTTACAGCAAGTATCTTATAATTATAACTTAAGATTTTACAAAGTTCACCAAGTGTAATAGTTTTCCTAATAAAATTGTATATGAGAATTAAAATTCAATGTTGAGATTGTAAAAATTATAATTAAAGTTAGTTAGTTAAAAATCAAAAAGTAAGTACTCGTTTTTTTCGTCACTTAAATGGTCAGCACTGCATACTTACACGATAATTTGACACCACAGTCAAAAGGGAGACGGCAATACAGTAGCTTAATCTTGTGGAAGTAGCGGGATCTATACTGAGCGCCGCTTTTTGATTTTAAACGACATGAACGAAAGCCTCTCATCGTCAAGAATTTCGTACTAATGAAAAACTCTCCAGACATCCAGAAAAACAATTTTTATGCATACTTTGGTCGTGTTGCTACTCGAAGCCCACAACGACAGATACGTGAAAATCTCATACATGCCATACTATCATAGAATGCTTTAAATCCTTGAGGAAAATTTCTGCCTTCAAAGAAAGAGATGAAGAATTTCTTTTAATTTTCACGGGGGCAGGCACAGAGGATAGAGCACCACACTCTCTTGTTTTGACACAGAATTCTTCGTCCACATTCATGTAATTTCTGGTGCCGTCGACGCTTGCATCTTTTATATTTCTTACCAGCTTCAGTTCTTAAACCTAGGCGTTTTCTTCCATATTACACTTTGTTTGATTTTATTTGAGTAAGAACTCAGCTATTTCTAACGGCGCATTTTGTTCTAAATCAAAAATGTTTTGATTACGTCACAAACCGACTCTAAGATTGTTGGAATAGGCCCCAATACCTACAACAATAAAAAGCAGCACTAATTGGAGCATCGGAGTGGATAAAAACCCCAATGAGTGATGTACTTGTGAAATATAATTCATATATTTGAAGCAAGCGTGACGGTATGATTGATATTGGCCACGGACAGAAATTACCCAAAAGCACTATTCCTCATCTCTTTCGGAGAGAAAAATTGTATTGCTCAGTATTGTGTTACCAGGGGCGTGTACTCCGAACCATCAAAACAACTATGCATAACTACAAATTAAAAATTCTTACATATTTGTATTTTAAAGAAAACACATTATTATTGTGCAAATTCAGAACAAAGTTCTGTGAATTATTAAACAAAGTTTTATTAATCAATTAGAAAAGAAATATAAAAAAATCATATTAACGAAAAAATATTTTAACTGCTACCAAACTGCCGTGGCGAAATTGGATAGAATGGAGGTCCATTGGTTCGAATCCCGGTAGCAGTTAACATATTTTTTCGTTAATTTGATTTTTCTGTTTGTCTATTCTAATTGATTAATAAAAATGTGTTTACTTACATTTTGTTGCTCATGTGTTGCACAGTGTTGACTAGAACCATATAACGAAAAAAATTGGAAATGATAAATAAACTTGTGCCAGAGTTTCGCACATTTTTTTATTTTTTATTTTATTTATTCAAAAGCAGCAGTTAACAGTGATGAAATAAATACAGGCAAAAACATAAACATAATTTGAGGTTTTCACTGATAGTACTAACATATAATATTTGCTTGATAAATGAGAGATATAAAAGCAACGGCAGAAATATCCAAAAATAGGAAACATGATTTTGGAAGGGATAGATCTACATAAAATCTAGAATTCTGTACATTCTAAATTAGTAATCCTCGGTGATTGCATTCAAAACTTTTTTTTACATATAAGTTACTGCAGTGATAGTCCAACTTATTATAGAAAATAAGTAAGAAATATTGAAAACAAATGCAAACTTTGATATCGGTTATCTCCGTAACTGCAGACATGACTTAAGAACATTCATAAAAAATTGGATTGAAAAATAAATAATTACGGACCATAAAAACGAATCACATAAAAGAAATTTATTGTAGGCCTACCTATTAATTTTTTCATCAATTTGTTAATTTAGGGTTAAAAATTCTGCAATTTATAAAAACACTTATTGGATCAGATGACGCAGAAACAGATACAAGGGAAATAGCTGCGACATTAAGGGAAATCAGATATTTAAGGATGGTTCCGTTAGAAGATTCAACACTGACAAACGTGGAAATGTACTCGTATGTACGTAAATATACATAATAGACAGACAGACATTCATATAAACATTATATATACACACATAGATTTCCATATTATTCTATAGACAACAGCGCGTCTACCTTTATTTTGTTAAAAAACTGATTTTTTTTCTTATAAAAGCAGGCAAAATTGATATTTCGCTTTTTGAGAATATTAATGTATTTCGATTATGGGGCAAAAAGTCCGCAAATCGATCCCAGGCACAGTGTGATGTAATAAATTATATTATATTTGTGAATGTGACCATCACCGTAGGCACCTCCTCCTCCGAGACATGGCGTGACAGTCAAACAATTTTAAATCCATTAAAGCGATAATCTAAAAGTCGTGGATTTGGTAATTGCTTAACCAAATTATTATTGTGATATTTCGAGTAATGTTTTTGTTTCTCTCTCGAGTAGAATAAATATAAATTGTCTGTGCTATTCTTAAAATAGCAATATTGGGTTGTCAGATCTTTATCCCAATCTTGACAGGTATGTACAACATTGTATTGCTTTTCGATGTTTCAAGTTTGACATGTTTGAAATTAATGAATTCAATCAATCATAATGCTCTAAAACGTAAACAAACGTTAAGTTACTCACAATTACGAAGAATGAGCTTTCTAATTGATTGAATTCATTAATTTCAAACCTGTCAAACATAAAACGTCAAATAAGCTGCGTTTCAATTTGAAATAGCGATATTATTTAGTTCAGAATAATGAGGATTGTCTGTTCAATTTTATGTTATTGTGATAATTAATAATCCAGAGAAATACGAGATCTTGCATCTCATAATGCAGGGAAAGATTGCCGGAAGTCGGGGCCCTGGAAGAAGGAGGACTTGATGGCTGAAAAACTTGAGACAGTGGTTTGGCCAGTCTACTGTGGAGCTGTTTCGGGCCGCAGTAAACGTCCGCAGTAAACGCGCAAAAGTCCGCGTAGCCAACATGATAGCCAACGTCCGGTAAGCGGACAGGACACGAGAAGAAGAAGAAGAAATGATAATTTTACTCGTTTTATTTTATTTATTATAACTTAGTTTATAGATTTTTGTGCCCTGCTTGTCACTTATTTGTGAATTTATTTACCTTTTTACCAAAATTCATTTTTCTTTCTTCTTTGCATTCCAATTTAATATTTTTTCTTTTACTCTTATTTTAGATTGCCACTTCTTTCGTGGATCCATTAGCAATATGCTGTTTTGATAAGAAATATAAAACTATCGTTTGCATTTATTTCCATTTTTTCCTGCATCTCACATGAATTTTTTAAATTTTTTAACATTTTTGCTCTTGATTTTTACCGTGTGTACTTTCTTTCAAAATAAATATTACGTGTCAATCTAAGGAGATAAAATGTAAAAAAAGCTACGTACTACAGAACAGGTATTCCTATATATCTAGCGAGGTAGATAGTGGACGAGAGGCTTGTTATATATTATCCTAATTTATTTGTATTATGTGTATGTATCAATTAATCAAATGTCCATTTTTGTCCGATAAACGCCGATCTATCGGTAATGAAAGGAGAATAAATTGCAACCCTCAAATTGTGTACAGATTTGTCTATTTAAAAATACTTAAATCTTAAAATATAAATTATTGTACGGGTAAGTCGACAACATTTTATTGTTGTTTAAAAACTGGATTACTGGATTACGTACGTACTGTAGGGCCATGGGCTTGTAGGTCTCGTAGTTAGTAGCAAAATCTTCTGAAGTCTTCTTCATTTAATTTTGAAATGAAAATATTCTTTACACTTTGGGTGAAATGTCAACAGCTGCCTAGATAAGTGATATCGAAGTTGGTGTTTTTTTTTTTTCAATATTTCTGGCTTATTTTCTATCAAACGTTGGACTATCACTACAGTAACTTATATTTTATTTTCATTTATTGGTTTTCTTACAGCCTTATAATTAATCAATCTTGAAAAAAAACAATAATTGATGTACAGAGTTTTGGGCCAATTACAAGAAAACACATATATACAATCGATAAAAAAATAAGAAAAAACATGTCCAATAGTGAGTTTGTGTGAGTGTGTGTATTTGTGTGTTTATTTATTTATTTATTTATTTTGTTTTGGGAAAAATTAACAGCAAAACAATCTTAAAAATTTTCCACTGAATTTAAAAATTTACTTTAACATACATTAATAGCGAATGGAGAGGGTGGAGGGGAATGTGGGACGGGAGTAGAAGGGAAGATATAATGTACAAATTAGTTTGGGTGCGGTAGTGTAGATATTGTTTGTTTAATGTTTCTTATTGTTGCGTTGAAAATGTCAATGTGGTGATAGTTTGTGTTAAATGAATTTGTGGATCTGTACATAAAGGAGTTTTGTTTTGAGTTGGTCTTACAAAAGGGGAGATGAAAAGTAGGTGAATGTCTGTTATTGCGAGTTGGGATGTGGTAAGATATTCGTTGAAGAAGTTCCGGACTATCAACTAGATTGTGTGTTATTTTGAATAGCATCACCGCGTCAGCTATGTTTCTTCGACGAGTTAGGGTCTGCATGTTAAAAAACTTCGCAGAGTCTTCATTGCTTATATGAGATCTAAATGAACGGAGGTCTAGGTATCTTAGGAATCTGTTTTGGACGCTTTCAATTCTATTTTCGTGTACTGCATAACCTGGATTCCACACCTAAGATGCATATTCTAAAATACTACGAACGTATGAGAAATAAAGTGTCTTGAGGGTACTGATATTTTTGAAATGTTTACATGTGCGTATGACAAAACCAAGCATAGATGATGCGTTGGTGACTATGTAATCGATATGTTTGTTGAAATTTAATTTACTGTCAAGTATCACCCCAAGGTCTTTGCTTTCGGATTTGGTAGATAATGTTATATTATTTATTGAATATTCATTAGAGAATACCTTTTTATTTGTTGTAAAGCGTACAACGAAGCATTTAGAAACATTTATATGCAACATTAAAAATTCATTCCCTTTAATATAAGTTAAATAAAATAATAAAAATTCTTTCAATTCCAATTGGAAAAGCAGGGTTTTTATCATTTTATTTAACTTGTATTGAAACGAATGAATTTTTCGTAATCGATATGAGTTACTGTAAAGATAGTCCAACGTTTTACAAAAAATAAGTCAGAAATATTGAGAAAAAATGCAAACTTCGATGTCGCATATCTCCTTAACTATTGATATTAGGTCATAATATATTTTCTCATAATCAAGGCAGGAGTATAGTCCTGCGAGGTTATTTATGTTTTCCAAATAACCCTGTATATATATATATATATATATATCTCAATAATATATATATATAATATATAATTATATATATATATATATATATATACTATATATATAATCTACAGGGTTATTTAATACAGTTAACAGCGAGTACTTTTTTCCCGATAAATGGAAATAATATAAATAATTGATTGAAATACTTCAATATAAACTATAACTATCACATCTTGACGACTTGGTTGTTAGTCGCTGTGATAGTGAATTGGGAACACGCCTGTCGCGAAACACAGAGATCCGTGGTTCGAATCCAGGTTCCAGCATTTAATTCTTTTCAGTTTTATTATTGAATTTGTGTGTGTTTCTCTTTAATTTCATTTATTTATTTCGTAATTATATATATTATCTCTATAGATTATTATATATATATATATATATATATATATATATATATATATTATATCTATATATATCTATATATATAGTATATATATATATTATTATTATCTATATATATAACTATTATTATATATATATATTATTTTTTTAATAGAGATGTGAACACGTAATACGTGTCACATCAATATTCTTACTATTTTCAAATTGAGCTGAATTTAGATGTAATTTTAAAATTACATTTCCTCTGCAAAGGTAAAGAAAGGGTAGAGAACGGAATGCGGCCTCTGTAGAGCAATTAATCTATTGAGCTCGATTGGCAAGCTGCATGGAAGAATTTTGATAAAAAAGACGGTTACGAAAGAAAAGCGCGGATTGCGTGAGGGGCTTTTTTGGGTAGAGGTTTGCATGGGTCAGGACTTTTCTACGCGAGTGTTAATGAAAATGTTTTTAGAGAAAATCCTTTTTGTTTCTTTGTGTTAAAGGAAGGTTAACTGCATTACGTAATTGTCTTCATGGTTGGTTGATTGGTTGGTTGTTGATTTATGGTTAATTCTGTGAAAAATCTGGAATGTAGGAGCGAAATTGAGCGTCTTGTTAGTGTGCTGCTTGTTGCAAGCGAATGCAGTAGTATTAATCGCGAAGTATAAAAAGCAATTAAAAATTGCAATAGTTTTCAGGCTTATTCCAGTATAATATTAATGATTCGGTGGAATCTCATTTAGATACACATATAAAGGATGTTGCTTTAAAAAAATTCTAATAAAAAATATAGATACCTCATTAGTGACATCTGTATTTGATAAAGGGAATGAAAAAGCTTTGGACGCCGGTGGCGCTAGTGATAATTACAAATATTGTAAAATTTAAATATATATACAACTTCCAAAATTTTTTATAGATGTGGTATTCTATCATGGGTGGAATGGTGAACGTTATATTGTGTAAAGTGATCACTTAAGCGATACGATAGGTAGTAAGCCCTATGAACACAAAAAAAAGACTTGCATACCTATTTTCCCATAAAAAAATATAATTTCATCTCTATGAGACACCTATAATATATCTTGATTAAAAAAGTTACTTTCAACGCCTGTTGTGCTACTCCGACTTTTGCCTGTAAAATTTTTGGACGCCAGCTTTGGACACCGGTGGCGCTAGTGATAATTACAATACACATGTGAAACGGGTGGTAAAACTTAAATATATATACAACTTCCAAAAAATTGATAGATGTGGTATTCTATCATGAGTGGAATGGTGAACCTTAGCTTGTGTAAAGTGATCACTTAAGCAGTACGATAGATCGTAAGTCCTACGAACACCCAAAAAAAGACTTCCATACCTATTTTCCCATAAAAAAATATAATTTCGTCTTTATGAGACATCTATAATATATCTTGATTAATGAGCCTGGGGCCGCGTCGCATATATCCGACGGAGCGCGACTGTCCCCAGGGGCCGCGTCGGATATATCCGACAGGCACAAAATAAATTATTTATCGACGGCCGCGTATCGAATTTGAAAAACGTAATTTTTTCCCAATAGAGAAATCCTGTTGTGACCTGTCGTTCCATTTTCGACTCAAAAACATGGCCGATTATAGCTTAAATCAACACTCAAAGTAGAAGTTTTTCGGTCGTCAAAATCGTATAGAAAAGTTATAGATGTCGCCCTAAACTCATGTTGTACGATCGAAAATTATATAATGAAATAATATTCCGTCGTCGTCACGTCCTTAGTACGCGAAAGACACATGCGTGGTACATGCAAAAATCACGTTTCTGTCGCCGTGTCGATCTATTCCGTCGTCATGTGCCCAGCGCGCGAAAGACGTTCACGTGTATGGTACATGCAAAAATCACGTGATTCCGTTGCTATGTCGATAGGAAGGGTTTTTTATTTCTTCAGTTCGCGCCCAGCAATCACAGTTGGAACACGGATCTACGCGCGGATAATATATACATATATTCGCGATATTTCTTGGTTTATGGTGCAATTTGATACAAACAGTGATTTATTAACAAAAATACATTATTTATGTTGCGTTTATTTGAGAAATGTGTGTGTTAAATGTGGATCATATGCTTCAAAATTTAAAGTGAAACAATGGCGTAGTGTTTTGTGTGCGCGGCACGAAAGCAACGGAAGGAAACATGTTATATGTGTTTTGAGTGTGATGTTCCGTTGTGTGCCGTGCCGTGCGACAAAATATACCACACAGAAGAAAATTTTTAGGTAGGATATCAAATAATAATAGTAGTGTATGTAATCGGAAAATGTCGGGTTGGCAACATTATCGGAATTCACAAAAAGATTACTTTTTTAAATCTTTTGATAAAAAAATCATTGCATTTCGACACTTACGATAAAATAATATGAATGTGTGTGTTTTTTTTTAATTTACGCATGTTTTCATGGTTTTTTCGTAAAAAGAAAAATCACAAAAAATTCCGAAAATTTACGGCCCTTGCCTATATGTTGCTTTGGAATTTTTAGGCCCTCAACAAGTTAAAAAAGAGTACATCGAGTTAATTTTTTCTGGCTATCAATTACCTGTGTGTGTTCATTGTCTCGCCACCTGAGCGAACTCGACAACCGTCTCGGAGCCGAACTTCAATTTGCCATACAAGCAGGAGGCAAGTACACTGAACATGGGCTGGTGGTGTTGTCAAGTTTATACCATTCAGCGATGAGTGTCACTCTACCCGCGAATCTGATGACGACGAGTGTCGCAGTCACGAATGACATCAGGCGTAAAAAAAATGGCGTTCGCCAGCTGACAGATCAAATGTCATTTACTCACACACACACATCAGCGCATGAATCACAAATATAAAGAAGAAGTCGGTAATTCTTTTTATATTTTAAAGCGCAACATTAGTTAATTTAAAAAAAAAAAATTCAATATGTAAATAAATATGATAGTTAAATAAATTACTGAATTAAATCATTACTGAGTTACTTGTAATAAAGATAAATGATATCTAAAGTATAATATGAATGTGAAGAGAGTTAGACTAGAGTGGAGGGAAAAATAAAAGAGGTTGGAAGGGAAAAAAATACAGGGGAAACAGTTACTAAAGCAATGCACTGAATAAGTCCCTTATATACTGCTACTAAATACTATCACCCGCCGAACTAAAAATTGTAACCGAAGTAAACAAAAGTCAACTAAAAACAAAATAAAAAAAACTAACTCATAAAAACGAAGTTTTCCTCTCCCTTTCTCATTTACTAGTGGAAACTGGTTTGGCGCTTAACCTACGCGTTGGGCTTCGGTCGGGCGACGCTACGAAAGGGAATAATAAAAAATTCCAAAAATCAAAAATTATACTATAATCAGGTTTAGTGTCTACCAAATGCGTCGATATATTTTCATACAACTGAGTAAGTTGTATGAAAAAACCATTAAAAATTTCTAAAAATCCAAAATTATACTATAATTATTATTTTTTAAACTAAAATTTGATAGTTCTTCTTGATCGTCGCCACAAGTCTGCTTGCAAAGTTTCAGCTCGATTGGATCACGGTAAAGGAGTTAAAATCGATCTAAAGTTTTTGCGCCGAAGAAACAACAGACGCCACGAGTTAATATAAAGGGAGTAAAAAAATGGATAATCGAAACACAAGAACATCTGATATCCTTATTAATGTAATTGTAATCATAATACAACTATCATTCGAGTCACTATTTTGAAAACTAGGTATTAATATAGTCACTAGTTACTAATTTATATTGTTTCTATTGAGTTTTAGTCGTGTGTAAATCATTACACATGTCTAACATGTTCTCATCTCCCGAACCTATGTACAGGTATATGTATATGCCCCTATAGGATTTAACATACTTGTAATGTATGTAATATATATTATATTTTGTGTATTTTCTTTTGGGGTTTAATAAAGAAATAAAAATAAATGAATTGAGAACTATTTGCTTACAAAGAAGCCTACCTACTTTTGTAAACTATACCATTTATTGACATTAATTATTTCATATATTTTTTGCCTGATAAATTCTTGAATAGACGTGTAAACGATATATTTTAAATTTGTTATAGCATTGGCGTATTGGCAGCAATACAGCTTTCCTTCATCATTAGCAAGTCAAATGTCGTTATCGCAACTCTGCTATTTCTCCATTGTTCGTGCACACAGCAACACAATTGTGAATAATCTAAAAATCAACGCAAATTAATTCGTATAATAAATATTATACGACGTCATTTCATATTTCATTATTTTATACTCACCTGCATCTTTCTCGTTTAATATTTCAACATCTTTAAAAATGTATTGAAATATTACGTACTCTTAATAATATTTTTATATTTATTATATGTTTTAATTTAAAATATATATATCGAAATTCTAAACACTGAATATGTGGGGCATAAAAGCAAAGGCAGCAATTTCCAAAAAAAAAAAAATGTTTTGAATGCAGTCATCGAGGATTACTAATTTAAAATGCACAGAATTCTAGATTTTATGTAACTCTCCCTTCTATAATCATCATCTTCTTCTTCTTCTTCCTTAGCCTTTTTCCCTCCACTGCTGGATGTAGGCCTCTTCCATTTTCTTCCACTCATCTCTGCTTCTCCCCCTTCGCATCCTGGTTCTTCCTGCTTGCTGGACTATGTCATCAGACCACCTTTTGGGAGGTCTTCCGACGCTTCTATTTTTTGTCCAGGGCCTCCACTGTAGGATTCTGGGTGCCCATCTTGTATCCTCCTGTCGAGCCATATGTCCAGCCCACTGCCATTTTAGTTTTGCAATACGGTCCATAATATCGGCAACTTTTGTTTGGCTTCTTATTTCTTCATTTCTTATTTTATCTCGAAGGCTTACGTCGAGCAATCTGCCTTTCCATGGCCCGCTGTGAACATTTTAATTTTTGTATACTTTTTTCTGTTAGTGTTACTGTTTCTAGTCCATATGTCAACATCGGTAGGATACATGTATCGAACATTTTTCTTTTCAGGCATATTGGGATTTCTTTATTTTCAAACAAATGTTTCAATTTACCAAATGCTGCCCAGCCCAGACCTATAATCATATTTCCTATAAATTTATAGGCTATGTTTCCTTTGAAATTTCAAATTCAGTACATTATAAATTAGTAATCCTCGATGTAACCTTTATTTTTTTTGGATATTGCTATTTTTGCTTTAATACTCCAAATATGAAGTATTTATTATATATATTATATAAACTTAAAGGAAAGGTATACCAGACTATTGTTAGACCCGCGATAATGTATTGCTCCGAACGCTGGACTATGTACAACTCCTACTCTAGGCAACTCGAAACAGCAGAAATGTGAATGCTTAGATGATCGGCAGGAGTGACATTAAAAGATAGGAATAAAAGTTCAGCATTCGTGGTAGCTTGGGTGTCACGGACATAAACAGCAAGCTGGAGGAGCGACAGTTGAGATGGTAAGGGCACATAAGACGGAGACCACCAGACCACACAGTGAAGCAGGCAATGTCTACGGAGCTTCATCGACAGTCATCCAGAGGGAGACCAAAGAACTCCTGGATGACTCAATAGGTACTCTAAAATATTACAGAGAAACGGCCTGGATGAAAGCGATACCCAGAACCGAAGAAGATAAAACCTGAGAACGAGAAGAGTCGACCCTAATAGCCTACCTAGGCAATGAGTTGGGACAGTGCAAGGAAGAAGAAGAAAATATGAAGTATATTATATTATTTGTGTATCTGCTCTCTGCCTAATATTTCTTCTATCATGCTTTTTCTATTCACAAGTAGCACTCTTCGAATAGTTTCCTACTTTGACGTTGTTGGCCTATTGTTATATTTGACACTTCGCCTGGCATTCCTAAGTCTATGCTCTCCTGATGTCGATGTTCTCCTCTCGCGTTGCTGTTGAATTGCCTTCCTCCTTTCACGTTGTCAAAAATTTCTCGTGTTAAAACATTCATAAAAAAGATTGACATAAACCGCATAAACTATAAATTGCCTTTATAAAAAACAGCGGAATCGTTTAAAAGTATTACAGATTATTTAAAAATACATAGGTAACAAGATCATTTAATGTGTAGATTCTTGAATTCTTTCGAATAGTATATTATTTATATAATATTTCTAAATTATCTATATGGGGGCAAAAAAAGCAAAATAGTATCCAAAAAAAAATTAGTGCAGCCAACTAAATTTAATTACTAATTTATAATGTACTGAATTCGAGATTTTTTAGGAAACATTGTCTATAAATTTATAGGAAACTTGAATTTTGAAGGGATATATACATACAATATAGAATTCAGTACATTTTAAAATTATTTATTAATCCTCAGTGACAGCTTTCAGAACATTTTTTTTTTAATGTTGCTACCTTTGCTTTTATACTTCAAACATATGGATTTTAAAATAATCTGTATATCTCACTACTTTCATATTTTTTCATGCGATTTTATTATTTTTTTGAAACTGCCAATGTGAGCACTACATGCGACATCATTTTTAAAATAATTGTATTGCAGATACAGTTTTACAATCAAATAATAATAATTACATTTAATCTGAGAGGTCGCAAAGTTTGGTTGCGATGTTTTTGTGGATATTTTATTTTCTGTCTCAACACAACAGCCAAGTAGAATTACGCGATGTTGAGATTTTATTAAAGGATAGTATGCCCAGACGTACTCAACAACATAACATGTAAATTTCCATTTACTTTTTGAAGTATTTATTTTCTTCATAATTCTTTTTTGAAGAGATTGATCTCAGTTACAGAAAAATGAATTAAACGTAGAAAACTTACGGATAAATTATAATTACTTAATTAAATTAATAAATTGAGATGGTGAATTTAAATAAGTAGTAGTACCTAAATGATTCTGATATAATTTGTTTTTTTTTTAAATATTTTCGATTAAACAATTTGTTTTTCAAATTCAAATTCAAATTCACAAGTAATGATTTATTAATTAGTAATTAATTATTTCAATAAATTGACAAAGTCACTTTACACGAATTAAATTTAGCACTGGTCTTAATTCACAATATTTCGCACTTTATTACTCGACTATGAACACTTTATTAACGCTGCGAAACACTTTATTTATCATTTACTAGAATATTCCGTTAAAATTATTGCATGTAAGTAGGTATCGCTTATTTTCAACGCCAATTAGTTACTTCGCTCGATTATTTCGCTTAATATCTGTAGTTCCGCATTCCACTACTGACTACCCCGGCCGTCGTTCCGCGGCTGATATCGCGCCGATAGAAATATCAAAACAATGACTAACTGCAGCTATTTATTCCGCTGTATATACGCAACACGCTGGTTTTACGAAGGACATTATTTTCCTTTCTAGTGTTTAGGATAAGGTTCCAGTCGCTTCTAGGCTGTCCGAGGTGCCTCCAGAATGTTGTAGATAATCCTACAGTGTGTTCTAGAGAATTATATATATAAATGCTTTTTTTATTTTTATTTTGAGCTGTTCCATGATTTTTACTTATCTTGATCTAAGTGATTCATATTGATGTTCATGTTTTTTATTTATTAATTTGATTGGTTACCAAGCATCATTACTAAGTTTGTTTTTAAGTTTTGTTATGTTCATATAATGTTATTATATGAACATAACAAAATAATATATGTTATTTTGTTGTTCCAAAGTGACATATTACAAGGGATTCTGACAGTGCACAATTCCTTCTGCTTACCATTTAGTTACAATATTAGTATTTGCATTTTATTGAAGAATTTCGACAAAAATATACATACGTCATTAAATCCCCTGTCTTTTCCTACGAAATGCTGCATTACGAGTGCGTATTAAAATAAGTCATTTTAGAAATGTAAGCAATTTGTAATAATTTTTTTTCCAAAAAGAGGCCGGCTGGTCATTGAGCTGAACATTCCGGCCGTCCGCACATTGCGACCCTAAAGCATGACTCAGAAATAGAGCTGCTGCGGACCCGTGTAATATTGCCTCACCATTAGTGATATCACCAACGTTGAAAATTCCACCTCAACGCGCCCCAACACGAATAGGCGCTTTAAAATGTTGGGCCCCCTCAATTACAAAAATTTTCTAACAAGATTTTTTTCAAAATTAAAATACATTATGAGCAATTGCTTCATTCGAAATTGTGCGGCATTGTTGCAATACACAAAAGTTTCCTGCCTAGAATGGGAATTATTTTTCATTTTTAAACATTTTATTTTATTTTTATTTTTATTTTTATTTTTATTTTATTTGGGAAACATACAGTACAATTTTTTTTTTACATAATATCAAAAAAAAAATTCGAGAGTAAAGTAAAATAGTAAAGTTTCCTCGAAGCTGGTAAAAAAAAACTAAATAAAAAACAATGATAAAGAATATGTGATAAATAATATATATTTCAAAGATTTAAATTATGATAATGCATAAAATGGGAGGGGTGGGGAGAGGGAGGGAATGGGATTCAATTAAAGAAGTATCAAATCAATAGTTTAATTTATATAAAAGCAAATTGTCAGTAAAAATGTCTAGATTATTTGTAGAATTTAACAGATTGTATTTTGAGGTGGAACGAGTTACAAAGCAGTTTTTTAAGTAGTTAGTCCTACCAAAGTTTGCGTGAAATAAATTATTTGAACGCGTTGAGTATGTAGGACAACTTAAACCTATTTGCTCTAATAAATAGGGCGAGTCAACCAAGTTATTCAAGATTTTATAAAGATAACACAGATCTTGTATGTATCTTCGATATGATAGAGGAGGGATTTTATATAAATATTAATTTTATAAAAATATTATTAAAAAAAAAAAAAATTTTACACGAAGCAAACACATTATTGTGAGATATATATCTTTAAATAAAATATCACTTCGTTTAACACCACTTTATTGAGTTATATGCAAAAAATAGCTTTCGTAGGGTAAAACACTAGTAAAAAATCTCTATTTAAGTTTTTTATAATAAACTTTATTAACTGTTTTGAGTAAACATATATTATTATTCCTCTTGAATGCTGAGTCGCTGTATTTTGTTAAAATAAAAATAAAAAACATACCCGAAAAAATGATGATAATTTTGTCCTTTCCATTTTTTCATTGTATAAATGAGTCACTCGCCACATACTACATTAAATTAATTTTAATGACAGTCGCACCCGTATGACGCCACGCTATGATTTATCCAACAACTATCTATATAACATGTTTAATTTTTAGTATATTTAAAAATAGTGGTGCCGTCTACATGTGGGGATTAAAACAATTAAACTGGAAATTAATCCATTTTATAATACACACGAAAATAATACCAACACAATATAGTAATCACTCTTGTCAAGACAAAATATCGTTACAGACAAATTTTTAGATTTAATTTTTTTTAGTGTAATGAAAAGTTTTTTGTGTATCGTTTTATAGCTCATTTTCTCCAGCCGTCTGTCTGGTTACTGGGAATCATGGGGTCTGCTGACGTCATTAAAAATTTTCCTCCACTTCTCCCTGCAGTCCACAGATCGGATAGCCGTTCCAACACATTGATCTAGTCGGTCCATTGAGTCGGAGATCAGCCTCTTCTTCTCTGACCTTCCACATCCTCAGTTGCCACTAGCTTTTCCATGTTATCATCTTCTCTGAGGAAGATTTGACATGCATCGGAAGTTGCATCTTAGAGCCGATTGCATCAATTTGTTTATAGTAATAGTTAAATTTAGAGCATAGATTTTTTACAAAAATGGGTTGTTTGATTGGAGAAAAACGCAAAAATTTATGGTTAATATGAACCGAGTTAATGCAACCGGCCCTTAGGCCCGGCTGTTTCAAGTTGGATCAAAGTAAAAGTTCGTTTAAAGCATAGATTTTTGCGTTCTCCACCAATCAAACGATCCGTTTCCGTAAACATCTATGTTTTAAAAGAACGTTTAATGTAATCCAACTTGAAACAACCGGGCCTTATACTGTTGTATCACGAATTTAAGTTAACAAAATTAAAGTGTTAGTAGGCATTAATGTTTAAGCTACCTTCTTCAGCACCATATTTCAAAGGCGTTTCAAAGTCTTCCCTTTTCACTTCCTTTGCATTTTGGTGATTAAGGTAATGGATCTATTTAAATTAATATTTTTATAATTAATGATAGAAAATCATTTTTTATAATATGTGGAGAATGTAAAACCTTTGACGTATTATAAATAGACACGTTATTTCCATTCTATCCTGATTTCAAATGATTGAAAAATCTGGTAATTTGAAGTCACGGTGACTAAAATAACATACTCATTCTTACAGTAGTGTACGATACTCTGTTCCTTTTTCCCGGGGACTCTTTTTTCGGCGTGCCGTCGCGTCCAATCTCAAAGCAGGTCCGTTCGATAACGAATGCAAGTAAGGCAATTACCTTCTTTTTGACTTGCCACGATTTCACGCTTGTAACCTATTTACAGTTTATTATATCAATGCGTAAAACCATGATTATTCAGACATCTCAAATACTCTTTTACTCTTACTTTGAAATTTCGACCGGATTTTCTTAAATAAATTATTGTTGTAAGCCAATAGTTATGGAAACATATATAAGTACAACTTTATAAACATGATATAGTTGGTATGTTAACACTAATGCTCACGGAAACTGTCAAAATTTCTGAATTACATCCATAATGGAGTTTTGGTACCGACACTAATGTATGGAAGTGAAGCCTGGAGCTGGCAGAAGAGGAACGAAAGTAGATTGAATGCAGTGGAGATGAGATCCCTTAGACGTATGTGTGGCAAATCCATGTATGATAGAGTAAAGAATGGAGATATTAGGAATGAATGTAAAGCTGATCGTAGCATAATACATAGAATAAAAATAGGGTCGCTCAGGTGGTTTGGGCATGTTGAGCGAAAGAATGGTAAGAAAGATATATAATGCAAGTGTTGACGGCGCCAGATAAAGAGGGCGACCACGGAAGACGTGGCATGATCAGATTAACCAGATACTGGAAGATGGTCCTGTTAGAAGCCTCAACAACCGTCGAGCTTGCATGCGAAGATGTACGAATGTAGATGAAGCGAAAGTTGTATGTCAAGACAGAAGAGTATGGCGCTCAATCCTCTCTGCCTACCCCCACGAGGAAACGGCGTGATGGTAAGTTAGTTAGTTAGTACATCCATAATACGTATGTGTTCGAATTATTCAAGTAGGAATTTTTAAAAATTCTTGCCTCGGGTCATTTGACCACATTGTTGGCCAACAGTTCTGGGCAGGTCTGTACAAGCCCCCTACAGGTGCATCCGCGGTGATGACATAATCTAAAGACGCCGATGACCGTGGCGAGGACTGAGAGCGGACATGTTCGTGAGGGGCCGATGGGTGCTGACGAACTGGGTTTCTTGCACTGTTGAAAAATGCCATCATAAAAAAAAACTCAAGTTCACGCTCGAATTCAACTTGTACATGCATGCCACAAAAGTGACGCTCGTGAACATGTGCGATTTTTTAAATTAACTGCGCTTATTTGCCGCAAGATCGTGTGGTCTGGCAGCAAGACGCTCGCCTAACGAGCAAGTGGTCGGGGGTTCAGCCTGGTGAGCCTGTTTCCGGAAAACCATCACATGGGGGAAAACCACACCTTGACATTAATTTTTTTTGTAATTTTATATCATATCTTTAAGTTATCACTCTTTCAAAAATTTAAAAATTGTTGGAACAATTTCAAGCAAGCATGGTAGGCGAATTTTAAACGAATTTCGTTATTCTTTTGCGTTTTTCTCGAAACTCATTTTTTTATGCTAATAATAAATTTAAAAATTGTGTATTAAAATTAAGGATAAGGATGATTCTTTAAAAAATCGGGTCTTTATAAATTGATTTGTAATACCTAATTGTCTTTAATTTTTCTTATGGGAAAAACGCTTAGATTTTTTTTTTGTTAGAGTTAAGGAACACTTAAGTATCAATAATTGTTCCGAATTTGCAAATCATCTTTAAGTTATGAATATTTTTTTGATGTTAATAGTAATTTGAGTATTATAAATAACTAGGTGCTTTTTACGAACGGTTATCTTTTAAATTTGTTTTCATGTTAGTACTTAATTAATTATTCTTTTCCCATATACTTCGATTTTTGATTTTTAATTTGTTAGTATACATTGTATCCTGCCGTAGGGAACATTGGTCCTGAAACATGTTGATATTTTCAATACATAAGAGGTGAAAAAAATGTATATTTTTATTAATTATATTAATAATGTCACTACAAACTCATTTTGCTCTTTTTGAATCAATAATATCTACGTTGCAGCTTACGATTTTTTTTTGATAAAATGTGCCGTTTGCGTATTATGAATACATTTTTAACCTAAATAACAAATAAAAATGAAAATCATATTAAAATTTATTTTAATTTTTTCGACATGCTCAATCATAGACATTACCATATTCTGTCCCACTAAGTTAAAAGGCAGTAAATCAATACTTTTTGAAAAATGTTTTTTTTTGTGGTTTTGGATACTTGAGGTCATATTTTACCTTTCTAATAAGCTTGTTTGCCCTATTTCCATCAAAATATTAAAATATAAGCATTTTTAATTTGCAGTAAATCCATCTGGTGTAAGTAATACGTAGCTTATTTGCAGTTTTAAGGTTTAAACTATACCTATAAAAATACTTCATATAATAATAAAATAACCTTCTTATCTGTATTAATTCACTATCTATCGACTGACCGAAAAAATAAATTAATATTAATTAGAATTATAGAAATTTACTCAGTAATTTGTTTAATGGAGATACTGATTTTTAGCTTAGTGGAGCAGTATTATCAAGCTATAAGATAAATTTAAAAATTAGAGCGTCAACAATACGGTGGTGTAACCCCTTAAATATATATTTTTTTATTTATGTTGCTGTTGCCATGCAAAAATAAATAGTGAGAAAAGCGTTATCTTATCATATTTTATTTCTCAAATTCAATAATAAATTAATGCTTTCATCGATTCTTTGAGATGCATTATACATACTCACATACATACTTATTCTATAGAATGATCAATTTAATGAAATGGAATATGGTAAGTAAGTAATTGATGATTGCGATAGTTTTGTCCAAGATACGAACGGAGCCTAGTTACTCTTCGCTTTAAACAAGGCCCAGGATCGCGAACAGTGGAGAAAAACAGACGAAAGGATCACGACACTCGGCCATGAAATCATTTAAGAGGAAGAGATAGTTGAATAATTCACTGTTTTTATCATAGAGTGTGAAAAAGATAATATGATGTTGACATATGATACGAATTACAATTAAATAGGTAGGTATAACCTATGTAAAATTTGTTTACGCAAAAATATCTTGTTACGTATTGCGAAATATGAGAACTTTTTTTATGTAATTGACGAATGCCACTAGAGTCTGGTAACGAAGGGAATATTTTCTTAAAATAATCTTGTGGTAGCGGCCTTCAGCTACAGCCAATGTTTCCGGAATTGATAAAACAGAAAAATGCCATCGAGAAAGTTCGGGGCTGTTTTAATTTAAAAGATTATTGTTTGTATTATTTGTATATATCTACTTCTTTTATTTGATTAATTACACCAACATGTTTCAGAAAAACTTTTCCATCGTAGTTTAACTGTCAAAATATCAGAACGAAAGGTCTTTTGTTTCTTGATTTTCTAAATTATATGAAAAATTATTTAAAAAATATTTTTTCTGAAGTTTTTGATTACTCGCAATTATGGGAAATTTTTTTAGAATTGGGCTAGTAGTTAAACATTTCGTTTTGATATTTTGACAGTTATACGACGATGGAAAGGTTTTTCTGAAACATGTTGGTGTAATTAATCAAATAAGTAGATATATACAAATAAAACAATCAATATTTTTAAAAAATGTTAATCTACAATGTTGCTGAATCAATTGAAAAAATGTTTTAATTTTTCGACTAAATTACAGAATGAAAATTAATAAATGTCGAAAAAAAATCTAGAAAGTCACACATTTTAGCCCACTCAGCTACGGCCAGTAATTTGATATGTGTCAATATTATATTTTAGTATATTTACGTAACTTGGTATATTGTACACCAAACGCGATATACAAAATATTTTAATTCTCGTTTATATATGTATAGATTATTAAAAAAACACTTAGGGCCTGTTGTTTGATCAGAAGTAAGAGTAATAGTAACGACCTGCCACAACAGACCAAACAACTGACCACTGACAAATTCAAAACAGATGTGACAAAAATGCAAAACTCGGCCAACTATGAAAAAAAGACTTTGTATCTAAATTATATTATTATTATTATATTCCTATATTGAATCATATAAAAATGTTATCCATAAACCTTTTAGGTATCTATTATATTTTAAATAAAATAAAAATTAAAAAAGCATTGATTTTTGCGTTCTCCACCAATCAAAACACCCGTTTTCGTAAAGATCAATGCTTTTTGCTTAACTATTACTCTTACTTCTGATCAAACATCAGGCCCTTAGATGTCATCAAACATTTTTTTTTGATTCACATATAGAATTCAGATTTTTTTTTAAAGTTGGGCTTATACTAATAGTTATGTGACGCGGGGTAGTAGGTACTATTCGTTTCATGACACGCTCCCTTAACTAAATTAAAGAAAAAATTAAAAACATCGGTTGAAGAAAAAAAATAAAATCAATGAATAATAAATATTTCAATCAAAATTTAAATTTTTAATGACACGTGTGTATTGTATAAACAGGGGTGCCGCCGGATGGCGCATGTGCGGGGGTCGGTGGTCCGTGACTGCGCCCCTGTGCGCTATGGACGGCGGCTAATTATCGGAAATCAGTTGCTGCTCCTATACTGCTATTAAATTAATTTTCTATCGAACCCATGTTTAGTTCATTATAGCGTTAGCCCACCGCACCTTGCAGCCAGGGGTGGATTTTTAATTTCTGAATCTAACTGTTAATTTTTAATATTAACATTTGAGAGCTTGCGAGTAATAATTTTTTTCTTCATGTGCGGTCTTCTATGCAATCGCCTCAGACGGCGTATATTTACGAGGTCGCACACGAGGAAGTCGGGTCTCCGCTATCCGCAGCATGCCCACAGTCTTTTTTTTGTTATTTTACGTAACTGTGCATCTTGCATTGCTCCCGGAGCTTCTCTTTGGTGAGAAATAAAAATCCACATGCAATCGGAACATTAATTCATTTCAAAAACTCACTACGCTTCCATGGAGAGGTAATTCATCTCGCGGTTTATGGTATTCATAGCGTACGATGCCAACATCACAAATCGAAAGCTAAGATTTATGATATCACTGTAAAGTTTTCGTGTGAACAAAATCCTTTATAATAATTATGAATAAAACAGTAAAGCTTTGTTTTCTTCCACTATTTTATTTTAATTAAATAAATAAAATAATAATAAAATAGTGGAAAAAACTTAAAAGTTTTAGTGTTATATTCACTATTTTTAAAATGGATTTCCACAAAGTAAACGCCAACACATTCAATTGTTTAAAATCTTTTATTTTCTATGTAAGAGTATTAATTTCATCGTCATTTTTTTGTTCCCTTATTTTAGGAATTTGGGTCCCAAGAACTTGACTAGACCCTTACATCTTCTCTTCTTTTGTACCATTTAGGCATTCGTTAATCGATCTAGACTCTTCTTCATACGCACATAAAAATAGGAAAAACTTGCATTTCGAAATGTATTTACCGGTATCTCGGTAAAGGAATTTAACAATTTAAAATATGTTTTATTTTACTTTGTAATACAGACACACAATAAAATAATAATAATAAAATAAAACATATTTTAAATTATAATGTTGCACCACGAAGTATCTGCCAAATCTTTTAATGAATTTAACAATATTTACTAGTAAAAGTGATGTCCCGATTATCCATAAAGTATGCTATAGTTTCGAAGTCTCTTGTTTATGATCAAAATAAAAAATCTACTTTAAAATTTTGACTGCGCAATAGGCACTACTACCTTTCCTTTTCCTATGGTTAAAAATTAAAGATTTAATGTTTACGTTACGGTCACCTTGATAGGGCTCTCTCCTGAAGGCGCTACGATATTGCTCCAGCGAAACTTCGAGAATAAATCTCAATACATCCATATGGTATGTTTAAAATATCCGCTTGTTTCAATACCTAAATAGGTACCACCTATTTCTATTGAAATCTACCTAATATAAGCATTTAGGTGATTTTACTTCGCGTCCAAAATTTGAGATGTCTCACACAATGGATAATTAATATAATCATTATGCGAATCACTGGTTCCATTGAAAAAGAGGTGACTGAAAAATCATTAAATATTCCTTTCAACAAAACATCTTAGCCCACTAATTCTCGCATAAAAATTTAACCATTAGCCTTTAAATAATAATATAATACATATATCGCGTCCCTTTGTCTGTTTGACTGATTCTGCTCTGCTTTTGTAAAGGAAGTCACGAGCTGCTCGAATCAATACGTCATAATAAACCGGGTACTCGTAGATAATGATTACTTTGTTTCCGTGCAGTACGTCATAATATCGGGTGGATATTGTAAACAAAACGGAGCGCAATTATGACGTGTAATGGGGCATTGTATTAAATAGCAAACTATTTATTGCGGTCGCCTGCAACGGCCCGCAAAATTCAATTAAAAATAAACAATTGACGGTCGCAACAAAACGCGCGCCCCCAGCTGTCACTTTTCGGGCGACCATTTTGTCTCTCATTTTAAAATTTTCTGTTCCATAGATAAAGTAAAGGCGCAGATACACGTTACGTAATTAAGTAATTAGTACCTAATTACTACTTCGTCTAAATTAAATGTTCGTTTTGTATATTTATAATATCTCGGATAGGTTGTAAGAATAGTATTATTTAGATGGGAAATTGACGATATCGATAAATACAAATTAAATCTTAGGATACTAAGTAAGATAGAGTTGCGATATCCCGCCAGGGGTCCCCATACCCACACAATCATCCGTATTCTGAAAATAACAATGTCTCGATCTCTAAGATCTTTATCCCAACACTTAATAGACGATAATAAAAATTAAAAATGTCCAGAGCGGATTTTGGAATTCTACGGCTCAAATACACTGTATTAAAAGATGATATAAGAAAGATTGTTTCTTACAAATGTATTAATTTCTTCATCCACAGCGTTCAGATGAAATATCATGGCTAAACTTGTCATGACCGCGTTCGGCGTTACCGGGTATTCAAATCTTCCCATCCTGACATTTGACAGATATGTCTGGATCTTTAAGATCTTAATCCCAACACTTAATAGACGAGATATAGCTTTACGTCGGTGTTTGACAGATAACAATTTACATCTTTCTCCCTCCCTCTATATCTATATCATGTAGAAACTTACAGAAACAAACACCGACGTAAAGCTATGTGTTGTTTATTTTTAATTTTTATTATCGTCTATTAAGTGTTGGGATAAAGATCTTAAAGATCCAGACATTGTTATTTTCAGAATCGGGCCGAATATCAGCCGAATTCTGAACTAAGCAAAATTATCTATAAGTATCTTGACAGTTATGTATAACATTGTAATGCCGCCAATTTTAACGTTTTAAGTTTGGCAGTTTGGCAAGTTTTGGCAAGTTTGAAATGAATGAATTTAATCAATCAGAAAAGCTCTAAAACATAAACTAACGTTATTTAAATATTCACAACTATGAATAATTTATTTATTTATTTGTTCACGCCCATATAGACTTTTACATGTAATCATTTTGTAATATACAAATAATTATATAAAAACAATATCAAGTATAAATATAAGCAGTGCCTACATACATACAAGATATAAAAATATAAAGTCATAGCATGTATTATATAAAAAAAATAGAAAAATATTACATAATATTAAAGAAGTATATAGAACAACATCAGGTATGAACAGTAAAAGTAGTAAAAGGTATAAGCAATAAAAATATCAGGTAGGTGTACCTAAGCATTAAAATATGAGTATGGAAATATAATGCACAAAGCAGTAATGTGTATATAAAAAAATTACATATCTTAACATGTATATAAACCTAGTAATAGTGGAAGTTAGTAATGAAATAATATCGTATCTTTAAGTGTTAACAAAAATGAGCTTTCTAATTGATTGAATTCATTAATTTCAAAACTGTTAAACTTGAAACTTCAAAATTGGCGGCATTGCAATGTTATACAATAACTGTCAAGATACAGAAATATTGCTTAGTTCAGCAAATATATATGTAGCAGGGTGTAACAGACCTAGTCCACAATACCTTTCAGGTAGATTCCTTTCTAAATTAGGAGTCGTAAATGTTTATATATTGTCCAATAGTATATGAGTACCTATATGCACATATGCGACTTCAAAGTTTAAATGTTTTTTAATATTTCTGACTTATCTTCTGGAGAAATTATAATAAAGATATGTCACGGTGTATGCGTTCGAATTTGACATAGTGAGTGTTGATGATTGTATCAAATGTTACAAAAATTGTAATTTTTCGCCATGTTTTTTAGCACTCGAGAATTTAAATACATCATCCGACTGGGAGCGATGGACCATCCCATCGACCCCAGACTCCGCATGGGTCACAATAATAATTATAAAGTGTGTATATTCTCTCGGACAGCACATTGTTTATAAAAACGTCTGACTCAAATGAGATGGAAGTGACCGTCGCATTTAGAATTGCAATGATGTCAGCGCCGAGGCCCATGCACAACGGGTCAACGCAACGGTGAATTTTTTTCAGTTTTGCAATGGATAAAAATAAACTCAGAGGAGTGCGAGTACTTCAGGTTAACGTATTCTGCAGCCACGATGCCTCTAGGATCTGCCAGTCAAAGACGATGAGTTTACAATAATAATTTATATCCAGGTTTCAGATTTTTGGATAGTAGTAGTATATATAAATAACCTGGAGCAGCTAAATATCAGAGGCAAAAATAATACTCTATGCAGACGACCTCGGAATATTTTACGAAAACAATAATGACATAGAAACCACAAAACAAATCAACAAAGACATAGACATATTAACTGAATGGACAAAAATTAATTTTCTAACCTTAAATGCTCAAAAATGTTACTATATTAACTTTGAGGCCAAACGGAAAATGCATAAAATTGACATAAAAATACACAACGAAACACTCACTGAACTAGAAAATACTAAATACTTAGGACTCAACATAGACAGACACCTCAAATGGACCTTTCAAATAGACAAAGTAATTGACTAACTGACTAAACTGACCAGCCTATTCCACAAAATACACGAATTCACACCGAAGACCGTAAAAATTCTGATGTACCAGGCATACGTCAAGAGTAGAATAGGATATTTGATACCCTTCTGGGGAACCGGAAACAAAACTAATCTGAACAGACTCCAACGACAGCAAAACAAAATACTAAAAATGGTCTATGATCTGAAATACCGTATACCAACTAAAACTGTATACCGTATAACACAACAATTAAACATCGAAAGCATTACAAAAATCGAAACACTTAAAATTATTCACTGACTAGCAATTGACGAAATACAAGACGAAGACATAAAATTACACAAAATACACGAAAAACACCAACACAACACTAGAATGGCTCAAAACTATCACATAACACAAGCCAAAACAAAACAGGACAATCCCGACTAATTTGCAACGGATTAAAACTATACAACGAACTGCCACAACAGACCAAACAACTGACCACTGACACATTCAAAACAGATGTGACAAAAATGCTAAAACTCGGCCAACTATAAAAAAATGACTTTGTATCTAAATTATATTATTATTATATTCCTATATTGAATCACGTAAAAATGTTATCCGTAAACCTTTTAGGTTTCCATTATATTTTATTTAAAAAAATAATATTATATAGATATATATATATATATATATATATATAATATATATAAATATCTATATATATATATTAATATATATATATCTATATATATCTATATCAGGGTGGCTCGATGATTTGGAGATACATAAACCAACCAGTTATACAATGTATTATAAGCTTTTAGGTTTCGTAACACATACATCAAAAGGATTTTCGAATGAGAAGTGCATCTAGCAAATGTACAATTTCATCATTCGTTCAAAATTGGAATATGGAATGGCAGTGTGGAGCCCACACCAAAGGAAACACATCGACATGATTGAGCAGATTCAAAAGAAATTCTTGCGCTACTTATACATGCGCAGAACAGGAGAATATCCTACATTCATGCACCATGAAGTACTGCTGAGGGAATGCAACTACCGCAGCCTCGAGTCGCGCAGACAGGAGGGCCTAGTCGTGTTGGGGGTTAACATTTTAAGAAATGAAATGATGCCCCGAACCTGCCAGAGAATTATGCCCTGTTTGTACCAAACAATTGTTTGCGAAATCGAGGTCACGCACTATTTCATGTCCCAAAATGCAGAACGGATATAATGAATAAGCACACCATAACGCGTAGTTGTAACCTAAATGAACTGAGCCATCATGTCGATGTATTTAATGATAGCATTGAATGCATCAAGCAGCGGATCGCCTCCATTTAGGTACTGCAAGATGTACTTGCATTGTAAATGGAGCGATCTGTAATGCAAAAAAAATCATTTTGTAAAAATATCAAAGTTAAAGAACAAATAGAAAATAATATTTTATTCTTTTAATAAAATAACTCTTCGTTTAACACCACCAACAAAGTTGTCGTTCTGTCTTTTTCTTCCCTTAATGCTTTCTTGGTTGTTTGCGATTCTGTTTTTGATTAGTAATGATGAAGGCTGTGAGCTTAACTAGTTAGTAAAAACTCAATAAAGTGGTGTAAAACAAATTTTTATTGAAAAATATTATGTCTCACCACAATTTGACTGCTTCGTATGAAAAAATGTAATATTTTATTAAAAAATAATTAAAATATGCTTTTATAAAAAAATAATAAAAAAGAGAAATACTTTTTAACAACCACGGTTAGTACCGTGGTTGTTAAAAAAAGTATATGCGGATGTCAATAAAATTAAAAGCGTGGGGCGCTTTTTCTCAAACCCCAACATTTCTTTGCACAATATTTATTTTACTGTATCTTTCTTCGGGTGAACAAAAGAAAAGAGCCCAAAAATTATTGATTTTATCGAAATACGCATAAACTGTGATCGCTGTGGCTGTTAAAAAATATTTTTTCTCCTCTTTGGTCCTTTTTTATAAAAGCATGTTTCTATTTTTGCATATTTTTATATTTAACTCTCCTTTTACATACTTTTATGTAACTCTCTATGTCCCTTGTTTGTGGTGGAATCTTGTAATTTATTTTTCACCAACTTCCCGCCCAGCTAGAGCTTTGAAACTTTCAACATTAACGTAAAGTGGATGACTATATATTATTAAATATGGTCGACATCATTTGGTCATTATTTCGATTAAAATTAATAATCACGTTACTTACATTTAAAAAATATTCACGTTACTTACAAGCAAGAATCCTAGAAATAGGTAAAGAAAATTTGTTTTAAACTTTAAAACTATGTGTTTAATATTTGAATACTGCATGAGTGAAGTTAAAAAATCGAAAACATAACTACATTTTTTTTAGTTCAGTCTAGTAGTTCAATTTCTCTGACAAGATTAACACGCATGTGAACAATAGTGGTGATAGTTTTACAATACTGTGGTTGGGGTGTATAGTGTTGTGAATGTAGTAATGTAGTAGTGTAGTGTTGGTCCTGACGAAGAGACGGGTACGTCTCGAAACCGGTAGTCCGTAAATCTGGTAGTGGTTTTTAAGTTTACTAACATTCTGTTACATTTTTTTATTTATTTGTTCTTAATATATTTCAAATCGATACGAAACGAATTTGTTTTAAATGCCATAGATAAAATGTGTTCGCATTAAATAAAATGTCTCTTAATATCCGAATCGAATATAATAAAATATCTTCCAAGGCGGGCATTTGTCGAAATGCGTGGCAATAAATTTAATAGCCAGCTAATTCGCAGGTGCGTTTCTGGGCACGCGTCGAGTTGTGTCAGTACGCTGCGGTAATGCGATAATAATTAGTGACGCGGTCATCTCGCCTGTTGGCCCGCCAGCGCGCGCTGGGCGGGGCGGCGGCGGTCACAGCTGAACGGCCGATTGATTTTTAATAACGCGCTTGTGATTTGTTTTCGCCTAACCGAATCATTAGCTGGCGCGGGGCTCGCGCGCGCCGGATGTATTTGGAAGCATTGTTTTTTAAATGTAAAGGAAACGCGAAAGATAATGCAATCTGTTTCGCCTGTGTCGATGCAAATTTGTCGTAGTAATATTGCAGGTAGGGGAAGGTGGTGTCAATAGTAACAGGTGTCGATTGTAACAGTCGCCGTATATTTTTAAATATTGATCATTTAATGGGACAAGCAGTACCGTCTTTTAAACGGGATCAATAGCCATCAAAGAACGCCATTTTGCGTTAACATCAGTTTGAAAGTATCGGTATATTGTATATCATCGTATTTCGGCCTAGTGAAGTAAAAAAATCATTAAATAGTCATCTTTTTGTATTCGTCAAATTGTAAGTATTTTTTATTGTTTTATTGTGTGTTAGTATTCAGATTATTGTTTATTATCATGATGTGTATATATTTTAACGGTTTTTTTAATAGTTTAAGATTAAACATAACCTTAATGCAATGTGGCGAAAGGTGTCAATTGTAACAGTGTAAAGGATGTCAATTGTAACATGTTACAATTGACACCATTTTGGGTTCCTGGTTGTTAAAAATGATTGAAAGACAAATAGGGGAAAAACATCCAAAGAATACACTTTTATAAAAGATTTTATAAAAAAATGGAAACGTGTCAATAAGAAAAGCAGCCAAGCATATCGAAATATGACACGTATCTCCTCATAGATACATGGAACGCATATAAAAGATGGATCTGTCCCAGTATTAGGATATCTACCCCACAACAAGCTATTATCTAATCAGAAAAAGAATTAGCTGACTACTGTGAATTTTAATAAATTCTAATTTTTTCATTCCTCACTCTATCGACCAATGATTTTACACACAAGCCGTCATAGTGACCGCATTTCCACCGCATTCAGTCTACTTTCATTCCTCTTTTGCCAATTCCAGGCTTCACTTCCATACATCAGGGTTGGCACTAGAACGTTTTTATGTACCGCTAGTCTTGCTTCCTTTGACAGATTCTTTTTGGCCATAATTGCATAAGGCTCATGCATACATGAGGCGAGTGTTGCAAGCAATAGGAATAGAGGGCGTCCGTGAAATACCTGGCACGATCAGATACTACAAGTATTTGAGGATGGCCCTATTTAAAGCCGCAAACAACCATAGAACTTGTATGAGAAGATGTATGAATGTGGCCGAAGCAAAAGTGGTATGCCAGGATAGAAGAGTGTGGTGTTCAATCCTCTCTGCATACCCCTGCGGCGTGATGGTTAGTTAGTTTGTTAGTCAAAATAAATTATCAACAACTATTACTCCAATAACATCAACAACTCAACTCTGACATATCCCACTGGTTGGGATGAAGTTGGTATGGCTTCGAAAGATTAGCTGATTGCATTTATCAGAAGGAATCCTTCGCATTGAGTAACAAAGCTGCAAAAAATAAGCAAGGTAAAAGAAGAACAAAAACTTGTATAATAACCGAGAAAAAAGAAGAAACTGATGATGCTTTATGTTTAATTTGTACCAAACCATATTCAACAAGCAAAGAGGGTTGGATCCAGTGTTCCTCCTGTAAATTATGGGTGCATGAGAATTGTGCCCAAACCAAACAATTAAATAAATTATGTGTTTCAATTGTAAATCTGATAATGATTGAGCAATTTGAACTACTTTCATGGTATTAAAATTATTTTAGGGAAGCATATTAAATTAGATTTTTTTCTAATTATTTTATAAATTTTGGTTTTTATAATTAGATAATTTGTTTTATTTTATGTATCTTACAACTTCATAGTCATTTAGTACGTACAAATATACCTAATAAAAATAAGTAGATACATTATGTTTTGTGCGACTTATGTTACAATTGACAACACGAGTGTTACTATCGACACCACTGTGGTGTCAAATGTAACAGTTTCTTCTTTTTTTTATTTTCAAATAATCAAAAATTCTTAATATCTTCAATTTTTTTAACCATGCACTTAGTTCCTAAATATACGAAAGAGCTTTGAAAAAAAATATCAGGTAATTTAACCGGTTAATTATTTTGTTATAAACCAGAATGTCTATTTTGTTACTTTTGACACCACCTTCCCCTACGGATATGAGTACAATCTCTTGGAGTGTTATATTCTGTTTTTCTTCTTTCTTTGATACAGTGGTGTTTTTAATTTATTATATTATTATTATAGTTTTAATCAACGCCCTAGTGGGCTTTTACAGTACAATAAAGTTACAAAGATGAATATGTACACAAGACGCAACCGCAAAACATCCACCATTATACAAAGCAATTTGGACAAATCAAGTAATTGCATAGGTAACTTCATCGATTCGAAGGAAGTACTCGACAGTATCTCCCACGAACAACCCGTACCAGAACCAAAAGAAAACGGGATTGACCACACTGCCCCAAATGGATAAAAAACTACTCAACGAACAGACCTCAAATAATCAAATTAAATAATCTCTATGTAAGTCCTCCAAGATATGGTCCCCAGACCTGTACTATTTCTCACTCACGTAAACGACATGTATTTACATTACTAATATTTTAAAACTAATTACAAACGTAAATACAATTAGGTACATAATGAGAATAAGGTAATAATAAAAAAATAATAACGCTTAAGCAACCATGACATAGTTATGGATATATGCAACATCGAAGTTTACACGTTTCTTTCAATATTTCTGACTTACAGTAACTATCATTAAAGTAACTTATACCGATTATGAAAAATTCTTTCGCTTTAATACAAGTCGATTAAGGTGACAAAAACATTGCAAAAATTAAAAATATAATTTTTTTCAACAAAAACAACAATTTACAGTATTATTTGTGGAGTCTCATATTTATCAAATGTTCAAAAGAAAAAATATTTAAAAAAATAGTGTTGAAGTCTACAGAGGCAAAATAACTTGTTTACTTGAGAAGAATTTTTAAGATACGTGGTAAAATTTGATTTGCGATGTCAGAGTTTATTTTGTTTTTTTTATTTCTAACAATTATAATTTTTTTTAGCGTTTTTCAGTCACATTAATATGACTATAAGATAATATTTTGAGCGATGTCGGACGATGTAAAACTAGTATATTATATAATAATAATATATATACAAGATGTCCTGTAACTAGTAGCAAAAACTTCGTGGGGGTCTTCTTCATTCAATTATCAATTTGAATTTAAATATTCTTTACACTTTGGGTGAAATGTCGACAGTTTCGGAGACAAGTGACATCAGAGTTTACTTTTTTTCCGATATTTCTGGCTTATCTTTTCTAAAACATTAGGATTTGTAATTTGTGAAAGTAATTTATATCGAATATTAAAAATCATTCACCATGATCCCAGTCAAATAAATTATCAAAACCCTGCAGAGATTTAAATTTTTTTTTTTGTAAGGTTTTCGACATTTTATTTGACATTAAAGCAAATAAGTTTTAGCATACAAATTTTTAATATTGCGTACAGTTGATGGTTCAATGTTTTTTTTTAAGATTATCTTTAATTTTACGCTTCAACAGGCCAAGAGGTCTAATTACAGAATCGAAACACATCACAAAATACCCAGGCTTGAGTAAATCACATAGATTAATTGTACCCTCACCAGGAATCGAACCCGGAACCTCCAGTGTGAGAAGCCAGTGTCATGCTTACTGGGCTACGAGGGCCGCCTTTTTATAGGAATTTTACGGGAAATAAGTCGTAAATATTGAAGAAATCAAACTTTGATGTACGGGTATCTCTATAATTTTCAAAATTTATCACACAATTTAATATTTTGTACTCGAAATTGAATGAAGAAAACTTCCCAGAAGTTTTTGCAACTAGCTACGAGACAGGCGCGTGCAGTGGGAACAAGAAGCATGACTTTTATTTAACCGTATATTTGGGAAAAAAATATAGAAATTAAATATTTTCCTGGCAGAATATTATGAAATATTAAAATCTGAATAAAATTTTAATTATTGTGGTTTGAATATTCCGAGATATATCTCTAATTTCGGTTTCTTTTTAAGACAAATACTTGTTACTAGTTGTTAAGTTACTATTACCAAGGACTTTAAATGGTGTGAGCACATAGCGAGTGTGGTTAAGAAGGCTAACTCTATTTTATATTTAGTGAGAAGATCATTCCAACATCTGACAGTACCACTATTCACAACTATTTATAAGACATGTGTGAGGCCTCTCCTCGAATATGCCTCTCAGATCTGGAATCCATATTTTGTTAAAGATATAGTTTTACTGGAAAATGTTCAGAGACGAGCCACAAAATTGCCCTTGGGTCTTAAAAACCTGGAATATGCGGAAAGGCTGAGAGTATTGAAACTGCCCACTCTTCAGGAGCGACGAGCAAGAGGTGACCTCATAGAGACATTCAAGATTCTATCGGACTACTACAATATTCCTAATATGACAGATATGTTTGCATTTACCACTAATGTGGGCCTTC
Source organism: Agrypnia vestita (assembly GCA_016648135.1). NCBI lineage: Eukaryota > Metazoa > Arthropoda > Insecta > Trichoptera > Phryganeidae > Agrypnia > Agrypnia vestita. The sequence continues at coordinate 292,760 of JADDOH010001516.1, forward strand.
GAGGACATCACCTGAAGTTGAATAAGTCTCGGGTCTCGTGTAACCCAAGAAAGCATGCATTAAGCAATAGAGTGGTCAATATGTGGAACAGTTTGCCTGAGGGCGTTGTGTCTGCAGCCAGTGTCAACCAGTTAAGAATAGGCTGGACATTCAAATGAGAGACAGTGATATGGGCCTATCAGCTTAAGCTGCCTGCCCATTATCAATAATAATAATAATAATAATAAATGCTTAGGAAAAAGTCATGCTTCTTGTTCCCATTTCACGCCCCTGCTACGAGACACCTTGTATAGGTAAATATTAGAGTAATACTTTTGACGGGTGCAGCCAGCATCTACAGAGTATCTAACTACCCATATTATCCTCAACCATGTATATTGTGCTACAAATGTGAATAGAGTGCGCTATTCAAACAACATGCCCCGATTTAAGTGCTGCATAATTGAAAATGGTTAAATATACGGGCGCGCCCGGGATTCACGCGCCGCTTCCTGGATGCCCTCCTCTGAATTGTTCTTTCATTAGCAAGTTGTGCGTGCTGACTTGTTGTCAGTTGAGGAGCATAAAGCTGCGTCCACACCTGCCCCGCACGTCGTCCGCAGGAAGTCGCTACCCAGTGAACTATGGGCACCGGGGTTCGCAATCGGGGCTGTCACGCTGTGTGGGTGCGGCGGTTATTTCCATTGGCTGTTCGTGACGGCGCTCGTATTAGAAATTTACAATAATTTCATCTTTTTACTCCCTTTATCTTGCCGGCTTGCCGTCGAAAAAACTTTGGATCGATTTTTAACCCTTTTCCCGTGATCCAATCGAGCTGAAGCTTTGCAAGCAGACTCGTGGCGACGATCAAGAAGACCTATAGAACTTTCGTTAAAAAAATGAATAATTATAGTATAACTTTGGATTTTTCAAATTTTTAATGTTTTATTCATACAAGTTGTATGGATATTTCAACGCATATGGTGGACGCGAAACCCAAAAATAAGAAAGGGAGTATTTTAAAAACTTGGTTTTTATGGGTTACTTTTTTTACTTTTGTTAGTATACGGGATGTTCGTTCCAGCCTCGGGATAAGAGACTGACCAATGTCTACACGACTCTCAAATCGACGATTTAAACACCACATTTGCCGATGAATTTAATAGACCGTTCTTTTATCGTTCGAAATAAGGATTAGTAAAACACAAAATGGAATTATAAATTGAGCGACCAAAGGGAAAATTCTTAAAAAATAGTGAACAAAAGGAATAAAGATTATAAAACTGGCACGAAGTTACGTATTATCCGGATATATAACCTGATTTAAAAATGTTTAAATGCTTTCTGACCAACTGATTCGAAAAATTACTAAAAAATGCTCTTGGTTTTCTGAGAATCTTATCTTTTATCCCTTCTGGACATTTATTTTTTCAAAACAAAATATAAAATTACAAATATCATGTGCGTTCCAAACATTTCTTCATTCAAACTTTTCAATAATTAAAATATAAATTGGCGAGTTCTTACTCACATAAAATAATAAAGAAAAACACAATTTTATTCAATAAATAAACAAGTAGGTACATAATACAAAATCAGTTTCAATTTAGAAGATATTTTCATTAAATACAGCATTTGCCAAATCCGCTTAAGAATAAAATATTTTGGAGGAAATAGGTACATATTGTAACAGAGTTAGTCCACAATACTTTACAGGTGGATTCCTGCCTTGATTATGAATCGAAAATGTTCAAGCAACCATGGCCAAATATCAATAGTTAAGGAGATATGCGACATCAAAGTTTGCATTTTTTTTCAATATTCCTGACCTATTTTTGGAAAAACGTTAGACTATTATTACAGTAACTAATATAAATGAACCCAAATTTTCGTAAAAATGAGAAGATGAGTTTGCTGTAATAATACTATAATAATAAATAAATACGCTGCCTGGATCTTATATTACAAGATATGTAGTGCAGACAATAATATGAAAATTATCTTCCGTATTCCCTATCAACAACACGTTATTCGCAAGGCAAAAATATTTTTGAAAAGTTCTTCTAATAAATTTCGACGCATGACTAAGATCTAAACCCCGACGACGAAACGGACGGATTGAAAATAAATCATTGAGTTGTTTTTCACAGACAAGAATACAAGGCTTGGGTCTTCTGGTTTGTATTTTCTGCATATGTAATATTTTTACGAACACAAACTAATTTTAATGCAAATCAGGGATTTATTACTCCAAATTATACACCTAGCGACAGTTTTGAAAATATTTAACCGCATGGAATGTAAACCGAAAAAAATCGAAAAAAGAACATTCAAAACTTTGAAGCTCAGTAGCTCATCTCGATACCTTATGGGAGATCATGAAGTACTTGTATGAAACTTGAAGAGACTTGTATGAAACAACAGTAGATAGAAAACGGCTGACATTTTAAATAAATGTTTGTTTTATTAAATGAGCTAAGTAAAATTTCTCAGATTCCTTCAGATTCCTCAGTTTCTTAATTTATTTCGGATTTCATTTTAATTACTTTGACTTTTTGATATCCGTAAAAAGTTAAAAATAGTCTTTTAAAACCGTGTTTTTTGTGTGTAATATTTTTTTCCCTCGATTTTATTTTTTGAAATATTGAATGTCCACAGTAAAAACATTTTTATTTTAAGTAATGAGTTTCTCGGAATTGATTAGAACAGTAATTTAGGTAATTATCTAAATTTGATTTTAATGGAGTAGTCTGAAGCAATGAATCTGTACAGAGAATTAATTAATTGTAGCAACTAAAAATTGTCAGTGTCTACGAGAGTCATTGGTTGCTAATGTAATTATGTACGGAGAGGGGCATAATGGGGTAGCGGGCTGCAGTCGTTTGCTATAAAATAATGGTGACAAAGCAACTGAGTTTTAGCCAGCACATCTCCGGATTGTTGCATTTTCCGCTAAGTCTCACGGCGTCAAAACCATAGATTATTTATTTATTTGTTCGTCCATTTAATAAATAAATTTTTGTTTTGTTTTGTTTTGTTATATAACAAGCGGTCATTAAGCTTTTAAATATATATATATACAAAACAATAAACAATAGATTAACATAAAAAAGTAAAATGAAGGAAAATGCTGGTTTGGAGAATATATAGAAAAACAGAATATAGTGTAAAATTACAAAGTACATAATTAGTATATAAAAAGTTTTATTAAAAATAGGTCTGTAGTTCAAACAAAATTAGCTAGTATATCCCAATAATCATAATTTATAAAAGCCTTTTCAATAATTATAAATTACTTCTTAAAAAGAGCAAAATGATTTTCTGGTGACATTATTAATATGATTAATAAACATATACTTTGTTTTCACCACTTACATATTGAAAATATCTACTTGTTTCAGGGCCAATATTCCTAGGTCAAGATACATTGTATATTAACAAATTAAAAATCAAAAACCGATTTTTCCTTAATTCCTTAGTAATCCTGACAAAGGGATCACTGGCCCTGAAATAGGTTGATATTTTAAATATATAAGTGGTGAAAACAAAGTACATTTTTATTAATTATATATCTATAAATTAATTTAAAAATTATAAAAATAAGTAACGCTGCATTTCAGTGTTACAAAGCTCTTTAGACAATTATAAATTAAGATCAAATGTACGAGGTATCCGTATGTAGGTACTCGACGTTCCATCAGTCATCGTAACAAAATTCGTAGTTCGGACATCGTTATTAGAGTACATCACATAAAGTCTTCTTCTTCTTTTTCCTCAGCCTTTTCCCTCTACTGCTGGATGTAGGCCTCTACCATTTTCCTCTACTCATCTCTGTTTCTCCCTCCTCGCATTCAGGTTCTTCCTGCTTGCCGGATTATGTCATCAGACCACCTTTTGGGAGGTCATCCGACGCTTCTGTTTTTCGTCCAAGGCCTCCACTTTAGGATTCTGGGTGACCATCTAGTATCCCCCTGTCGAGCAATATGGTCCATAATATCGGCAACTTTTGCTCGGCGTCTTATTTCTTCATTTCTGATTTTATCTCTAACGCTCACGCCGAGCATCTGCCTTTCCATAGCCCGCTGTGTACACTTTAATTTGTGTATGCTTTTTTTGTTAGTGTTGCTGTTTCTAGGCCATATGTCAACATCGGAAGGATACATGTATCGAACATTTTTCTTTTCAGGCATACTGGGATTTCTTTATTTTCAAACGAGTGTTTCAATTTACCAAATGCTGCTCAGCCCAGACCACATAATCACATAAAGTAAAACAAATTAAATTGTAGGAAGAAAATTGCTAATCAATGAACCCTTGTAATGATGTAGGTAGGTATATCAACTGAAAAAATGTTTTTTCTATCCACTTTATAGGACTACACATCTATGTGGCTGTGTTTACGCGATTCGTAGATGTTCAAAGTTGAGAATGTATATGTATTTCGAGTCGCTCCGTATGCACGCCTTGTAATGTGTATTACGACTTACGACTATGTTCTAAAATACTAGACTAATTTATTTTCTGAAGTGCTGTATTCGGCTAGAAACAAAAAGTCCAAAGCTTTTTGACTCTAGAACACAAGGGATGCGGAGCATCCAAAGCATGTATGAAGCGACCGCGCCTTATACCCATTTCTCATTTTTTTTATTTTCATCTATTAAGTATTGGGATAAAGATCTGACATCCCAATATTGTTATTTTCAGAATAGCACAGAATTTGGACAGATCGAAATGCAACGTCTGAAACTGAAAGGTCGGTAAGATATAGCCATAGCAAACACTGACATCCGAAATTATTTCACGATCTTTTGACAATTAATATATCAAGCCGAATTAAATACCAAGTATTCTGTGCAAGTCATTGGTGTGCATACTTCAGAGTGGATATTCCCGTCCATTCTGAAGATAAAGATACAACGTAACAATCATGCCTTATCCGCTAAGAATGTTATATAACATTGTACGCTTCGTCAATTGTGACGTTTGACAGATGTTTAGACATTTCATGTAGAATCTTTGCGCGTACGTCTCGTCGCTTTTTATCTTATTATTTAATTTAACAAGTGAAAATATTGTACGATAATTCCAGCATACGTTGTAAGAAAATAATTATTCTTTCATGTTGTGTGCAGAAAATATTTCTATAGCCTATATTTGAAGAGTATAAGTATGTGCGAAGTAACATCCTAATGAAATAATTTTGGGTATGCTTTGCCATAACACTTTAGAGAATAAAAAAGTGTACTTTCAATATATATTTATAATTATTTATTTATTTAAAATAGTTTGTTAGTATGGTGTGTGTCTCAAACCTTAGATACAAATGGCCGTATTGTGAACTAAGCAACATAAGCTATTTCTGTATCTTGATAGTTATTGTGTAACATTGTAATGCCACCAATGTTGACGTTTTAAGTTTCACAAGTTTGAAATTAATTAATTGAATCAATTAGAAAGCTCATTATTCATAATTGTGAATAAATTAGCATTTATTTACGTTTTAGAGCTTTCTGATCTGACTGAATTCATTAATTTCAAATCTGTCAAACTTTAAACGTAAAAATTTGGCGACATTACAATGTTACATAAATCTGTCAACATGCAGAAATAGCAATATTGCTTAGTTCAGAATACGGACGAATGTAATATCATTTTTTTGATAATGAATATGTAAATAAAATTGAGTACTGCCACCTAGCGACATTTGCTTAAACTTTTTTCGTAATCTGAGACCGGCAATAATATACGGGTTTGTCATTTTCTCAAAACTATTTCAACCCATATTATGATGTTGTATAGTTACTTAGTGCCTTGTGTGGTGAGATCTTCTTGAACTTACATTATTAAATACTTTTGAAAGCCTTAATTGGGAAATAAGCATAATAATGTATAATGCGGCTTCCATAAATGACGTCATAGCGTTTTCGTCTCTCCCTTGTCACACCATGTCAGATCCCCCTTTCCCCGTGCATCAAGTCACCAAACCAAAATTATTTTGATATAACTTCAATAAATTAAAATACATTAGGCTTCAGATTCGTGATGTCACCATCCTTTCAATTCCTAAACATTGATTTTTTTTATCTCACAAAAAGATTTAATTTTCTCACAGTTTCGAGAACTGATTGGAAAACACGTATTTCGTCATAATCGTAGAACAACGACGCATGTGATTTTTCTCAAGTTTGCAGGAGAGCAGTTTGAAGTTTTATTTACATAAAGACATTTTATGTCATAGCTCGATAACTACAAAAGATTTTCCTTTGAAACGTGGGTTAGTTACTTAAAGTGGATACCTTTAAAACCTCAAATATAGTCAGCGCAGTACAACGACGTTTTTACACATGCTGCATTGTTCTACGATCGCAAATCAAATTATACCGACTTCGTATAACGACGGCTAAAATAATGAGAAAAAATACACTTTTTATATACCGTTAGATGGCCTCTTTTTTTCACTTTTTAACGATCCAAAAAAGTCAATATGGAACTTTTTGAACATCCGTCATTGTTCTACGATCATGACGATTTATGATAGGTGTAATTTTGGGTAATTTCTTAAAGAATTTTATTTGTTTTAAATATGGTTCATGTAAGTAAAACACAATTTGAAGCATACACAAGGATAATAATTCTGATGCGTTATACATATAGGTAGGTAGGTAGGTTCGTCCGTCGACGGACAGACGGACAGACAACGAAAATTTTAAGTTTGATCGTCCGTATTCCGAAAATAACACGATTATTATTTGGTGATTGTTACCCCAACACCAAAAAATAGAGAAACGTTAAGACATCCGTCAAATATCAATATTTTTATTATTGTGACGAAAATATCGACTTTAAATTAATATTTGTACTTCTTGGGCGATGAAATTAGGTATTAGTAGATTTGTGTGAAACAAACTGATTACTGTGCTACAAACTTTTAAAATAATATCACTACTTTTTTTTTTTTTTAATAGAGATGTGAACACGGAATACGTGTCACATCAATATTTTTACTATTTTCAAACTAAGCTAAACGCTTGTGCTATGAAAATAGGACTAACTTGCTAGTCTGGAGTGAGGTTCGAACCCGCGACCTTTGGATCACGAGGCGAGTGTCCTAACCACAAGACCAACAAGCTACTCAGTTACTTATTTGATATAATATTTATCAAAAACTTATATTTTAGACAAACTCCAGATTGACTGGTAAAATGATTTATAAATATCGCTTCGACATCAAATAAACGGGCCTTTTTAATAACACCCAGAAATTGTGGAGGTTCGACATTGCGATCCATGTAGGTACGTATTTATGTGTAACAAAATATTGACATACCTATTTTAATTTAAAATGGTTTATAAGTCATTTCTGCTGAAATTTTGGTGTTGAAAAAGAATATTGCACCATGGTATCTGTAGACTTAAAAACACAGGCTGAAATTTCTCGTTCCTGTCTTAAAATCCCCAATCAAAAATAATTGTCATTAATAATAATCCCCTCAATCAGTAATTAGACCACGTAGATTTTCTCGTATAAAATTGCAAAAGGCGTAACTGTAAATTAATTAAGTAATTACACGGGCATTTAAGGGTTGGGGTAGTAATTTCCGAATAAAGCGGACTGTCGTAATCTACGTATTGTCTATTTTTGAGTTTTGGGGAAGCAATCACGATAATAACAATCTCGCGATTATTTTCATAATACGGCAGTATATTATGTGTGTTTAATATATTTTACCCGACTATCTAAAAGCAATTCTACAAATCTGTTGATAATGCGTTTAATTAAATATATCAAATCTCGAGAAAATTAATCTCCATCTCATTCGTTAATCGATGATATCTCGCACACTAATTAAGGTTTCGCACAAATCATTATCATTTTCAAAATGTATTGCACTAATTTTTTTTTTCTTACAACCTTTATTTAGTCTAGATACATCGTCCCTTTATAGGTAGAACTCACTAAGTAACATTGGAGTAGTTTTGAGATAATGAGGTTTAAACATTCAACATATGATATTAAAATTATTGAAAATATTCAAATTATGAGTTTTATCATTAATTGAAGGCGTCCCTATAAAAAGGGTCTATATGCAAAAACAAAATTTGCAAAAACAAGGGGAGAGAAAAAATACTTTGTGAAATTCTTCCTTCCTGGGTTTCGATCCGTGTGATTGGTTTGCAGCAAAGCACATCTCCTTCTCCATTCTGCTCGGTCTCCGGCGATCCTCTTTAGCTCTGTGTAGGAGGCACAATTCATATCTTGGCACACTTGCTCAAGATATTCACGGCGAGGGCGACCTCTGACAATCTTTCCCTCTACCTTTCCCCTACCACTGTGAAATAAATAACCAGAATCTCCGATTTTTTCATTTTCTAAAATTCACTTGCCTTTTATTTATGTTTTCTTTGTTTTTCATGTTATTAAGCAACTCAGTGACATCTTGGAACTTTCGGCATCCGTCATATTTGTTACTATCAGATGAATATAGAGGAATATAGACTCTTTTTCCACGTTAACTTTGTAACTTTTGAGGTCAAATTTCGAGTTAAAATCATGGAAAATAGATACCGCACATGGCAATGATATAATAAACTGTAGACACGTTCCAAGCGTGAAATCTTGGCAACTCAAAATGAAGGTAATTGCTTTCTTAGCATTCGTTATCGAACGGATGCTGCGCCGAAAAAAGTCCCGGGGAAAAAGGAACATAGTATCGTACACTATTGTAAGAATGAGTATGATATTTTAGTCACCTTGCTACAAATTACCTGATGTTTCTGTCTACACGCAGAGCGTTTGTGAAATAGTGTGCCGTGATTTGTTGTCTCTTTCAATGCAATATTTGCTACATAGCTAGTATGCAAGGGCGGATCCAGGGAGACACATAATCGTGGTCAAGTCACAAGAAATTATAATTTAGGGCTGGGTCCAGGTCCACCAGCCCAGGGGAGGGTCAGACTCCTATGACCCCCCCCCCTGGATCCGCCCTTGCTAGTATAGAATAACTATATATATGTGTCTACTATATATATTACAATACGTCAATGGCACATGGTGCATACTGTTATATAGATCATTTTAAAATAATAAAATCACTCTGTGACCTCATGTACTATATTTATTTATTTTATTTATTTATTTATTTAACGCCCTTATGGGCTTTTACAATATACAGAATATTTTTTTTAAAAAATAACATAAGACAGTTAAAATAATAATACAGTTAAAAGTTACAATAATAATAGTTAAAAGGTAATAATAATAATAATACAAAAAACATAAAAACATAAGATAAAATAATAATAAAGTTAAAGGTACAAATAATAATAGTTAAAGGTAAAATAGAAAGATTTATTGTCCATTTCCATTTCGTTGGGATGTAAACAATTGTATCAGCTTTGTCCTATAAACAGTTATACTATCAGCAAGAATGTCAGCCGCCTCTGCATGCCCATTCCCTAATGAGTGTAATCTGGGAATTACAGAGTTTGCTAATGCATTAGTTCTGATACTTCCACTATAATAGAACAATGCACTGTGTCTTGATGACCTCGATGGAGCATATAAGTCGATCAGACTAATAATCTGGGGGCAATCAATCAAACTATTTACGATCCTATAAAGAAATATTAGGTCTGTTACAGTACGTCTCACAGACAAGTTTAAAAGTTGTAAATAACTAAGGAGATATTCATAATTGATATCTTCCAAGCGTATATTTAATTTGTAATTAATAAATCTTAAAAATTTTTTTTGGACTCGTTCAATTGCCGTTGAATGATTAACATAGTGAGGCGACCAAATGATCGAGTTATATTCAACCTGAGGTCTGACAAGAGAAGTGTAGAGGACTTTATAAGTGCGCAGGTCTGTAAAGTTTTGTGCAGTTCTTAAAACAAATCCCAACATTTTGAGACCTTTATTAGTTATCAAGTCAATGTGGGGAATGAATGATAATTTAGCATCAAAAATTACTCTCAGATCACTTATCTCCTCAACTGATACAAGGTTTACATCATTAATTTTGTAGGTGAATTTAATAGGAATCTTTTTTTTTTTAAAGGAATAGATTGGCACTTGGAGATATTTAGATAAAGTTGATTGTTGGTACACCATTTGAACAGGGAATCCAAATTTGTTTGTAGTTTCATACAATCGGACATACTTTTCTCTGATCTAAATATTTTCAAGTCATCGGCAAATATCAGAAATTGTACATCATCAAAAATGTCAGCAATATAGACCCTTTTTATAGGGACGCCTTCAAATAACTATAAATAGACACGGAATACTCAGTTACTGATTTTTAACTGGAATAGAGATGGAAAAAAATATAAATGTTTGTATTCATAACTCATTTAGACCGATGTACCTATCTATACTTCAATGTGATTATTATTATTTTTTATTTAATATATGGTACAAATACAATTCTTGTATATTTACGTATCAAATTGACATTTTTTAAAATACTTCATAATTTATAGTCACGTGGACCTCATGAGTGAAGATATCTATCTCTGTATATCTATATCTCTCTATTTTTTATTACAATAAGTATACGTGATGAGACCTTTTACTAATAATATATTATTTAATTTCAGATTTTCACCAAATTTAATGTAGTTCATAATTAATAAGCACGAAGGTAATGTGTACCTAACTCTACATTATGCGCACACAGTGCATAATGTACATGCTAGTAAATTATGCACTGTGTGCACTTCCAGTATTTAAATGAATTCTGCGTATCCTGATTGATGTTCCGGCAGTTGGTTCCTGAAGGATGCCCCCGCTACCGATAAAGGTACCTGCGGTGTTCAGATGTTCAGCCACCATAAACCACTCATCACCTGCGAGTGTACTCCGCAGAGGCGGCGCGTGCTCCCCTCATTGCGAATATTCAGTCCTTTCAAAGTTAAGGCGGCACATTCGCTGCAAATGCATATTTCAGCGTTTTTTTTTACGAAAATATTGGTTTTTATTATTCACTTATATCAGAATTTATATGATAGACTGCAATTTTTTTAGAGCCATAACTTAGATAGAACCTTTGTCTTTATATAAAAGTAATAAACTGAACATTATTTTCAATAATTAAGAAAATATAAGCATTAATTGATAGGCCACGGCCGAAAAAACCGTTTTTAGTGTTCTAGGGAAAGCAGAGATTTAATTTATATTTATATGTACGCATACTATGTTTTTTTTAATATTTCTAAAATGTACTTAATTATCTAGAATCCGTACTAACAGAATTAATAAATATTCAACATTAATAAAGTTATAATGTTTCAAATTTGCAATAAATTTTTACGTTTTTTGATGAAGTAAATATTTTGACAGATGAAGTGGTGCCAGACGCCGACGAAATCGAAGAATATATGACCATCTCTTTCTATCAAAACCTTACTGTTTTAGTAACGTATACCATAAACATGTGACGAAAGTGCAAGTTTTATTCGCTTTACGCTCAGATGACATCTCGCGCACGGCTTGAAAGCGCGTGATCTATCGATGTAATTTGACAGATTCGCAAGTTTGTGAAACGGATGTCTAGCCTTAAATGCGCCGTCAACAATAGTGTTTCATATAATAGTGTTTCATTCTTTCCCATTGAAATGAAGACAGAAAAAATATAGAATTATCAAAACTAAATTGAAAAATCTACTAAAAAAATTAACCATAGCAACGCTATAAAAAAATCTTATAAAAAATATAATCAATATGTACTTTTAAATGTTGTAATCAATTTCTACATTTATATAAATTAATGCGACGGAAAGATCATCGTTTATAAACAATGAAATTTGACAGCCGTACTTATATTAAATGATATAGTTGTGTTTTTAGTTATTATATAAAAATTATGTGAGAATTACAACTTTCAAGCGATATTTTTTTGATAGAATGAAAGGTTGATATGTTAGTTAGTGTTTATGACAGAGAATTCTTTTCCTTACGAGGAAAATTAGACGGATCAAATCAAAAACCTGCTATCACCTAAAAATATTACTTTTTTACAACGACAGACTGGCTTCAGAAATGTTATGTTTACAAACATGTTGCGTATTGCTGATATTCAATATGCAATATGTCGAGATGTATTTGACTTATAAAAAATCTGCTCGACAAAAATTAAGTTCGATGTATCTTTAAACGATTTTGTCAAAAACAATAATAGTCGTAATGGATTCTAATCGTGCAAGAAACCATTTAAAACATCTGTTGACAAAAAATGTTGATTCAAATAAACTGAAGTGGTTAAAATATTTTGCAATTTGTAAGGTGATATAATATATTCGTGGACATGTTAAGTACCTACAAAAACCCAGATTCGTATTATTAAATACATTAATGGCCGGAGAAGCCCGCGCAATTTCATTTGACCAACAAAAATTTCGTTAATATCATAGTACACTGTTTTATCGACACGGCCACAATTATTTACCGACAGCTGACAGTGGGGCAAATTCAATATTTTTTAACCAAATTCTTCAATATAAATACTACACTGTTTTATCGACATTGCCCAAATTCAATGGCAGCTCAGAGTGCAGCAAAATTCAATAAAAAAGAAATGCACATACATTTCTTTACTTGCATTTACTAATTAATAAATAAAGTTATTAGCTTTCTTAAATTTTGGGGTTAATTTCTGTTTCTGCCTAATTAATATTTTTAATTTTGATTAAAATAAAGTTTTTTTTTTTATTTTGAGGCTAATTTTTGTCGCTGCTTAATTGATATTTTTAATTTTGAGTAAAAATTTGATTAAAAAAAAATTAATTAATTACACAGATAATTTCTTTGATATGAATAATTTCTTAGCTATTTATAATTCTAATGATTTCGTGAAATGAAAATATGGGTAAATCCAGAGCAGAATATATGCGAGATTATCGGCAGAAAAAACATAAAAAGGAAAGGTAGAGCCAAAAAAATGTGCGTAATTCGACTCAGCGTAGCAGGGATTTTCAGGCTTGTGCAGCGAACTCAACTCTCTCATAGACATCAACGGCCGAACCAACTATGTACTGATTTACCAAATCTAGTTGTCATTCATGTAATACAGGCCCTGTAGAAATTCACCCGCGCCCTGCCGATGTTGAACAAGAAAGAGTGGTTCGAGAAGATGTTGAACAAGTGGAACATGTTGTAAATAACTCGATTGTTCGTCAGTATCATGATTATCAAAAAAGATATTGCGGACATATGTGCTGCAGAATGCTTATTTGGAAATGGACAAACAGTGATTTCTACATTTCTACAAATCATTCAATTAAGAAAATAATACATTTTGTGCATTTCATACTTTTATCATATAGCGAAGGTGGTTCTGCTCTTTTAAAAAAAATCACCACCACCATCACTCTCTTCCGTGATTTTAAGTGGTGATTTTAACGTAAGTTTCAGTTCACCAGAAGCTGAACCGCTCATAGCTTTTTAAATGATTATCTCAAGTTCAAAATGAACACATATAGAAATATTTCCACAACTAACAGTAGTACTGTTATTGGTGCAGTTTTTAAATACTTTGAAAGCACAAGTGTATGTCTCATATTTTAGTTATCATGAGTCTATTATTTTCGCTCTACCCAAATTTAACAAAAATAACTGTCGTCAATAAAAAACTGCATTACTCCTAGTGTTAATTAAATAAAATACAATTTTCAATAAAAAATACAATTTTCATTAAAAAGAATTATACGTCAGTCACGTAGGTGAACCTAATAAAATCTTTTAAGTAAAAATTCTTACCTTATAAACTTTATGCGGCTGAATCTTCATATCTACTCATAAAATAATAAAGAAAAGCCCACAGGCATCCAACTGACGATTTTTATTTATGATAACTATAAAATTACTTTATATGTAATTCAATTTCAATGAGCATTATATTAATTTAACATAAGTAATACCGCTTTTTACTGTGACTTACAAGTTTTTAATAGATTTATCATATTTATTAAGTTCGTGTCAGTTCTAAATGATATAATTATGTACTGTAGCACTACAAAATTATTTAACTGTGAAAGTCTTATTACTCCGACATACCCCTTCCAAAAAATTTCTATCCTAGCTTGCAGGTATAGTTTACCCTTGTGGAAGTGGTATGTATTAGTTGTGTTAGATTAATATAATAAAGTGACTGAAATTGAAATATGAGTGATTTTCTTGTTGACAGAAATAAAAATCATCATTGGATGTTTGCGGGTGCAACAAATGACTATGCAACTGTGCTGACGGTCTTAACCACGTTAAAAATAAAGCTGACGATTTTCTTTACTATTCTATTATAAGATGCAGCTGCATAAGGATTATAAGGATGAAATTTATTTTTTCTTAAAATTTAAAAAAAAAAATATGTGACTGAATACAGCTGATTGTTATTTTTCAGTTAAAAATTATCTGAAAAAATCATATGAATTCTGGCACTGTATGAAAATACTCGGAAGAATTTTTTTTAACAACCTTTACATGCTGTCTGTCACCTTTAGCTCCACCGCTACTGGAGTAGCGGACATTCAGAGCCCTTATGTATTAGGGGGAAACTATTATTGATATGATTTTCAGTCTCTATGAAATGACTCATTCAAATGCAACGCTACTTCCTGGGGTATTAGGGTGGGGTCCATACCAACAAGTATGTTTGCATAGTTGAATGCATGTAACATGATTGTACGGAATGGTGAGTGGTAGAGACGAGAAGTAGTTACTAGATTCAATCTTAAAAAACATATTTCGGAAAAAACATTCTACAACTGAGCAATTTCAAATTTATTATTATTCAGGAAAAAACTTTATATTTGTCTTTTTTAAAAATTAAATAAAACAATGGAATAAAAATTTGAACACTTGATTTATTGCAAAAATCATTTCTATTTACAATATTGATATTTACATACAAAAATATAGATACACCTGTATATTGCGCTGGCACTTTTGGATTGTGGGAAATTTTCAATTGTGATTTCTACAAAGAACACAGATGGCAGTGCTGTGTGAGTTGACGAGCTAGTGAATATAAAAATGTAACATCCAGTATTACAACAATTATAAATTTCGACAGCCTTCTTTGCAGTAGTTTTAAATGGCCACATTTCTATAGGATTTTGTTTGAAAAATGTTCTCTACAGAATAAAACTATACCTTTGAAAATAATTTCAGAAGATGTGCCCAGGAATCCAAAAAAAAATATAAGAGAAATTAATGCTTATAAAATAATTTAAAACAATGATAATCTAATCAGTACTATAAATGACATATGAAAAATGTTTATCAAGTAATTATATACAATTGCCAATGGAAATTATGAGGCAGGCACTGTTTTTGGCAAAATGGGTAAAATGTTGAAAAAATCCCAACACGAGATAATTTTTAATGATTTAATTGAAACACTATTATTTTTTAACGATACCGGTTTTAGCCTATCACGGCTATCAATTTAGAAAAATATCCGTAATAATGTTTAACAACAAATAATATCCCAATATTCAAATCAAAATATCATCAATTTTTGTAAAATTATATAGAATCATAAAACATTCACTACTACATAAACATTAGACTCACTGTTAAACCCCCTGTACTAAAATTGTATAAATGCCCTAACATAGGAGAATAACTGGTGAAGATGGCTGTGATAGGCTGAAACCAATACGGTAAAAAAAAAACAATAAATATTTGAGAAAAGTTAGTAAGTGTTTTAATTATAGTATTAAAATGGCATTCTACCATGAATTATCAGCTTTTAAATTAGAAATTATAATTTTTAATAATAAAAAATTGACCGAGCACAATAAACACTCTTGCGGTAATGTGCACCCATCACACTGGGAAGGAAAGTATGAAATTGTATTACATCTATTTTTAAAATGTATTAATATTTCACTTGTTGGATATCTATTGCTTAGCATTATACTTTGTGTATGTAGATACTTAGTATTATTGAATTAAATTTTTTAATTAGGAACCGTGTTGGTACTGAATAAAGCCCGGTTGTTTCAAGTTGGATTAGAATAAATGTTCATTTAAAACATAGATTTTCACAGAAACGGATCGTTTGATTGGTGGAGAACACAAAAATGTAAGCTTTAAACAAACTTTTACTTTGATCCGACTTGAAACAACCGACCCTAAGAGATCTTTATCTACCTACCTACTGGGATGGAAAAGGACCTATTTTAATTTGCAAGTATGTGAATTTTCAAAAAATATAAAAATGTTGCCGTTTGTGGGTACTAAATGAATCATGCAGTCATCATGCAATAAGTATGACAAGTAACCGAGCGAAAAAGCATTGGTTACTTTTTCATAACACATTTTTCTGACATTACATTCAGTACTCGATTGATGACCAGATTCCATTGTGAAGCAAATTGGCAAAAAAAAGCAAAAAGGGGCATAAGATGGCCTTTAAGACTGTATTCTATTAAAAATATTTTTAGGAGGATGTGAATTGAGATGTTTACACACAAAAAAATAATATTTTATCCTTTAAATAATTTTGAATGTTATACTTGAATACAAAATTTGAATAAAAAAAAAATCATACAATTATTTTCAGACCATCGTCAAATCATTCCTATAAAATAAATAGATCAATGTTTAAAGAGACCTTTCAAGATCTATAGAATAGCAAATTGCAGTGACTACAACCCCTTACAAAACCAAATTGAATTACATAATGAATACACGCTAGTCAGGAATACAAATTCATTGGTAGAAACTGTCATTTATTAAAAAAAATTATCACGGATAGGAAAAAATCATCATCTTTCACCTAAAATGTACACTTGCATAATGTACTCACAAGCATATTTCAGGGATTCTTTTTAACAATTAATATCTACAAATATCATCTAATGTGAGTATGAGCATCAACAATATAAATTAAAAACAATAAGTTAATAAGTAATAAATTATCAACAAATGGCCACATTGCCAAAACATTCTTTGGCAAAATAAAAGTTATACATAGGGCATAAGAAAATCCCTCAAAAAATGAAATCGCAATTTCTTTATACAAAAACTATGTTAATATGAAGCGAAATCAAAATATGTACTCCATCGCTGTGGAGATTAGATAGCCACTAACACAGTCGAAAACAGTGATTTCTCACTGCTAAAATAATAGTTATTATTATTATTATTATATAAGACTTAGAATGCATGCTTTATAACTTTTCATTTTTTAATACACTAGAGAGCAAAGTTATAAAGCGTTTATTCTAAATAAAGGTAAAGAATACAATTTACTGAAAAAAGTGTAGTTTTAATAAATTTTGACATTCGCATAAGCCACAGAAAATGCTATTACTGCAGACATTTTTGGGATAATAAATATTCATAGGATATGTTTAAATAGATATGAATATTAATTACGCTATCAATAAAGGTTATCTATTGAACCAATTCCAACAAAAAAAAAAATAGCTTTGAATCTATGGTGTGTTTCTGGATAACTTAATTCTGTGAAAGTGTATATTATAATTACTAATGCGCAATTCATAAAAACCATTGTTTTTACTTAAACACCTTAACCATATTGTACACTCAACTTGCCATAACAAAATACAGTAAAACAGATTTAGGCATTTGCGCTCTCGCTTGTACTTTCACTCTCGGATGATAAATGAAATGGATTGTACCCAAGTGCACTTGAATCCCTCTTGGGAAATGTTATTTATTGTCTCGGATGAAAGAACTCGAATATCAACACATTAAATTAGTTTTCATCGTAACTAGTATCAATTTTACGTGGTAAGGTTGTTAATACTTGTAACGACATAACATTCAACGTTCATCATGTTCGGTAACAGAAAAATCCTGGATCTGATCTTGCGCCACCTACTTACACGTTCCGTTCGCAACCTATTCAAGTTTGTCCAATCTAATTAGAATATTCCATTCAAATGGAGAGCTACTCCTTTGAATACTTTAATTAAATTATAAAATTTGAAAAATCTAAACAGTCCATGTTATTTCCTTCAATATGAAGGGTAATTACATTTTTATAAAAAGTGAAGCACTTCACCGGGCTGTCCAATCGCCGATTTTCCGTGTTGTTTTAGTCACAAGTCATTAAAAAGGTAGGAATAATTTTATGTAACAAAATGATGAAAATAAATATTTAGTATAATTTTTGCTGAACTAGTTTTTGGTGTCATAGGCGTCCTTTTAAAATCAAATCATATCTATAATTTTTAGTGCGTATTGTGAATTGTATTGACGTGGTAATTAATTAACCTTACACCAATCATAAATTGCCGCTCTACTTATAGTATAAAATCAAAGGTTTTAAACATGACTTATATCATGTTATTATTACATATTATCAAATACACTCAGATTTTGAAAAGTAATTGCTTTTTATCAATGTCTAAAAAAAATCTAAAATATTCTTCTCACACAAAATATTCTCATTCGGCTCAAATTTTAAAAATATGTATAAATCACTTTCACCATTCTTTTTAAACACAAGTCATAAACGATCTAGTAATGTGCATTAACTTTAAAAACAACCGCTATATGCATAAGCACCATCGTTTTTACAAGAAAGGATGCTTTGAAAATGCACCGCACCCGATCTCAAAAAGAAAATGCATCACGAAATTTGCTCAAATGCTGGTAACATTGTCCAATTACACCTCTCTAATACTCGTTCACAGAGAGTCGGTCCACTTCACTACTAGTCCAGGTTGCTGGCTACTGTAGAAGTGGCTGGATTCGAATCAGGTTTCGTGAATGTTGGGCAGGCTGAAATTTTGTACAGACAAAGAAATGCGTAATTAGTAATGATTATTAATTTTAATTAAACAACTTTGTACTAACCACTTAACTAGTAACTCTATGTCTACCGGTTTTGATACTAGGTGTACTGCTGGAATAGATAATGGATAATTAGTTTGTATCCGTCCTGATGAAGATACAGTGGTATCGAAACGGGTAGACGGTGGTTACTACAAAGTTGTTGGGATTAAAATTAATGTTAATTAAATTATGTCCAACCACGTTAACGCTATAAACATCGAAAATATAGTAATGATTAGTAATATTAAGTTACTGAAAAAAAAGGAAATGGAAAGAAGCTTTCAGACCCAGAGGGGCAATAAAAAGTATCACCGTGGTATCTTTGACGAATTCTTTAAATCAACATTGGTAAAAAAAAAGTTAATAAAATGTGTACGCATAAAATGAGGGGAAAGGTGCAGTAAAATAGAAAAAAAAAGTGATTTCAATAATCTCACCTCGGTGTGTTTCTCTGAGTCTGATAACCTTTCTGGTTTTCTATCCCTGAAAATAAGAATTTAAATTGAAAAAAAAATAAGAATTTAAAAATGAAATTAATCAAATACGAAAGAGCAATATCCATCTATACATATAAGTACAGTGAAACCTTGGATTGCGAGCATAATTCATTCTGGAGACGTATTCATAATCTAAAACACTTGAAGTGAATTATCACACACAGAGATTCACAAATTAACAACACAAAAATATTCAAATCTTCTCCTTACAGTGCCATCTCCTATCGGAGGTCAGCGATCATTCTGGCGATTACTATTTTTTTTACCGCCGCACGGAACAACTCAGTCGAGTTACACTTATACCAGTTCCTCAAGTTACGCAGCCATGAGATGCGCTTTCTTACGCTTCTTTTACCGCTTATTTTACCCCTGGATGATGAGTTGGTTTAGACCACATTTTGGTCATAATATGTCCGAGATATTTAAATACAAATGATTAATACGAAATACCTATTTATATATTTTTATTTTAAGTTTTGTTGGATGGCTTTCACGCCACTAACAACATCAATGCTCTCTCTACTGGTTCACTGGAATCTTATATTTTTGTGTAATCTATCCAATGATCCTCTCCTTTTGAGGATCTTGCAGAAATGTGAATTGCATTGTAGTTAACCAGATACATCGCTTGCACTGCTACTTCCGTATTCAATTTTTGCTCACGCAAACTTGGCAGACAATGGGCTTATTGATATAGTAATCTTGTTCATATATCAAGTGAAAGTTTATTAAAATTTTTTGCTTGTTTCGCAGACCAAATTATACACTATCAAGATTTCACCGTATACACGTATGGGTCAAAGGATATTTTTTCACAACAGATAACATAGTTATTAAAAATAAATGGCTGGAAGCATCGTGAATTTTCTTACAAAGATTCTACATATTAAATTGAAAAATAAATGGTTTTTTAATGACTTCAAATTATTATATAAAAATAAACATATTAATATTGTGTATTATGTAACCATATTTTTTGTATTAGTGAAAATTAATTTATATTGTTAATCAAAACAGGCAAATAAACGCAACACAACATATAATTCAATTATGTACTTACTTGGATTTATCATCGGGATTAGAGTGAAAGCGACCGCCTTCTCCTCGAACCCTGTTCATCGCATGTCTGTGGCGGGATTCATGGAGGTATTTCTGGAATTAAAAAATTTGTTTTGTGAAAAGGGAATTGTTTTAATTAGATTCTGTAAGTAGAATTGGAAGTCCATAAATGATTAATCATGTTTCGAAAATCATTGTTTGGAGTACACAGTCTCGTTCATCAATTCATACACCATCTACATATTATCATCTACTGTATCTACTGCGCTTTGCAAATTTTGGTTTTGCAGAAGATATGCACTCATCCATCCATCCTCAGCGTTACAACCCTCGGTGGGTCCTAGCTGCCTCCAAGGAAGTCTTCCATGCTGCTCTGTCACTGGCTGCCATTTTCCAGTTTTGCTGCCCCAGGGCCCGGCAGAACTCAACGACGACATCTAACCACCGCAGGTTTGGTCTTCCGACACCCTTTTTGTGGGCTCCAGATCACCCATACGATGTAGATGTCCTAGCCAGCGCAGTCTGTTAATCTTAATAAACTTGACTACACTGACGTCCTAGTAAAGGTCATAGAGCTTGGTGTTGTATCTTTTATGCCATGTTTGACCGTCATTAATAGGTTCATATATTCGGCGTAAGATTTTGCATAAGTTTTGCAAGAGTTTGCATAAGTTATGCACTCAGTAAACATTAATCAAGTTTTCAAAAAGAAATCTTTTCTGGTGCATTTAGTCTCGCGTATAACACAAAACAAAACTAAATACGCCAGGTCACGAGAATCATATAATTGAACTGCCATTTTGGAACAATAAAGCAGATCGAATCTGAATGAACTTGACTAAGATATTTGCAGGTTTTTTTTTTACATTAACTGTGGTTCTATTTCTGCAATAACATTTCTCAATCGTCGCTGGATTGTTTATGAAGACTTTTCCCTAAACATAGCTCCAAAGGAAAAAGTCTAATGGTGTCATAAGATCTTGGCGGTCAATCAACCTCAACACTTTTAGAGGTAATTCGCCGAGGAAATATAGTGACCTAAATATTCAGTGTTTCAATGGCTGTGTGGATCGTCCTGCTGGAACCACTTATCAGCCGCATAAAAATTATTGATTTGTTTGAAAAAAACACCAAGCATCTCCCGATAGTGTACACCATTAACTATAACCTCACTATCCAATCAATTCAAATAAATAAGGTATAATGACTTTTTCAGCCTATGAACCGCACCAAATACATAGCGACTGAACAATTTTTTTTTTCCGGATGACTATGTTCATACATCACACACAAAACATGTATCCACCAATTTTGCTATTAAACGTTGGATTTTCCAGTGTTATCAGGCTTGGGAGATGCCAAAGGGTAAAAGAAAATTGCACGCCATATTTTTACAGTTCCCGGAATTGATCAATTAGTTTCATAGTAAAAAATCATAGCTGAATCGTGTAGTGCTTCATTTTGAAATAACATGCTGTCTACATGATGGCTTTCATATCAACTTTCAAAAAGTTCCACTAAAGAAATGGTGGCAATTTAAAATTTATTGGAGCGCCCACAATATTAACTTATTATCTTCTGGTCATGATCAAAGTGCTTAGAAATTTTCCAGACATTGCATATGAGATCCTTTGCAATATGTAACACAAAAACTTAATTGAGTCGTAGTGACTAGGAACATAATATTGCATGCATAAGTAATTAAAGATAATCATACATTTTTTAATTGATGCGCAGAACTCGTTAGATAATTTTTTTCCAGTACGATTTCTCTCAAAGAATTTATTTAGCAAATCGTATTTGAAAGGTGCAGGGTACAATGGGAGAGAAGAAATCAATCAACTGAATAAACAAACCGGTCTCTCCTTGGGTATCTTGCCCAGGTCCACCAATCGCGCCCTCGCCTGTCTCCTCCTTAGTATCCTCCTGTACTGGCGAGCGTTCACGTACAGCAGGGGCTCCTCATCTTGCGCTTCACACGTCACATTGGCCACATTCGTGTTGGCCGTCGCCACATTATTGCTGCCACCAGCATTACTCAACATCTGTAATATTGTAAAAAAAAAAAAATTATGGTTGATATTATCCTCTGCATGTGGATTTTAATATCAAAAAATTTTTTGGGCAATCAGTGACGCTGTTGGAATTCACAGTGAACGACACTAATGCCAGTCGGACAAAACAAGCTCACTCTGCTGGCTGGCCGACGCCCACTATTTTAATGCTTTGTGGAAGGATATAAAAGTAAGCATTGATCCTGCTTGCCGTATGTAGTAATGCTCCAGGTTTCTACTGTCGCGGATGCTTTGCCCATCAGTGAGTTACCCGATTGCAGACCACCACTCCTACCACCATGGTCATTGTTCCGAGTACCGCCTGAGTGTAGAAGCATCGCATGTGCGTTTGTTTTATGTAAGTGATGTCTGAGTTTATGTTCATCCAGCATTGTGCATCCTATAGTGATTTATGAAGTTATTGGACAGAACATTATACAAGTGATGACTTGAGTGAGACTATTATTGTATTACAAACCTAATCTAAGAGACTATATAAACTGAGCTTTATTATTGAATTGTAAAATAAATGTGTGATTGTTGTAAAATGAATGTACCTTTTTTCCCCATTCCTATATTGATCGGTAGCACATTTTATGGTGCACGAAAAATTAAAAAGTTTATACACTCACGACCGAAGCCCAAATTCAAACCTTTTATGTATTTCTGCTACAACCAGATGAATATAAATTTATTAAAGTAATTAATTGTACACCGGATGAAGTGGGAACTCAATGATATTTACTAATAAATTATTTTAAAATACTAATAACTTACTAATAACATCCTTTACTTGATACAATCATTCAGCCCCTCTCGACTTTTTTTACATCATTTGAATAAAAAAAATTAAAATTGCGACTTCAGTCGCAGAACATACATAATACACCTCTGTCTGCAAAGGATGCTGTACAAATTGTGAATTCTTACTATTCAACTCATCTTGCACACATTGTGAGGTATCCAAATGCCCTGTATATTAATTAGCCATGAGTATCATTCAACACAATCTGTTGAACAAACTTGGTTGGATTTGCCGTGACTTCAATATGTAAAATTACACTGTCGACTTTCATTACCTTTTCACTTCTAGATTTATCTTAAGGACAATACTTTAAACAGAATTAGTATTAAACAGCGGAGTATTGATTTGCAAATCGGAAGAAAGAAATTGTAATAAACCAGATGCATAACAAAATTACACAGCTGGAAATTTTTAGATGGATAGCTTGTAAAGTAATCAAAAAAATTACCATAACAATGTTTCCGCCGTTGATCATGGGCTGCTGAGTGGCTTGTGGTATCGAAGCCGCCTGGACTCCACTCACTTGAACCAGGGATCCGTTGATGTTCACATCTGAGGGAACAATCAATTACCCATTCCTGTGATTTGATTTAAGTAACGCAAAAAATAAGATTGGCTGAAGACTAAATCTGCAAATCTATCACTGAGGCCCAGTTGTTTCAAGTTCGATAAAGTAAGCGGTCGTTCGAAGCATAGATTTTTACGAAAACGGATCATCTGATTGGTGGAGAACGTAAAAATCTATGCTTTAAAAGAACGCTTACTTTAATCCAACTTGAAACAACCGGCCCTCAGACAGATATCAAACCAGCTCTTTCAATTGCAGAAGAGTAAATAAAACATGCCAACACTTTTATAAATGACTTTTTTCTCAATTCTAGATGATAAATATAATTTCAGGAACTAAAATATTATACTCCTTCTTCAAATGTAGCAAATTTATTTTGTGGTAACATAATTATAATTAATATAAATTAACTTTGTTTAAACCACTTATTTATTGAAAAAAATCAACATGTTTCGAAGCCAATGGCTTCTTCAAAATGAAGAAGCCATTGGCTTCGAAACATGTTGATTTTTTTCAATAAATAAGTGGTTTAAACAAAGTTAATTTAATTTTAATTAAAATATTATATGTTGGTAAAAAAATCCGTTGGATTACTACATGCCTTTGCTGATTCTATCTTGTAATACAGTTTTAAAAGCATTCAAAATAAAATATTTATTTAATATTTAAAATAAAAAGCACAACAAAACTTTGAATCAGTGATGGCATAATACTGAATTGAATGCTTGAATCACAAAATGAAAACAACAATTGTGTAGCGGAATGGGTATGAGCTTACAAGCATTGCCTCCAAGATGTTGACTGTCAATTTGCACCGGTTGGTAGAGGTATGTCTGGCCGTCCGCTCCCTGCACTATCTGAGCTTGCTGTCCTCCGGCCATCACAGCTTGGCCAGCATTACCAGCACCTGCACAATAAAATATTATTAATTTCATCTGCGTACCGATTGTAAATCAAAATTAATTCTAAACATTTAAAAAATAGTCACAATGATAAATATCTTGAACTACTATGGAACAAACGCTGCATAATAATGTCTTGTTCAAAAGCAATAGTTTAACAAGAGTGTAATATCAAATACGTGTTAACGTCTGTTCTGCTTTTCTTTACCTCGGTGATCCTCAAATAGTTCATGCAATGTGGCAAACAGAATGACGAACATTTGGAAATGTATTGGCAAACTGAATGATGAACATTTGGCAATGTATTGGCAAAATGAATGATGAACATTTGGCAATGTATCGGCAAACTGAATGATGAACATTTGGCAATGTATTGACAAACTTAATGATGAATATTTGGCAATGTATTGGCAAACTGAATGATGAACATTTTTTATAAGGATAACTTTATTGCAGGTAAAACAATTTTCTCAAAAATAACTAAAAAATATTCGGTCTCACCTGCAACCCCCTGCAGCGCAGACACCGGCACAACTTGTATCTGCTGTAAGGTTTGACCTGCGGGTGACGCCATCTGAAAAGTAATATCAGAAGCGTTAATTCATTGCAACATTGTATACATCACACAACGCAGCGGGAAATCAAAATACAAATTATAAATATATTTCCATTTCTATGAGTTTATTATGCATCATATCAATGGTCCTTATGTAAACTTTGATAACTACCAAAAATGCTTTTTGGAAAGCCAACTTTTTGGAAAAACTTCAAATAGCCCTTCTGTAAAGTTGCTTTTCTGTAGATGGCTTAGTTTACGCAGGAACCGACAATATTATGTATCATTAGTGTTCCGGATGGGAACACCTTTTTTTTTATGCGGCTCAGTAGTCTTCGCTGGTGGGGCAGAGATCGCCACCAGAATTTGCAGTGAAGCTCGTAGTCCGTGGATATGCCAGAAGTCAAACGCCGAAGTAGTGCTTTTATCGTATTAAAGTCGAAGAAAAAATCCGAAGCGAAGTCCAAGTCAGAAAGCAGTGGTCACAAAATTCCAAGAAAGCAGAGTCCAAAGTAGGTAAGCAGGGTCAGGAAGAAAAGGCAGCAAGAAGATTGTCCAAATAGCGGTTCTCGTACCGACGCGTGGCGTATCAGTGGTACCCGCTCAAAAAATGCATTTTATTTATACAAAATTCAAAATTTCACAAGATTGCGTCATAGCATATTACAGAAACCAATGAGATTGCGTAATTCTGGGAAGGCGCCGCAGCGCTCCCAGCGGCCGAGCGGTGAACTACGTCATTCGCGGTTGCACAATTTCACCGCGCGGCAGATTTCATATGACAGATACAAATTAATTCATAAAAAATGCATTTTAGCTCCCAAGAGACTAATACTGTGTTATTTTGTAATAACAAACCTAGCAAATGATAATAACACAGTTATTTGGACGGGCTGGGTCATACAAGGCCCAAAAAACTAAAATTAAATTCGCCACAAACGGCTCAAATTTTCAAAAATTCATAAAAAATCAACAACAGCAGTTTTACAAGTTTTGCTATGACAAATGTAATTTGCGCATGCAAGCGCTCATTTTAACAGTAATTCCAAATATTTCAGGTAAATATTTACTGAGTTATAGGCATTCAAAAAGCGCCAAAAACCAATTTCTTTATTTCACTCTCAGGCGCGCCTATATCATTCCACATGTATAAAAATACATTCTCCAGACAGGCATTCAGATAAGGAATGCAATGACACTACATACGTAGGAATTCGTCCACGGTAAGCCGCTCTGATTGTTGATAAAAAATTCAACTTTTTAATATCCTCCACGGCGAGCCGTGTGCGCGAGCTTACCGCGACGTGGGCCCGCAAACAGGCGACTACCGTTTCCAAATCGAGAAAAAACCAACATTTTTCTCACGGTCTTCCAGTACTCATTCATTTCATGCTGACCATCTCCACGATGGCGCCCGGTGCAGGCCTTCGGGCCCCCGTGGAGGGTATCCCATATACGCATCTCAGACGGGGGCTCGGAATTTGAGTACTAGGCGTTAGAAGTTATAGCCGGTCAGGTAAGTTTGTAAAATCTCTGAATATTCAAAAAACATTTATTGCCCGTCGGCGGATTCAACGGCGGAAAGAAAGAGACGAGACCCTCTGCAGCGAGACTCGTCTCCCGTGTTGGCGAATATTGCGTGCCACACTCATGCCCATTTAGTGTTGGCGAACATCGCGGGTACCGCGTGCCACACACATACTTTACTTTGGGCGTTACATCGCGGAAGAATCCCTTCGGCTCAAACTTCTAACCTTTGTCCACGCACCAATAGGTGCCAAATAAAAAATTATTTATTTCCATTTTATTCATAAAAAATTCATAAAATTCCAATACATTTTTCTCATCAGAGATTCAACATAATGCACATGACAATATTGCATACAAAAAGGGCGCCAAGCGCTGCTTCCTACAAGACATCAACATATTTTAAAATATTTTCATAACATATACAAATTCCACACATATTTGTATCGACACTTGTAGCTGGAAATAACATCGGCAGCCAAACAGGCTGCATTTTTCATATTCATTCAACAAAGGGCCAATCTCCGGTTTCACTTCACTATCAATGAATCTTGGAGTGATAGGGGCGGTGCCCCCTTGTCTCCATAATCTGAGGTATTACGGGATTAGGGTGTTTGTCCCCGAAGAATGGGGTGCTTTAGACAGCACAGTCATGCTATTGGGTGTATATATATATATATTTTTTTTTTTTGATTTTTAATTAAGTATATTTTTTTTTTTTTGTTATTATTTTTTTTTTTTGTAATCTATTTTGTATATTTTTTTACATTTTTAAGTTTTTTTTTTTTAAATGCAAAGTGGGCTGTTGCCTCTTTTCACCCATTCTTCAAGGGACAGGAGGGGGGGGGTATATGAGGGAGATTGGTAGGATGTGATCTGGGTCGTTTAAATGGTCATTATGGCCCAAGTTGGAAATCGAGGGATTTGGGTTAGTTCGGAGGTTCTGGTAAAACTTAGTGGCTAACTCAAGGATATGTTTGTCTAGTCGTGGTGTATTGGAGTCCCGGTGAATGATGGTGTTTCTCACAAACCACGGGGCTTGGAGTATGTTTCTGAGTATTTTGTTTTGAAAAACTATTAACTTTTTTGTGTGTTTTGCCGTGGCCCAGATGGGGCTGGCGTATGTTAGGACTGGGCGGATGAGGGCTTTGTAAAGGAGGAGTTTTGTAGTGGTCTGTAGTGTGCTATGTTTGTTCAAGAGGCATTGTAAACTGCCTCTTGACGTGTGGGCTTTTTTGAGAGTTGATTTGATGTGTTGCCGCCAGTTAAGGGTTTTGTCCAACGTTAGTCCGAGGTATTTGATGTGTGCGTGCCATTTTATATTTGTGTTATATAGTGAGACTGCGCCTTTGGGATGGCGGCCTCGATTGGTTTTTTTCCTTCTGGAGAAGAAAATGGCTGCACTTTTGGTTGGGTTAATGGCTATTCGCCATTTGTCAAACCAACGTTGGAGAATGTTCATGTGTGATTGGAGACGATTGGTGATGGTTTGAGAGTGTGTGGATTGAGTGAGTATGGCGGTGTCGTCGGCGTATAGTGCAAGTTTAGTGTAACTATCAGTCGGCCGGGGCATGTCATTTGTGTAGACATTGAAGAGGAGGGGTGATAGTAGTGATCCTTGGGGGACACCGGCCCGCATATACCTTAGGGAGGAGAAAGTATCGTTTTTGAATTTTACTTTAAAGGCGCGATTCCTCAAGAAGGATTTGAGGATGCCGAATAATTGGGGGTGGATGTTTGCAATGTGCAGTTTATAAAGTAGGCCGTTGTGCCAGACTTTATCGAACGCCTTTGCTACATCCAAGAATATAGCGCCGGTGGATAATTTTTTCCGGAAGCCTTCAGAGATGAACTCTACCACTCTGAGGAGTTGGTGTAGAGTGGAGTGAAAGGGTCTGAATCCATGCTGTTCATCTGGGATAGAATTGATAAGGTCTTGTTGGTTAGTTAGACGAAGTAGGACTATTTTTTCGAAGATTTTTCCCACGTTGGAGAGGAGGCTGATTGGTCTGTAGTTTTCACAGAAAAGGGGGTCTTTACCGGCTTTGTGAATTAAGATGACGTTTGCGGTCTTCCACGCTTTTGGAAAGTACTGCAAACGGAAAGCTGAGTTGATAAGATACGTGAGAAATAGGAAACCTTTTGGTGGAAGAAGTTTGAGGGCTTTATTGGGGATGCCGTCGGGGCCGGGGGCTTTTTTATTTTGCCGGGATTTGATGATTTTTTTAATTTCTTCAGGGGAGGTGAATAGGGCATTTTCCGACGGTGGGGATTTTTTGATGCTATTGACATAGTTGTTTATGAAGTCGATGTGGGAGTGGTCAGCTCTGTTTTGATTGGTTACGAATTGCAGTTCAAGGCTGTCTGCGAATGCTTCGGCCTTGTCTGCATCTTCGTGAAGGAGACCCGAGGGGGCATGGATGGGGGTGTTAATATTTTTAGGTGCTCGAAGTGCTTTGGTTAATTTCCAAAGTGAGCCATTTTGGGTGTTCAGAGATTGGAGTTTGTATTGCCAATTCTCGTCTTTTAGCGTTTTTAGAGCTGACCTGATTTTTTGTTGGAGTTTATTTGCGAGACTCTTGTCGCAGGGGTCGCCGTATTTCTGCCAGTTTCGTCTGGCACGATTTTTGGCTCGAATTAGTGACTTGATGTTATTTGGGAGATAAGGTGTGCGGGGGGGTATCGGGGGGGGGGGTTTAGATGCTTCAGACATAGCGGTGGTTATGATTTTTTCGAAACTAGTGATGTTTTGATCTAGTTCTGAAGAGCTGAAGGCTTGGGGAGGAGTGGAGAATTTGTTGCGAATGATTTCTTCGTAGGATTGCCAATTTATTAAATTATTTGAGGGGGGGGGTGGGGGGGTATTTTGAAAATCATAGATTTCTAGGAAAACAGGGTTGTGGTCTGAATTTAATTCATTCGCAGTGAAAATAGAGTGCGACCATGTGAATTTTTTTAAAAGTGCTATGTCTAGAATGTCGGGACGATGCCCGGCATGTGAAAAATGGGTCGGTTTTTGTGGGGCGATGACTGATAGATTGCGGGATTTTGCGTAATTGTAGAGAGTTCTGCCGTTAGCGTTCGTCCGCCTGCAATTCCAGGTTGAGTGTTTGCAATTGAAGTCTCCAGCTAGAATTGCAGGCATGTCGCCCGCCAATAGCAGGTCAAGATCTTGGGGTGGTATGTGGTTTGGCGGGTTGTAAATACTGTTTATGCGAAGGGGACCGGAATGTTTAGTGTAAATAGTGATCGAGGTGGACTCTGTGTGAATGAGTGACGACGGGGTTGGGTTGGCGGTGTGAGCGATGTTACGTTTCACGTAAATCGCTGTGCCGCCTCCCCTACCCGTCAGTCTGTCGTTTCTGTAACAGGTGTAGTTTGGGATATTGATTGTATGTGACGGTTTTAGATGAGTTTCACTGACTAGAAAGAGATCGACACGGTAGCGACTCGTGAAGTCGGCTAATTCGTATCGGTCTCTCTCCAGTCCGTTCGCATTCCAAAAAGCGATGTGTAGGTTTGTGGGGAGGTTTGTGTTAGCCATTTCAGTTGTTAAGGAATGACAGGAGGGGTAGGAAGCGGTGTGATTCTGAAATCACCAGTGAGATTATGTCGCTGGTAGATGTGGCTGCAAGAAGTCTAGGAAGAATTTCGATCAAGATGTTGAGGATCTGTTTGAGGTTGGGGCTTTGTAGAAGTGATATAAGTGTATTAAGACCATTTGGAATGGAATTAGTTGGGGGGGTGGGGGGGGGTGGGCTGGGTGGGGTGGTGGGGGCGTTACTGGTGAGCGATGCGGTGGCTTGGGCGTAAGAGGTGTTGGGGTTTACGAGTCGGGCTGGGCGGGTGTTGGGGGGGGGGGGTAGGTATGTTACCTCAGATAACGGAGTACGGGGGTGTGCGTTGTGTAATCTCGGGAAGTGGGTGCAGCCCTTGTAGTTCGCTGTGTGGTCACCCGCACAGTTGGCACATTTGGCTGGTCCGTCTTCTTTTTTCTTTAGGCATGATGATGTGTGGTGGTCATCTGCACATTTTACGCATTTAGGTGGGGCTCTGCACATGGCTGCGGAGTGGTTGAATAATTGGCATCTATGGCATTGGCTGGGGCCTGGCTTCCTCCGGAGTTTTTCAACCTGGACGCGGAGATAGAAGAGAGAGGTGAGATTGAAGATCTCTTTACCTTCCGGTGAGTTAGAGGTCTGGACTAAAACTAGTGGCATGGGACGTCTGGTGGGTCCCGTCTTCATTCGATTTACCGCGACTATGGGGTATTTTTGTTTCAGTTCAGCTTCGATTTCTTCGTCGCTGATATCAATTGGGATACCTCTCAGTACCGCTTTGATTGATTTCTCTTCTTGAAGAGTGAAGGAGTGGAAGGGCACACCTGAGTTCTCGAGGAAAGTGGTGGCTTGTCTGAAGCTATCCTTGTTTTTGACTTGGAGGTTAACCCCCAATTTATTGATTTTCGCTGACTCGATGGCGATGCCAGCCGTTTTCATTGTATGTGATAACCTGATCCAGTTATCGTTTCTTCTTATAATGATGGGAGGTATGTTGGTCTTCTTGGGTGGAGGGGGGGGGGGTGCGGTGGTATTGGTTTGAGTGGTGTCTTCCTCCATTTCGTTTTCTTGATCGCTGTCAGTGTCGGAATTTTCTGATAGGTTCTCAAATCTGTTTGAGATGGCGAGTGGTGTGGTTTTTGAGTTAATTCTTTTGGAGTGGCGTCGTGCCTGTGGTGTGGAGGGTGGGGATGGTGAATCATCTTTCCTTCTTTTTTTGGAAGTGGCTTTCTGCCATTCCGATTGTGGGATGGTCGTGGTGCTGCTGGATGTAGAGGGTGCGGAGAGTATCGGTTGCAGGTTTGTGGAGGTTCCGGGTTGATTCGTTTTTTGCAGGATGGCGGCTGTAGCGGCTTCACTAGCAATTTTCGCTTTGCGTGGTTTGGCGGAGTAGGCGTCTAACATCTCGAGAATTTCTTCGGGTTTCAGATCCCTGAGCCGTTTGTTGATGGAGGCTATATTGGAGTTAGCCATTTTGTTAGAATGAGTTGAGCACAATAAAAAGTTATTTGATAAAAAATGGTTATAGTAGGTCACTTAGTGTCTCTTTCACTTGGTTTAAAAATTTTGAGGGCGGGCTCGACTCTGGTATATTGTTCCAAGAGGAGGACACACGCTGGCGATGGTTTGGTACAAGTCACTTTAATAAAACACTGAAGAAAGTTCATGGGCTCGACACAGTGAAGATAAAATTTTCACTGTGGAGACAACCGGATGACTTAGGCACTTTGAGTTTATACGCACTTTGGAAAACACTTTGTGGTAATCGCGGGTAAATCCCAAAAACGGGCGGGCGGCCGCCGGCCCGACATTTCACAAGGACTGTACTTCACAGGATCGGAAGAGTCTAGTGTCCGGGCGATGTTGTTCTACAGCTAGTTGGAAGCAGTATGCGCGCGCGGCCCCCCTCCAGTCGCGGCAACAGCCGCTGGGCACTGACTTGCGCGCGCTTCGAGCGGCAACCCGATTTTCAGTAGCGGCATACACGCCTCGTCTCCAATGCAATTTTCTGTATGTAGCGGCTGATTTATTGTGGACACGCGCCGCTCATAGTGGTCATGTTATGTTCTCATTTTTTACATGGCTCAACCCTGTCCGTTCCATACTCCCCCCGTGTGGCCTGCCCGCACTTATCAGGAGGACAGGGTATGCTGCCAGCGCCCTTATGCTGGATTCCCCTTCAGCATGATTATTCTTGTGGCTGGTCGAGTATAATCGCCCGCAGCTGTGCGTACTCGGACGACTCGAATTTGTCCATCGGGCGCCGGGCGGGCTTCCAAAATTCGCCCTCTGGGCCAGGTGTTGCGGGGCAGCGCGGGATCTGCGATGACGGCCATCTCGCCTTCCTTAATTGCGGGCGCGGGCTCCTGCCATTTATTTCGGCGCGCCAATGTCGGCAAGTACTCTTTCATCCACCGCCGCCAGAATAAATCGGCCATCTGTTGCGATATTCTCCACTGTCTTTTCAGGCATACATTTTCATCTAGCGCCCCGTATACCGCCAAATGTGAATTGCGGCCGGTCGCTCCCAGCAACAGATGGTTCGGCGTAAGAGGCGCGTCATCCTTCGGATCAACCGATACATGCGTCAACGGACGGCTATTAACAGTATATTCGGCCTCAGCCAACAGAGTCCTCAAGGTTTCTTCCCGCGGTGCCCGCTCCTTCAAAGTAGCCTCCAACGCCCGCTTCACGGCGCGTACTAGGCTCTCCCAGGCGCCACCCATATGTGGGGCGAAGGGGGGGTTGAAGTTCCATTCAACCCCGCTCTCCGCGAGGTGCCCATGCATCCGCGGGTCACTTCTCAAATCTTTCAGCGCGGCTGCCATCTCTTTTTCCGCGCCTCGAAAATTGGTTCCATTATCTGAATATAGTAGGCGCGGATGCCCGCGCCGCGCTGCCATTCGCCTTATAGCGAGGATGGCCGAGTCTGCAGACAAAGACTCGGCGATTTCCAAATGTACGGCGCGCGTTGTGAGGCATGTAAATAGCGCGCCGTACCGCTTCTCTCTTCGCCGGCCGATAGTCACCTGCATTGGGCCAAAATAATCGAGTCCACAATGGTAAAAAGCGGGAGTCTTGTAAGCCAGTCGGCAATCTGGCATTTGACCCATTAACGGCGGTTGCGGCTGGCTTTTTCTGTTTCGGCACGCTTGGCATTCATATTTCACCCGGCGCACTGTGGGTCTCAATTTTAAAATATAAAAATTCTCCCGCACATCTACCACAGTTTTCTCAGTGCCCGGGTGATTTTCCTTCTCATGATAATGCCTTATCATCAAGCGGGCATACGGGTGAGAGCCGTCCAATACTACCGGCGCCCTCAAGCCGGCCGGTATTTCATGCACCGCGGTCTGCTCGAGCCGCGAGCCCATCCGTATAACTCCATATTCATCTAGGCGCGGCGTCAGTGGATACAGCCGGCTGGTCCTTGGGACGGCTCCACCGCGGTGTAAAATTTTTATCTCCGTGCCGAACGCCTCCGCCTGAGAATGCAATATCCATGCGCACTCGGCTGCTATTCTTTCGTCGCAGGTGACATCTCGGCCGGACCGCTCTTCAGCGCGGCGGCGGCAATTCCAAATGAAGCGCCTTATCCATGCCGCGGTGCGCACCAATTTTGTCCATGATGAGAAGCGCTTTATATCGGGCAATGCTCCCCCCGTGGGCGTTCTTCCGGTCACCAAAACAATATCTGCTCTTTTTTCCAGTACTGTGTTATCTGGTTGCCGCCGGCGGCTCTCTTGCGGCCACGCCGACTCTCCCCGGTGTAGAGTCAGGGCCGCTGAACCACATACCATTAGCGGCCAAATCTGGGAGTTCGCCGTCCCGTGTCCCAATATCAGCGGGATTATGTTTAGTGTGCCTACGGTTAGAACGGTATCTTACGCAGAAGCAGCCAAAAGTACGAGCACTGTCAGAATAAATGGGGAGCAAAGAGAGGTGGGTCCTCCACCTCCTGCGGTCCTCATTTATCCACAAAATCCTGAGGGAGAGACCGCTGATAAAACGAAGCAGAAAATGATGGAGATATTAAAACCGGCTGATGACGGCTTCCAACCAGTCAGAGTCAGAAGAATACGTGGCGCTGGAGTGCTTCTGGAGACGTCCAATCGCAACGGATTAGAAGCTGTTAAAGCAGCAAAGGACAGGCTGGAAACTGAAGGCTTGAAGCTGGTAGAGCCCAGAGGAAAATTACCAAGAATAGTAATCTATGATGTTCCGCGGACCAATGAGGAAAAAGATATTATTGAAGATATTTATACATCGAACGTACAAGGAAAAATAACAATTACGAAAGAAGAATTTATTAACACAACTAGACGCGTCTCCATGTTTGGTAAGAGAGATGGATCAACAGTTAATAGTATTTTCTACGTGCTTCCAGAAGTACGACGCATTTTATTGGAGGCGGGTATGTGCTTCCTAGGATGGCAGGCGTGCCGCACCAGGGATTATATTGGCGCAACTCGTTGTTTTAAGTGCCACCTTTACGGCCATCTCAGTAAATTCTGTAATCAGGCAAAAGAAACATGTCGACACTGCGCGGAAGAGGGACATAATACTGAGCAATGCCCTAACAAGGCCAAACCGGAACTACGTGCTACGTGAAGGTGTGCTACGTGTACAAAATTCAAAAAGAGTGCCGACCATTCAACAGGAAGTGCAGTATGCCCAGCATACAAGGCGGCGGTGGAATTGGCTGTTAAAACAACCAATTATGGCTAGGAGAGGCATAAGGATCGGCCAGGTTAATGTCGGAAGATCGCGCGCTGCATCTCTTGAGATGCAGCGTGTGATTCAAGACTTAGATCTCTCGATTGCACTAATGCAGGAGCAATACACTTGGAAGAACAGATCGCCCGGGATTGAGGCACCACTCTTGATGGTTGAGGAGGGAGTGTCGCCGGGTGCAGGTGTTATGGTCGACACTTGTCGGCTAAAACCGCTGTGCCTGTCACACCTCTCTGATAGGCATCGGGTGTGTGTATCTGTTATGCTGGAGGGGACCGAGATATACTTCATCTCGGTCTACTTCAAGTATGGCGACCCGGTGGGTCCCCACATCCTGGGACTCTCCCGTACTCTGGACAGTCTGAAAGGGAAGCATGTGATAATTGGGGGTGACTTTAATGCTCGCTCTCCTCTGTGGCATGTTAATTCCACATCACCGGGGAGTTACGAACGGAGAGTAGCCGTTGAGGAGTTCATAGCTGGTTTTGGATTGAACATCCTCAACGAACCCGGCTATCCTTCGACTTTCTCTAGCGCTGCAGGAGGGGAGAGCAGCATTGATCTCACCCTATGTACGGATAATGTGTTAGGGCTTGTCGGGGAGTGGAAGGTGTTGGACGGGGTCATTAATAGTGATCACCGTCTGATAACTTTCGCTCTCAGCCTGACCCCGGTACTAATTCCAAGAGATACATGGAAGTTTAAGTCCAGAAATGCGGATTGGGATGCATTCGAGATTATTTTGAAAGATGAATTGAGTGACATCTATGAGAGAAGTGTTAGGAACCCAACCCTGGTTGGTGAGTACCTTAATTCCGCAGTCACAAGGTCGGCCGACTTGGCTCTTGGACGCACCCGACCCGGAGGGTCTTTTAAGGCCTGCTGGTGGACCAGAGAGCTATTTTCGCTTCGGGGTGCCTACCGACGTATCGTAGGGCGTATCGGAGGTGTGGGGCTGTCCGGCGGGGTCTAACTTCTCTTTCGGAGCAGCTGACCCTACAAGGGGAACTGCGTGCAGCAAGATGTGCTTATTCGGCGGCGATCCGTGAGGCGAAGCGAGCATCTTGGAGGAGGTGGGTCACGGAAGTGGGGAATGGTAACCCTTGGAAAGTGACAGGCCTTATCAAGGGAGGGGGAAAGAGTGCCGTCACTCTTCTTTCCGGGATTCTTCTCGGGGAAGGGATGACGACTGATCTTCCCTCAACCCTTGATGGGTTCTTAGGCAAACTAGTGCCCCTTGAGAGGGTTGACGAGGAGACGGACCATCATAGATTAGTCCGTATGTTAGCCCGCATCCCGACAAATACAATGCTTCTTGAGGTGCGAGAGCCCCCTCCCATAACTGTGGCGGAGCGGGAGAATGTTTTTCGTAATATTGGTCCAACGAAGGCCCCGGGGATGGACAGGATTACTGGGGTTATTGCGAAGAATGTCTGGAGATTCGCAAGAGATGAAGTTTTATTTGTAATGAATGAGTGTATGAGAGTGGGGCATTTCCCAACTATATGGAAGAAGGGGACTCTCTGTGTCATACCCAAGGGGAACAAGAAACCAAGGTCAGATGCAGGCGCGTATCGCCCAATCACGCTCCTTCCCGTTTGTGGAAAGGTACTTGAAACGGTGATGCGCAACAGGTTAGAGAGCAATCTTTCGCCTGCCTGCGACCGACAGTTTGGGTTCGTTAGGGGTAAGTCCACGGAATGTGCTATGATGTATGTACAGACAGGGGTAAGGGACTGTGAGGAGAAGCATGCTATGGGAATTTTCCTGGACATCTCAGGGGCTTTTGATAATGCCTGGTGGGAGATGATCCTCGCTAAGCTGAAAGTGCGGCGGTGCCCGAGGTACCTCTTGGACCTAGTCAAGAGCTACCTCGGTGATCGAGCTGCTACGATCAGCTACGCGGGGGTCTCGAGTACCAGACATATTAATATGGGCTGCCCACAGGGTTCGGTCCTTGGACCGACCCTGTGGAACATACTTTTCGATGACATTCTTCGTCTACCGTTGCCTGAGGGGTGCAACATCGTTGCCTATGCGGATGATTCTGTTGCTCGTATCCGGACGAAGCCGCTTAGTGCTTGAGGAAAGGAGTAAGAGATCAATTGAGCTGATTGTGGACTGGTGTGCTAGAAATAAGTTGGCTTTGGCGCCTGGCAAAACAGTGGCCATGATGATGAAGGGTGGTTTGAGTCAGGCGAGGAACCCGGTGGTCAAAATGGGGAGTAAGAACGTGAAATTTGCAAGAGAGGTCAAATGGCTGGGTGTAACGTTCGACCCATCGGGTTCTTTTCTCACACATGTTAAGGCCACTGCTGACAGAGCGAGAGATTTCTTTGCCTCCATGAAGAGACTTAGTGTCGCTGATTGGGGCATCCGGTCACCGGCGATGCGCCTCGTATATAGGGCGACATATGTGGCCCAAGTCACATACGCTGCTGAGGTATGGGCTCACAGGCTGAGGACCGGCGTGGTAGCCGCAGCTCTAAATCGGGGGCAGAGAGTACCCCTGCTGGCTCTGACGGGAGCATATCGGACTGTGTCCAGTGCGGCCCTACCGGTGTTAGCGGGGGTGCTCCCTGCTGACTTGGAGGTACTGGAGTTCAGCGCCAGGCGAAGTGTTAGGAGGGGCCTGGAGGTAAACTACTTTGGTAGAACCATCAGGCTCTCGGAGACGTTGCAACACCAGGTGTTGGGTCAGAGATTGAGAGAAATATCATGTATAGTTTGGCAAGAAAGATGGGACACGGCCACCACCGGAAGATGGACTCATTCCTTTTTTCCGAGGGTGGCCGTGAAGGAAAAGGGCAGTGGATATTTTCCGTCGCTGGACCACCACACTGTTCAGATGCTATCGGGACACGGAGAGTTCAGGTCGAAGCTTTTCGATCTTGGACTCTCCGTTGACCCGTGGTGTGCTTGCGGTCGGGTGGCCCAAACGGCGGAACATATCCTTTGGGAATGTACGATCATGAATGACGCGAGAGAGAATATGTTAGCAGGATTAACTGAGTTTGGAATAACCGTGACAGGACGTCCATCCAATGATGTCCTAGTGAGGAATGAAAGGAACTTCGGATGCTTCCGAGGGTTCATTCGGGTGTGGGTGTCCCGTTGGGAAATCCTGAGGGGATCTGTGCGGTAAGTTTTCTTGTGTATTGGTGGTTTGACTCTGTCATTCCCCGGTGTTGTGTTAATGTGTGGGCTCCTGCATTGGACGAAGACCTGCCGGTCCTGTGCTTCCCTACCCGGATATCCAAATGTATTTTTTTTTATATCGTCTCTTTCCCTGTTAAGGGGGTGTCTGTTTGACCTTACCCATCCACTGCCGCCACCGCGAAATTCGTCTACTATGTATTATTTTCTTCTTTTGTTATTACCTTTTCTGTGTTCTTGTATTATTTTTGTATTATTTCGTATTATTTTGTATTATTATTTTTCTTATTTTGTTATTTTACCTTTTCTTTGTTCTTGAATTTATTTATGTATTTTTTTTTATGCAATAAAGACGTATCTAATGGTGTCGGTCTGTGAATGGTTTTGTTTTTGCGGCCGTGCCGCCTCGCACCGGTTTATACGACCCGTGCGGGGCAGCACGGTCTTGCATTGTAGCTAAAAAAATGTCAACCTGGAGACGAATGAGAAGGACCGATATGGGAGCTTTTGCTCATAAAACGGTCCTGGGTAAGCGGTGGGTACCATTCACAATTCATCAATCTCTCCCAGCCGGTTAGCGACAAAAGTCGAATACGCCCGGGGGTCGGTCCGCAACCAGCATAACACCGTGGTGGAATCGGTCCACAGTACCGTACGGGCTATTTTACAGCGGTACTCTTTTTTCACAGCCGCCGACAGTCGCGCGGCGATAAGTGCCGCTTGCAGCTCTAGCCTCGGTATTGACAGCGGTTTTAGCGGTGCCACCTTACATTTTGCCGAGATGAAGGCTACGGAATGGCCACCCTCTCCTGTCTCGACAAAATAGGCCACCGCGCAGCTCGCTTTTTCTGAGGCGTCGCAAAACACATGAAGCGCGACTTCACTATCGCGGCGGGATATGCACGGGCGCGCGATTTCACATTTCACATTCCTTATTAGCTCGCACCACGCGTACCATTTATCGGCGTGCTCGGGTTGTATTCTCTCCTCCCATCCAATTTTAGAGCGCCATACATCCTGTAATAGGATTTTTGACCTTATTAGTATGCAGGCCAAAAAATCCGATGGGGTCAAATATTTTCATTACGGCGCTCAATATTTGTCTCTTTGTCGGGCGGCCAGCCTCCGTTATTTCTGGCAAGTTCACAAATTGAAAAACAAATTTGTCGGAGGCCGGCTCCCATGCAATCCCGAGCACTTTTTCCGCCGTTGTCTCCGCCCCGATAATCCTCCTCGGTTCCACCGCTCTTAAGGCGGGCTCAATTTTTTCCAATACTGCAGGATCATTGGAGGCCCAATTGCAGAGCTGCATTTTCCCTCGACGCAGTATTTCAGTCACTTCGGTGAACATTTTTAAGGCCTCTTCAGTTGAATCTACTGCGTCGAGGTAATCGTCCATATAAAATGTAGTCTCAACCGCCTTTGCCGCGGTCGGAAAGTCTGTGGCACTGGCTTGCGCAATCCGGTTCCTCACATACTGTGCACTGCTGGGCGAGCAGGTGGCGCCAAAAATCATAGACGACATTTGGTAAGTCGTCGGCACCTGATCGCCTGGTTGTTTCCATAGAAATAATTGCGCCGCTTGGTCGGCCTCTCGGATTTTTATGCGCAAAAACA
Source organism: Agrypnia vestita (assembly GCA_016648135.1). Taxonomy (NCBI): domain Eukaryota; kingdom Metazoa; phylum Arthropoda; class Insecta; order Trichoptera; family Phryganeidae; genus Agrypnia; species Agrypnia vestita. The sequence continues at coordinate 332,588 of JADDOH010001516.1, forward strand.
TTTCTTTTACATCGGCTGCCAGTGCCACTTTTCCTTCCCGGAACCGGAACACACTGCCTAGAAGTGAACTCAGCAGGTCCGGCCCCGTCAATAGCATATCATTCAATGATATTCCTCGGCACTTACTCGCGGCATCAAATACTATACGTATTTTGCCGGGCTTGTTTGGGTTAAAGACCGCAAAATGCGGCAAGTAAAACTTAAATTTCAGCGCCTTTTCTTCGGCGGGTGACAAGGCGCGGGCGTAATCTTTCTCAAAATATTCATTTATTTTCGCCCTATACGCCGTCGCATATGCGGCATCTTTTTCCATTTTTCTTTCAATCCCCGCCAGGCGGTTGGCGGCGCACTGGCGGCTGTCTGGGCCATCCATCTTCCAAAGAAGGCCCGTTTCCCATTGCCCGGTAGGTAATTGCCGCGTAGTGGCCTTCATAATAGCGGCGGCGCGGGCGTCCTCTCTATTGACGCGGGCCGCGGCAGTGATCCCCAGTGAATCCACTGCAAAATGCGCCCTTATCAGCGCCTCCAGATCGTTATCGGCCGCAGGCACCGTGGCGCCGGAGAGCGCCAAAACCGTCGCGGTGCCGGCGGGTGGCCGGCGGCCAAGCTCGCCGTGTGTGGTCCATCCCAGGGCTGTGCGGGAGCGCAATCCGCCGGTAGGTATTTCAGTCACCTCCCGGGTGACGATCAAATGCGCGTGGTCCTGGCCTATCAATATTCGCGGCTCCACTTCATTAAACTCCGCGCACTTTCCACCAACACACGCGCGTTCTGGGTCATTTTCATTTTTATTTTTATTTTGGCACTCGCATTTTCTTAGCACTTTTTGCGCGGGCAGAGCGAGCTATTTGACCGTGCTCGCCCGCATTTCATATGCAGCCTCACTTCCCCGCACTGTGAGATTTACATCTTGGGACCGGTCATCTGAGGAACACATTCCATTTGCGCCGTGAATTCTAAGTCCGCGCACCGGTCCGCGGGCCCCGACGGCGCTGGCCACTGTTTCATCGACGAGAGTGACGGTCGAACCCTCATCGAGAAGCGCGTAAATTTTCACTTGGCCTCGGGGCCCACTCACAGTCACCAACAAAACTTTTAAAAATTCATAAAAATTCATAAAATTCCAATACATTTTTCTCATCAGAGATTCAACATGATGCACATGACAATATTGCATACAAAAAAGGGCGCCAAGCGCTGCTTCTTACAAGGCATCAACATATTTTTAAAATATTTTCATAACATATACAAATTCCACACATATTTGTATCGACACTTGTAGCTGGAAATAAGATCGGCGGCCAAACAGGCCGCATTTTTCATATTCATTCAACAAAGGGCCAATCTCAGGGCTAGTGTCCGGACGATGTTGTTCTACAGCTAGTTGGAAGCAGTATGCGCGCGCGGCCCCCCTCCAGTCGCGGCAGCAGCCGCTGGGCACTGACTTCCGCGCGCTCCGAGCGGCAACCCAATTTTCAGTAGCGGCATACACACCTCGTCTCCAATGCAATTTTCTGTATGTAGCGGCTGATTTATTTTGGACACGCGCCGCTCATAGTGGTCATGTTATGTTCTCATTTTTTTACATGGCTCAACCCTGTCCGTTCCACTATGCTTTAAGAGAACGCTTACTTTAATCCAACTTGAAACAACCGGCCCTAAGACAGATACATGGTACGAGTACGAATGGTAAATAAGCATTATACTCGTAACCTATTTACACACTAAATTTAGTGTATCGGACAGGTAGAATTATGACGACGGGATGATGATGATGATGATGATGACCCGTCTGATATGACGATGTGATGAGGATGATGACCCGTCTGAAGTCATGAATGTTGGCCCTTACGGAGGGCTCAGGTCCGTTGTATGGGCCCACCTCGCCTCCAAGCGGATAGTCGGCGCGGGCACTGAGCCGGCGATATGTGACATCTCCGACGGAGGGCGTTGGAAAAATTCCACGAAGAAATTACATTTTTGGTCTTATCTTGTAAAGTGTTGAAATATTTGAAATACTTAAGAAAATGAAATATTTAAGTTTGATGAAATATTTAATGAAATATTTAATAATTAGATAAGACATTTGTAAATGTAATACTGAATAAAATTGATGTTTCGTGGTCTTGATATACAGGGAAAGCTCGCGCGATGGGAATAAAATCATTTTTAAATCGCGCGGAGCGCCGCGGACTATCATAGAATGGCCGCTATTTTGATGGAATTTATGTAAATGTCCTGCCTCGAAGAGGCGAGGAAGTAAAAATACATAAGTATTTAAATGTGCCAAATGAGTCCTTTGTGTGGTATTGTAAAGTAGAAATTAAAATAAAAAATGTTTAAATTGAGAGTAAAATATCTCGCGTGGGCCCTAATAAACTCGCTTGACCGCGCCGCCTGTACAGTCCGCGCGGGTAATGGAAAAAACCCGGCGCCAAAGTGGCGCCGCGCGGCTGGAGTCGAGGGCCAAAGTGAATATTTTTGAACTCTGATTACGGACGTTACAGACATCCCAGCGAGCTGAAACATTTTTTATTGTGTTCCTTGTGTGAACATCTATGGGAGTGATATGTTTTTGCTTATCTGAAAGTTTGCCAGTGCGCTTTGTTTGAGGTGACACACTTTGTCTGCCTATTACGCAATTAATATCTATCCGACATACTTGAAAATATCACCAAAGGATGCGCTTGGTTGAGATCTATCGAATGGTATAACTTAGAATCTCGTAAAATCATGTTTACTATTTTTAACCGAATTAAATGTAAATTAATTCTTGAAAATGCCGCGGTAAATCGGCATATTTTGTTGAATAACTAGGTAAATTCACTCTTGCGGTTCCAGTAAACGACATCATCCTATGGGCAAGACATAGATTGGTATAGATGATGTGTTAAAATCCCCGGGGGGGGTGGCGTTTAATTTGCTATCGATTAAAATATTTAATTTTAATCCGCGAATCGGCACGGGAGGCCGTCATTTTGCGCTCCGAGCGCCCGGTGAATCGAGCGCGCTGATTGGTCGGCGGCGCGAGTCAGGGGGAAGCTTTCCGCACTGTATAAATACTGCGCCGGGCGGGCGAGTGCTTCATTCTGCTGGGAGCCTCTGCCGAGTACGCCTACTGGAACATTTATTCTGCGTTTTACTTCACACCCTGCTTGACCCCTGCTTTTCTTCTTTGGATTTGGACTCTGGATTTTCTACTGACTTCTGCATTTGGACTTGGCTACGATTTTGGATTTATTGGACTTGTTTTTACCACCTGAGGCGACGACTTGGCTCGGATTCTGGACTTGGAAAATTTTCTGCGCTCTACACTCCCGGCCTGCTAGTACATCGGGGCTTCGGAAGCGAACTCAGCGGACCGCACCTGTTATTTAATTGTTTCCGTGGGGAACATTTAGCGTTAAAGATTTGGGGTTGTTTTTTGCTTAATTTATTGGAGAAGATTTGAGGTTAAAAATGAAATGCTTGCAGTCGACCGAAAGATCAAACACGGATCAAGGACTACGGGAATATGTTAAGATCACGCCGGATTTTATTAAAGCCAATCCCTGGAACACTCTTTTCATGGAACATTACAACTGAGTGAACTTATTGAAGGAGGACAGAAAAAAAACCATTTGTGTTGTATAATGAGTAGATATCATATTATTTTACTTATAATCATGTACTTATAGAATTCAAAATGAAAATACTGTTAATAATAAATACTTGTCTATAAAAGGAGTTAAAATTTGAAAATATTGATTTTCAGGCGTATTCTTCTCACTACTGTGTTGAGACAGGCATATAAAAATAATATTGCTTAATACTCCACATTAAAAATATAGAAGTATTATTACCAACTGCGAAATCTATCTAGCTTTTCATGAGAAGAGACGACAGATGTCACTATCATAGCCCCTTGAAATGTACGGATTTCTATTTGGAACATGTACAAAATTTAAAAAAAATTGATGTGTGGATGTTCTTACGATGGAATGGTCATACAAGTTGTAAGCCCTAGCATATCAAAGACTTCCATACATGTTTCTCATATTAGGTCCTTACATATGAAATTGGCGTTTAGTATGGGAGGAACATAAAGCCGATTTTTTTAATTATAATATATTTATTTAACCAAAGTATGTACCATTGCTATCTATGCACTTTTGCCATCTCATAGGTAGATCATCGATCACTTTACTAAAAAAACCATTCAGACGGGAATCAATAAAATCTTTGAAGGCGGTTTGGACTGCCCCATCGGAGTTGAATTTTTACCTTTGCAAGAAGTTATCCAAATTTCGAAAAAAATTGTAATCTGTTGGGGCAAGGTCCGGAGAGTACGGTGGATGTCTTAGACATTCCAATTGAAGCTCCTCTAATTTGGTAGCCGTCTGTTGTGCAGTGTGTGGTCTAGCGTTATCATGAAGCAGCAGTGGCCTAGAGCGATTAACCAGCCTCGGTTGTTTAGCAGCTAGCTTTTCCATCATGGTTTGCAGTTGCTGACAATAGACATCTGCCGTAATCGTCTGGCCAGATTTAAGAAAGCTGTAGTGAACGACACCAGCACTAGTCCACCAAACGCTCACAAGTAACTTTTTTGGAGTCAATTTTCGCTTGGGGCATGGTTTGGCTGGTTCGGCAGGGTTCAGCCATTGCGATGAGCGCTTCCGATTATCGTACAGGATCCACTTTTCATCACAGGTAATGATTCGATTTAAAATCCCTTCATTATTGTGCCGGTTGAGTAATGCAACGCAGCAGTCAACGCGCGTTTGTTGATTTGCTTCACTCAATTCGTGAGGTACCCACCTTTCAAGCTTTTTCACCTTACCAATTTGCTTCAAGTGGATTAAAACAGTTTTATCACTAACACCGCAGCCTGCAGCTAACTCGGATGTGGTTTGCGATGGATCCGCTTCCACAATAGCCTTCAATTCTTCATTATCAACTTTGGTCTCCGGCCGTCCACGGGGCTTGTTCTGCAGGTCGAAATTTCCAGAACGAAAACGTTGGAACCAAAAACGCACTGTGTTTTCTTTTGCGGCACCGTCGCCATACACATCATTAATCCTTCGAGCCGTTTCTGCAGCACTGGTGCCACGGTGGAACTCATACTCGTAAATAACGCAATATTTCAAGTTTTTCATTTTGTAAACTGAGTGACGCAAAGAAAGAAACAATTGAGGAAAAACAAATGAATTATAATTTTCAAAACACAAATACATGAGTAAATAGCTGTATAAATTTGGATTTGGAATTCCTAACCAAAGATAAGATATTTGAGATCAAATTTGCCAGTACGGCAAAACGCCAATTTCATATGTAAGGACCTAATATAAATATGTACTGTAAAATGTGTTTTATGTTAGATATATAATTTTTTTTTAATTATGAATAAAATACAACGTTGTTTATTTCACACAATGACAGTTTAATTAAACAAATTAATTAAAACGTTTTCGATGCTTACTGCATCATCTTCAGTAATATATTATATATTAGTATATTACTGAAGATGATGCAGTAAGCATCGAAAACGTTTTAATTAATTTGTTTAATTAAAGTGTCATTGTGTGAAGTAAACAACGTCGTGTTTTATTCATAGCTCAAATTTTATTCAAAGCTCACTAGGGCGTTGATTAACAAATAAATAAATTAATAAATAGCTTCGTCTCTGTGAGACTTCTGTAATTTATCTTAATTGTAAATACGTGAATTAAAAAAAATCTGTTTATCTAAAATAAAGAATCTGCAGACAGTTGGATTATCGGGTTTTTTTATCGTAAATCTTATGATAGATATTATTTAAAATCTGCACTATGCTGTGACGTTTTTAGAGAATATGGTGAGTAAGCAATGGCACGAATTTCATTATTCAAAGTATACATAATGAATTTAGCGTTATTTGCAGTTACCGATTTCTGATTTTTGCACGCAATTTTATATTACGATAGTTTCACGCAATATTTGCAGGTAATGCTTTTGTAATGCTGCCCAGAATTAACTATATTGAATAACTAGGTTTTATTATTTGCGGATGACTTAAAGCTTTTCTTAAGGGTGTCAACTTTGGACGATTTTCGTCTTCTCCAAGCAGATATATCATATATGTGTGAATGGGGAAGACGAAATAAACTTTTGTTTCCAAGTGTTCGGTTACATCCTTCACTAGGGCCCAAAAAACTCTATTTTATCGCTACAAAATGAACGACCAAAATCTGACAAGAACATCAAATGTTAAAGATTTAGGTGTTAGATTTGTAAGCAACCTAACATTTCACGATCACATATAGACGATCAGTGGTAATGCTTTGAGAATGTTAGGATTTGTTCTGCGTACTGCCAGGGTTTTCGAGAATACCCGCGTACTGAGAACTCTTTACAACTCCTTGGTGCGAAGTAGACTCGAGAGTGGCTCGATGATCTGGGGGCCACATGAGCGCAAGTACTCTCTTATGGCGGAGAAAGTCCAAAAGAAGTTTCTGAGATATCTCTACATGAGAGAGTACGGGCATTATCCTTGGCTTTACCCAACCGAGTTTCTCCAGGGTATGCTTGGCTACAATAGTCTAGAGACTAGAAGGAATGTGTATTTGATTACACATTTTTATCGATTGTTGCGCGGTATGATCGATAATCCTGAAATTATGCAGAGCATTGGTTTGTATGTTCCTGATAATTACATTAGACATCGTCAGCATAGATTATTTCACATTCCAATATACAGGACCAACCTGCCGATGGTTATGCCTGTTGGAAGAGCCACAGTTATGCTGAACAAAATCGCTGTGGGTATTGATATATTCCATGTGTCTGAGGGGGTTTTCCGAAGCGGGATTCTCCTACACCTTTGACCAGATTTTATGTTATTTTTAATTTATTATTTCATTTTGATATATACTTCCTAATATGTATGCCTTAAACATTTTGTTTGTATATATATACACATATATTATCAATAAATAAATTGAATTGAAATTGAATTGAATTGAATTATATCTGTTTTATACCTGGGGATTTGGATGTGTGAGAAGAAAGAAGATGCGATGATATGATTATCCCCAATACCAATCATAACCTGGTAATAGGGATTGTTCGTAGCAATCTAGAATTTAGAAAATCTAGAATCTAGAAAAACAATCTAGAACGAAAACAATAGAATTCCATTCTATTGTTGTCGTTCTATAGAGTTTATTCTATGAGGATCAAAAGGTTTCAGTACAATCTAAACATTCATAAATTACACATTTTATCGGACCAAATTAATTATGATTTCTTAATGAGTGTACTAATCTTCTAGTGTCGTGCTGTGCTTCAAGCTATCGTGTAGGAGAATTGTTGGTGATTTAATTAATCAAAACAAAATTATTAACAGTATGTTGGACTTTCCTAAGTTACTCCATTCTATTCTATTCTAGTGTTTACGATTTTATTGTTATCATCGACATATTTCGAGGGATTCTGTGCGTAATCTCTTTTACCATCTCGTTACAATACAATAAATGTAAGAGTTATTTTGTTCTAGATGGTAAACTCCCCTATAATCAGGATCACAACATCGTTATAATATTCGGGATATTCTTATTTACGTAAGCGAAAAAAAATATTAAAAAAATATATATTTATAAAGCGTAAAAATTGAAAAAACCTGAGAAATGCCAAGACATTTGTCAAATGTCAATGTTTCTGTCATTATAGCGGAAATATTGGCTTCAAAAAAATATTTAGACACTTTAGATGAAGAAATTAAATAGTAGACCTACATATGTGAAATAAACTGATTACCACCAAGTTTTAAAATAATATTTTTATATTATTTCATACAAAATTGTCACTAGATTCTAGAAACGAAAGAAACTGTCCATAATTGAAGGTTTTTGAACGGTTTCAATGATTTTAGAATGCTTTCGAGAGATCTGGAAGCGGGTCGAATACGCGAATATACACGAGAAAGTTAGAGAAATCGAGTCCTTACAAATAGCGGCGCGACCGCGCTGCCAGTCAATGTTTTGACATCGAGTGAAAACGATTGATCCCAGAAAACTACACACAGGATAAGATTGTCATGATAATGCAAATTGAATGGGATGGACCCGAAAGTCTGATTGAATTTCAGCGGTACCTAGTGATTAAAATTTGAGTGAAAACACGTGGCATTATCGTCGACAACATTCTGTGCGCAGGATCACTGTTTCCCACTGACCACTTTTTGGTCAAGCTAAGTTCACCACACAGCTGTCAGATTATTGCATCTTCAATGGAAGCGGAATTTTTACCCGAGATGAGGAAATTAATAAAAGTGGATGCACGCAGTGAAAGCAGGCCGCAGTATGCGCCAGAGACTGAAGACCGATCGCGTGCTGAGTCATTGAATCGAATCATTGTTGAAAAATGCAACTTAAACTATCATCAGCTGGATCATTGTGTTGATGTCTACAGTGTGGTCGAAGAGGAATCGCAATATAAATGCTCGACAGGTATCAACAAAACAGCACCCATCACAATTGTCAATGTTGGCTCTGCGGCTCCTCCAATAGTAGCGCCCGTTTTTATTGCGTTAATATAAACAAACCGCGCGGCGCCTTCGCCTGCAAAATAAACAAATGGGAACAAAGTAATGACGGTCAAGTTGTTTCAACCGGTTAGTCGAGGTACAGTTATTTGATTTTTGTATTTGATTGTATCAATGATTGGTAACTAAGACATAACTTTTGTCTAATACCCATGATTCAAATTTGAGTTGAATGGGCATGATGACAGTATTAAGGAATTAAAGAATAAGTGATTTTAGAGAAGAAAATCTTTTGAAAGGATTCTAAAAAGTGATGCAGTTTCAATATACACATTGAGATTAATAAGATTTTCAATAAAATAAAAGTATAAAATTGTGCAATCCGCCGTTATAACTGAAACACCGGTCAGAGCGAATGACGTCACGCCTCAGTACCCATCACCGTGTCTTTGAACCGTTGCCATAGACACAATGCAATGTTTATGAGGCTTGACGTCACATAGAGAAAAAGCGTTTTTGCGCGAAATTATAAATATGTAGATGAAAATGCAATTCTTTGCGTGAAAACTTACTTTATTACTGAAATAATGTTATTTTCGGTAATAGTAGACGTGTACCTACAATATATAATGTTATTTCAAAATCTGTCATCACGCCTGTTGCTGAAATACAAGTGACTTTATCACCCGGAACATTATGTGCACAGGATCACTGTTCCTACAGACCACTTTTTGGTCAACCCGTCGAATTATAAAAAAAGTTATCAATTATCCATACAATCAGATACAAATCTCAAATAACGGTTATTGTGGAACCGGTTAAAATACCATCACTAAAACAAAGGGAGTGATATTAGATGACGCCGTGTATCCGTGTCTACCCGTTCCCTGCCTGGCGCGGTTGTTGTTGTTTAAGGCCGGCGCCACACTACGCGGATCTGTCGCCGCGTCTCTTCGGTCACGGAACGCCGCTACATTTTTTTCCATACAATATGCGCATATCAAACACAAGACAATCGGTCGATCCATTTGGGTTGTAAGCCCAGAACCATCGCATAAAAATACTTCCACACACGTTACTCATATTATAGCTTCGTGTCTGTGAGACTTCTATAATTTAAAAAATTACAGAAGTCTTACAGAAAATTTTTCGACTTTATATGTAGTCTTTTTTTAATTGATTTACATTTTTATTCCATTTTTACAATTTTTGTTAACTTACTAGAGTACCGTGGCGAAATTGGACGACGCGCCATCCCCGGTTAGAATGGTGGTCCGTTGGTTCGAATCCCGGTAGCGGTTAAAATATTTTTTCGTTAATTTGATTTTTCTGTATGTATTTTCTAATTGATTAATAAATTATTATTTTTTAAATTCACAGTATGTACTTCGTTCTAAATAAAATTGTTAAAGACATTATATTACGCTCTAGTTCAGTCAGTTTTACAATATGGCATTTATTATCTCTTGGGGCAGTGCATTCAAAACTACATTGAAACCTTTAGAAGTTGCCCAGAAATTGATTATAAAGATCATTCTTAAAAAACCTAATGATTATCCGAAAATAGACCTCTTTAATAAAATGCAAGTCCCCACTTTACAAAATATCTACAAAAAAAATTGCATAGTTCAACTATGTAAAGGTGATCAACTATGTAAACATAGTGATAACGAGCTGATTCAAAGAGCAGAAATGTAACACTTGGTAAATTACACATCCCTGTGATACATACCACAACTGCTCAGCATCACTACACATTCAGAGGTGTGAAATGATTCAACGAATTGCCCGTTGAAATGAGGACTGAGGAAAATTATGAATCATTTAAAAAAAACCTGAAAAAATACCTTCAGAAATGAATAAATTACTTATTATTACTTGATTGTCTATACATATACATACTTATTACCTGATGAATATGTACATTTTATCACAAAATTCTTTGTAAATGTATAATGTAATGATACTCCTCTACTACACACGAGTTTATGACACTCATGTAGTAGAGAAACATACATTCATAAGTAACTGTCACTAACTTGTAAAAAAAAAAAAATTTACATTCAAAGCGTCATCTTAAAAAACTGTTCGATTAAAGGTACAGATACACATGCTTATTAGTGGCATGCTAATGAGCATGCCACTAATAATCATGCCCTAACAACTGTACACACTTTCTCATTATTACATGCTTATTAGTGGCATGCTCATAAATAATCATGCTTATTAGTGGCATGCTCATAAATAATCATGCTTATTAGTGGCATGCTCATAAATAATCATGCTTACTAGTGGCATGCTCATAAATTATCATGCTTATTAGTGGCATGCTCATAAATAATCATGCTTATTAGTGGCATGCTCATAAATAAGCATGCTCAAAGCTAACAATCAAACACACATACTTATTAGTGGCATGTTCTTGTCATAGAATAGAGACGCTCTTGTTTAAAATGAAAATTCAAGTGAACCAATAAATCAAAACAGTTCCCGAGTTTCCATCCTCACATTTTTGATTTTAGTTTTTATAATTTTTATTGAAAGATTTGAATCATTCACGCCTTTCAATAAAGTTTCATAAACATTATTTCTCACTATATTATTTTAACACAACGGTGACCGAGTATTCCACAGACATTCGTGATTCCTATAATAAGTCACGAAAAGTAATGTTTTATCATCTCCCCAACGCGCCATATTTGTTTCATCTGTCGCGGACTGAAAAGATCGCATTGATAAAACTAGCCGCGAAGTTTGCGAATGACATAAGCATGCTCATAATAAGCAAGCCTGTTCACACATGCTCAAAACATACCCCTTCTCGTGGTGAATGTCAGTGGCATGCTCATTACTAGCAATGTGCGCACACAGATGGCACTAATAAGCAAGGCCTAAAGAAGGTCGATACTGCGCATGCTCACGTGCCCCTAATAAGCATGTGTATCAGTAGCTTTAATCAAAAAATCGTACATAATTAAAAATTATTTTTGATCGGGGAGAGACTTCCCTACCACCCGATGGCTGCACGGTGCAGTGTGCACCACACACCCACTGCTCGACTTTTCCACGTGCCGTGTGTTTCCTTCGCTTTTCTCGTCTGGCGAGGCGCGAGCTCGGCTGTCGCTTCTGACGGACGTGATTCCAATGTAAACAGCGGCCAGCTCCCGGCATGGTCGTCCACGACTACGACTCGGGCTACCTCAGCACGGCCGTGGTGCTGGCCATCACGCTGTTCGCGCTGCTGCACAGGAGGCTCCGCGCGCCCGGGGCCAGGAGGTGGTCCGCCACGGCCTTCGGGCTCGCGGTCATGTTCTTCGTGATGGGCCAGCACGCCTGGCACCACGTGGCCGCGGCCCTCACGTGCATCGCTTTGATCAAATGGACGGGATGGAGGTAATGGTGCACTATTTATTTATAATAATAATAATAATAATAATACTTTTTATTAATATCTTATTTTTTTATTGTATTACACTTCGACTGCCTAACTGGGGATTACTTGTTTGAAGGCAGTCGAAAATTTACATAGCAAAAAGAAAAAAATATGATTTAGTATATAATACAAAATTTTTTTTAAATGAACAAATATATAATAAATTTAAATTTGATAAAATAATTAGAAACAGAAATACAGAATTATCGGTAAAGTAAGGAAAAGCAAAAAGAGAAACAGTTGACAAATTGAGAACTCAACAAATCCATTCATTCAATGTTAGGGGAATCCCCGATAATAGAATGCTAGATAATAGAAGGTGTGTTCGGATACACGGTGCACAGCCAAACCGCAATTTGCGTCGCGTTCAGTTATAAATAGTTTGTTTTTAATATTCGTGATGATAAAATCGGCGAATAAAAATATTCGGTAAATATCTACTATTTGGCGAAAACGAATCTTAATATTCGTTGCATCACTAGAAAGTAAATAGGTATGGAAGTCTTTGGATGTTCATACGGCTTACGACCTAATGTACGGCTGGCTTAAGTGTTCACTTTACACAATTTAACGTTCACCATTTCCACCCATGATTGAATACAGCATCTATCAAATTTTTGGAAGTTGTATATATTTAAGTTTTACCACCCGTTTCATATGTGCGTTGTAATTATCACTAGCGCGACCGGTATCCAAAGTTTTTTCATTCCCCTTAATTAAATACAGATGCCACTAATGATATATCTATTTTTTTTTAATAAATTACATTTGTTATCCGTTTGTACATTCCCAGCGGTCGAAAATATAAATATAAAATATAATAATTCAGAAATATTTCATAACTTTTGATATTAGGTCATGGTCGCCTGAACATTTTAGACTCATAACATAGGCAGGAATCAATTTCTAAGTTTCTGCTGCTAGCTCTGTTGTGTACCATTTTATATATATGTATAGCGTATCAATACAGTGTGATCATGTTATAATTATGTAAATAAATATTTGATTTAATGTGTAGGTATGGGTTAAGATTATTGTCAAGAAAATGGATGTTGTGAAGGAGTGATTTTTTAAATCATGATAGGGTATTTGCAAGAATATTAGCAATGCATAATCTTAGGTCAATATCTGATGTTAGGTCAATATAATACATATTGTATGTATGATGTATTCTTTATTTTTAGCCATCAGATGTCATTATTTTTCATTCAAATGTCAGTATGTACTGGATTTATGGCTTTATAAGCCTCAATATGATACTTTTACACGTGCACATATAAATTGTCTATTATTTTATTTATTTAATGTATCGATGAAAAATCTTTATTTCAAAATTGAAGAGGGTAGGCTGAGAAAGATATCGAGAGGAGGTTGACTGCAGGGATTAGGGTGAACGGTGCTTTGAATGTAATAATTTCCAATAGAAATATGTCTACCGAGGCAAGGTTAGCGGTACACAATGGGATTCTGGTACCAACACTGATGTACGGAAGCGAAGCCTGGAGCTGGCAGAAGAGGAACGAAATTATACAGAATGCGATAGAGATGAGATCACTTAGACGTATGTGCGGCTAATACATTTATGATAGAGTAAAGAATGAAGATGTTAGGAAAGAATGTAAAGCTGATCTTAGCGTAGTGGATAAAATGAAAAAAGGGTTGCTCAGATGTAACTTCCGTAATTCTAATGAAATTACGGAAGTTACAGGAAGTTACGGACAGACAGACAGGCAACGAAATTATTATGTTTGATGTATATTTGGTTATTAACTTAACAATTTTTGATTACATCATGATATGCAGGGTTATTTGGAAAACATTAAAAACCTCGCAAGACTATATTCCTGCCTTGATACTGAGTCGAAAATGATCAAGCTATCATGACCTAATATCAATTATTATGAAGATATGCGACATCAAAGTTTGCATTTTTTTTTCAATATTTCTGATTTATTTTTTGTAAAACACTGGACTATCATTACAGTAATTTATATCGATTACGAAAAATTCATTCGTTTCAATACAAGTTAAATAAAATGATAAAAACCCTGAAAATTTTCCTTTTGGAATGTTTTCCAAATTTTATTATTTTATTCGACTTGTATTAAAGGAAATGAATTTTTCATATTTGATATAAGTTACTGTAATGATAGTCCAACGTTTTACAAAATATAAGTTTTGAATAAAATAGAAATTTTGAATAAAAATACATTCATCCACACACTTCAATTAATTAACAAACAATTTTAAATATCTCTCAATTGATATAAATACTAAAGAAACAGTAACAGAAGATAAAAAATTAATTAGAAGACATAAAATGGTTTTACATAAACGCAATTTGGTGTCAAAATCAAAACAATCTACCCTAGATTATAACAATGACAAATCATTAAACATAATCCACTTTTTTACTACCTATTCGATTTTTGTTTGGAAAGTTTTTAGATTTTAAATAATGATAGTTAATCTGATTATAGAAAATGCCACCTGGTATCGATGGCTTACCTGTTTACATACATGCTGGTATTCCGTCTCGCTGACCCGACCGTCAGGAACCACAACCGGATGGAAGTCAACCTTCACCAGATGCTCACGATTCTCAAGCTGATAGGCGTGGCCTTCGACATCCACCTCACCCACAGGGAAAGGGAGAAGAAGACCAGGAGAGACGACGGGACGCCGCAGTACGCTGACGAGGACCCAGTAAATCCCGACTTCTTGGAGCTCTTCCATTACACGTTCTCCTATATAGGAATGGTCGTAGGTGAGCGAGTTGTCAGTAGAATCAAAAGCTATCCACTTTAACTCTAATAAAACTATTAACTCTTTTATTTTTTAGTTATTTATAATATAATAGAAACCTGAAAAGGTTTATGGATAACATTTTTTACATGACATAGGCATATAAAATAATATAATTTAGATACAAAATCATTTTTTATAATTGGTCGAGTTTTAGCATTTTTGTCACGTCTGTTTTGAATTTGTCAGTCAGTAGTCAGTTGTTTGGTCTGTTGTGGTATATTTTTGTCATTGTATAGTTTTAATCCGCTGCAAATTAGTCATGATTGTCCTGTTTTTGTTTTGTCGTGTGTTATGTGATAGTTTTGAGCCGTTCTAGTGTTGTGTTGGCGTTTTTCGTGTATTTTGTCTAATTTTATGTCTTCGTCTTGTATTTCGCCATTTGCTAGTTTATGAATGATTTTAAGTGTTTCGATTTTTGTAATGCTTTCAATGTTTAATTGTTGTGTTATACGGTTTCAGTTGGTGTCAGATATTTCAGATTATAGACCATTTTTAGTATTTTGTTTTGCTGTCGTTGGAGGCTGTTAGTTTTGTTTCCGGTTCCCCAGAAGGGTATCAAATATACTATTCTACTCTTGACGTATGCTATTAAACCTAATACAAGCTATCCAATTACACAGTTAAATTATAATAATATTTTTTTGTCGAATCGATGTTACGGTGAATCTGTATTTCTAGTGAGTCTATATTTTCACTGGCATTTTCTCATCCTTATCATATCCATGTAGGTTTTCACAAATATAAATTAATACAAACTAGTGAAAACTATTGTAACTGATATCTTACTAGTGAAGTTACATATATTGGTTTCCGAACTGTCGTTAAAATTAAATTTGACAGATAATGACAGCTGTCTATTTAATAACAATGTAAGATTTAAGTTATTGCGTTAAAAAGGTTCTTACTTTTCAACACAAATACACATTCTCTGTAACATGTATACATAATTTAGTGGTATTCTTAACAGAATTTATAGCCGAATAGCATTGTTGCTGAGGATCTTGGCAGCAAAGTAAAACACTAGATTCGGTGCCCTGTCTGCTACGCTAGAAGTTTACTGTACCTATTATTTATTGTATTATGCAGACGGAATTTTTTCCGATTCGGCGGATGATGCAAAATATTTCAGTAGAAGCAAGATATAAATCTCTTAAAATTATTTATTAGTTTTATGAACTTAGGGACACGCAGTTATAAGTGTGCTTCGCATATGAGAAAAATTATGGCAATATCGTATTGTAATAAAAACACAAACAATACTATTAGGTATTTCGTTTCTAGTCAACTTAAGATTCATTCATAGAAAATGTATTTAATCAAATGATTGTGTATTTTTGTTCATTTTTATAAATGAAATATTAAAATTTGATATATTTCTCAAATTATCAAACAAATCATGTTGGAAAAATTAATTTTGCATTGTAATAGGAAATAGACAAATGCTGAAAATTTCAGAGCTCAGCTAGTCGGGAAGAGTTGTTTATTATTGAATTTGGAGATACAATATATATAATTTCGATTATTGGAGATAAAAAAGTGAAGCTAAATAAAAGCGTGTAAAAAGAGAACATTTATAAAATATTTTATAATTTGTGTTTTTTGGAGCCCCCAATGTGCAAATAGCCCAGGAATAACCCGGGTGAATCTATCACTGGGAAGACCTTTAATCGGGACGTTAAATTTTAGTAAATCGATAATGTTTCATGATAATAATAATGCCTCATCTTTTTTCTTCTCTGAATCAATATTTCTTACTACCAGGAAGAGTTTTCACCTTGTAACAATCTTTTACATTGCGTAACTTACATTGTAACTTATATGCTTGGCTACAATAGTTTGAAGACTAGAAGGAATGTGTATTTGATTGCGTATTTTTATCGATTGTTGCGCGGTATGATCGATAATCATGAAATTATGCGAAGCATTGGTTTTTGTGTTCCTTACCTTATTATCATAGATTGTTTCACATTCCAATATACAAGACCTACCTGTCGATGGTTATGCTTGTTGGAAAAGATACCGCCATGCTGAACAATATCACTTTGGACACTGATCTGTTCCATATCTCTGAGAGGGTTTTAAAATGCAGGATGCTCCGACATATTTGATAAGAATTATGTGTCAATTAACATGTATACTAAATAAATTAAATTGAATTGAATTACTGCGTAACGTTTCGCTGTTAAACTAACCCTGAATCTATATTTAGTCCAATCAAATCATCAACAATTCAATGAAAACATTTAGGTAATTGTAGGTAACAAACTAATAAATGGTACTATCGACTGTCCTCAACTACTAGAACGTATATGCTCGCGTGTTCCGTCTCGCATAAGTAGAAGTCATGCAGGTTTTGCCGTGGAAACTGCAGCTACTAACTACTTCTTTAATTCCCCACTGCAAAGGCTTCCTAGACTAGCAAACAGATAATAGCAACTGGACGTCTTTGCCAATAACTGTATATTATTCAAACATGTATTAAAAGTGTATTGAAAGATTACTAGTATTTGTCGAATTGGACTTAAATAATTTATTTGTATTGTATGTATATTTTTTATTATATTATGACTTTCAAAGCTTGTGGTATATCATTTCACTCTACATTATTACTTTTTATTTTAGAATTTCTATTACATTATGTTTTTCTTACGCTTCTGCTTTTTATATACTTGCTTTTTACTTTATATTATATTTATCTTTATATATTTGTATCCGTATTTTAAGTATTTTTTCCCACTTTATGTCATTATTTATTTTTATTTTTATTTTATTTATTTAATTAACAATATATATATAATATTTTTTTACAATCGTACATAGACAATGTTTACAAATCAATATTTTTTGTGTGTATATACCTCACCAAAAAGAATTATGATTCTTGTGTTTGATGAGGGATAACCACTTACAATCATTATGTTTACATGTTATTATTTATTTCTTTAAACTATATATTCCGTTAATGTACACTTTACCTATTTGTTGTAAAAGTCCTATAGGACGTTAATTTATAAATAAAAAATTAAATAATTGGTTGAATTCGCTGTTATGCTTGTATTGTTGTTTACTCATTATTGTTTGTTTTCTAAATAAAAACTAATCTTAATTTTCCAGGTCCGTATGTACGGTACAGGACGTACGACGACTACCTGAAGCTTCCCTTTGCTGGCAGCTGTGATGCTGGGGGGCTTCTGAAGAACAGGATCCCGCATGTCTTCATATCAGTGGCGGGCTGTAAGCTGATTAGTCACAACTTCCCGGTGGAGGTAAAAATAAAGCATGGGCAGTGGCGCCCTGTCTGTACCTTGTTTAAATTTAAGTTTAATATTTTTATAAATTTATTTTAGTTAAGGCGGTACATTCACTGCAAATGCATATTTCGGCGTTTTTTACGAAAATGTGGGATTTTATTATTCATTTATATCAGAATTTATATGATAGATTGCAATTTTTTTAGGGCGTTAACTTAGATAGAACCTTTGTTCTAATATAAAAGTAATAAACTGAACATTATTTATAATAATTAAGAAAAATATAGGCATTAATCCACAGGCCGCGGCAAAAAAAACGTTTTTAATGTTCCCGGGCAAAGTGTGATTCGTTTAAAATTTGTATGTAAGCATAATATGTTTTTTCATACATATAAAGTTTACTTAATTATCTAGAATCTGTACGTAGGAAATTAAGAAATATTCAATATTAAAAAAGATATCATTTTTCAAACATGCTTAAATATTTACGATTTTTGGTCATTTTCAAATGTTGTTTATTCATATAAAAAGATGATTTTAAACGATATATTGTATCTATATTCGCACTTTGAGTCTTCATTCACTATTAAAAAGCTAATTTTTTTATAAAAAACACGTTAATTAATATTTAAAAATAAAAATTCTATAGTATGAAATGTGTCAAAAAATTACGCAGTTTGCAGATCACAATCCGCGCGCCAGCCGGGAGAGGCGGACGCGCTCATGTAGTCCGATCATTTTTTCATAAAAAAATCACTTTAAAACGTGTTTTTATGCCAAATTTGACTTTAGTTCAAAATAATATCATATTATATATTCGAAAGCAATCTATTCATCGCAGATAATAATGTTTTTTTTAACTAGTTTTGTATTAAATTGCATTTCTACTCATAACCTAACATTGAACGCATGTCACTTTTGCTGACTTGCTATGTTCACTATAATCGTATTGATTTCATTGTTATTTGAAAGTCAAGTAAGATATTAATTTACGAGATAATTTTTGAAATATAGATAAATGGTATTTAATTTTATTTTTAATTCAATACATATTATTGTAGTAGTTTTTTGTTTATTTTAAATAAAAATTATTTAAATTCAATTATTTTCACAGGTGTTTTGACATTTCAGTAGGAAGTCAAAATAATATCTAAATCTGCTTATTCGACAAAAGTTTTAAATTAAAAAACAGTGATATAAGAAAAATTGTTGTTTACTTTTTTTTTACAACACCTAAATTATTGGAGAAATATACATACGCTTTTTTATATTCTAGACTTAAAACATTTAAAATTCTAATAATGGTACGCGCGCATGACTTGCGTTCCCATATATTTTAAACGTCGGTACTCCATATGGTTGTCTCGTTTCCTCGCAACCTTTCTATCTCACAAGGACATGTAAAAAATATGCTCTTGCTAGGTTTATCTGATATGACGTTTGTTCATGTCTCGATCTCGTATTGAAGTAGCATGATCTATCCGACACATATCGCCACTTTGACAGCTAAAAAATGTATGTACCGCCTTAATAGGTTGATGCACATTTATTTATCCATACTTTTAAAAAATATATTTTAAATTAAAATGCAAAATAACCAAAATCTAAACAATAAACGTAGAAATGCAACAAATACGAATATTCGAATACACGAATATTAAAAACAAACTATATATAACGTAAGGCAACGCAAAATACGATTTAGCTGTGCACCGTGTATCCAAACACACCTACGCACTCTATTATCGGGGATTCCCCTAACACTTAATGAATGCATTTGTTGAGTACTCAAGTTGTCAATTGTTACCTATTTCACAGCATAACATAACTTTCATCTAGTTTCGTTGGGTTATTAATAATGTTAGGTGCTCATTTCATTTATGTTTTGTAATACGTATTGTTCGTTCCATTTTATTTCTGCTGTGTGTAAAAGTGTTAACTCTTATAAAATAATATCAAATGAAATAATGAAAAAAGGGATATTCATTTTCGACCGCTAGGAATGTACAAACGGATTAAAGAAATGTTGTACTTTTTTAACGAAAAATTGCCGGTAAATTTTTATAATTAAATCTCTTAGTAAAAAAAGAATAGTGGTGTATTATTTATTACCTTGTTGAATTATTCGTATTCGTATTCGCCGAATAGTAGGCTTGATATCCGTATTCGTATTCGTATTTGTGAAATAGTATTCGTTGCATCACTAATTTTACGTATGCAGGTTTATTTGGAAAACATTTATAACCTCACAGGACTATATTCCTGCCATGATCATGAGTCGAAAATGTTCAAGCTATTATGACCTAATATCAATAGTTAAGGAGATATGCGACACCAAAGTTTAATTTTTTTTCAATATTGATGATTTATTTTTTGTAAAACGTTGGACTATGATTATAGTAACTCATATCGATTACGAAAAATTCATTCGTTTCAATTCAAGTTAAATAAAATAATAAAAACCCTGAAAAATTTCCAATTGGAATGTTTTCCAATTGGAATTCGAAGGTTTTTATTTGACTCGTATTAAAGGAAATGAATTTTTCATATTCATATTCGATATAAGTTACTGTGATGATATTCCAACGTTTTCACTCGTAATCAAGGCAAGAACATAGTCCTGTGAGGTTATTAATGTTTTCCAAATAATCCTATATATCTAAAATTATCGCTCGGGGGCGTAGCCATCATTATCGTTTTGGCACGATTAGATGTGCATAGTGTAGGTTTTCTGGAAGAAGAAAATGCCCACCCCTCTTAAGACATCTTCTTGTATTGGCACGTGACGTGCATTGTGCGAATGGCACGCGTGTGTGAGTAGATTCAGCAGA
This sequence comes from Agrypnia vestita, assembly GCA_016648135.1. NCBI lineage: Eukaryota > Metazoa > Arthropoda > Insecta > Trichoptera > Phryganeidae > Agrypnia > Agrypnia vestita. The sequence continues at coordinate 353,411 of JADDOH010001516.1, forward strand.
GGCAGGATGAATAGATGGATACAGGGCGCAAATTATACTCACGAGTAAGTATGGTAATTTATCGGAGCAGAATACAGGGGTGGCGTTGGGTACAGAAATATTGCTTGCTATGACTACGGTGGTCGGCGAAAGAGTGAACGTAGCTCTCGGCGGTCGGGATCGATGCGATCAATCGCATCGAGCCCTTGATTGGTGGATGTAGCCAGATGCGTGCGGCTAGAGTCGCGACTGGTCTGGACCACCACGACGTCAATTATTGCTTCCCATTTGCTTGGAAGACGATCCGAAGGTTGTCCAGTGTTGTAGTGGTGCAAATTTTGTCCTCTTCCACAACCGCCAGAAAGGGTTGGTCTCTGGCATTCTCATATAAATAGTTTCTGTAATTTATCTTTATTAATGATTCATTATTCTGGGGACAAATTCCAAGGCTAAATCCAAGTCCCATCGCATATATAATAAAAATGAGTATTACACTATATTATTGAATGTGTCAATAACAGAATGAAATATAATTTATGTTCAAATAATAAGTATCAAATAAGATATTACATTTTAATGATTCGAAAAATGTACCTATATTTTGACATTTCATAGGCAATATCTGAAGAAAAATGTGTAAATCATAGACAATGTATAAGTTTACTTGACAAATTTATATTTTTTATAGACGAAAGAAATATACCCTTTTCCCATGGTTCTTAAAGTTCTGACATTCAAAATGTATGGTAAAATTTTCGAAACTTTAAAGTGTAGTATCTTATTTAATACTTATTATTTAAGCGTTAATTATCTTTCATTTTGTAATAAGGATATTCAATTATATGGTGAAATACTCATTTTCATTGCATATACAATGGGACCATGATCTTGGATTATGCCCAAGTTTCACTCAAAAAATAGGTAAAAGTATTATGCATATTACATGATTTCCTTATGACGCATGTACAAGGATAAGATTTCTCCCGGAGATAAGTTTTGAAAGCGCGTAAAGAACAGCTCAGAGCTGAGCGCGAAGCACGCGATTTTATACGCAGGACCAGTGGCGTCCACCACACACAAACAAAAAAGTTGTGCATTACAAGAAATTCTATAAAACTAACATTAATTAAATAACCGCCACCGTACCAAGAAGCGGTATAGTCGGGTTATTTTTTATTTATTGCCTTTATCTTTGTATTTAATCACCCCTTTAAGAGGCCCCAGTACACGATTTTCGTATTTGCTCTCGATTTGCTACATTTAACGTAAACTTATTAAATCATTTTGCAAAACCCATAGCTAAACAGGCTTTTAATCAATTTTATTATGATAGATCCATTTACTCTTGAAGCATTTCCTTAAAAAAATATGAACAAATATATTGTTATAACATTAAAAAAATTATAACCCCGAAACACTATTATAGTTTTCATGCAATAGAGTTATCTTTGGTTCACTTATCTCGTATATTTTCAAATAAAGACCAAATATTTTCTTTATAAATTGATTGTATAAAGTTTGAAAAAGAAGTGGTGTGCTATTCAGACATTAATATTTTTCGACAAGTTGTTAAATATATCGTTTTAAAAAAGACAAAAATTAAACATTCTTTTTCCTATACTGCAGTATCCATAAAACCATTTGATTAAATTTTACATGCGTAAATTACAATGCTTTGAATGTTGCTGAGATAAGAGAGTGTAAGTAGTCTAAAGCCATGTATTCACTAGGGGACAAATTGTCCCTCAACAGCACGCGCGGCGTAGAGTCTACGTGACGTTGCAACGTCGTGCACTGTTCCGCGACGTCGCGCACAACATAGCGCGACAATTCTACGTGCCGTGGCAACGTTGCCATGCGCACGGTACCCGAGCGAGCTCACTGCAACATTACGCGGAGCGTCAGTACCACGTGGTATGTTTACAAGTGAATACGTATGCGCTGTATCTGTCAAGATGATAATGTGGGGAAAATAAATTGTTCTTGAACTCATCGAGCTGTATCGATCGAAGATCGCATAGAATATCCGTCCTTCTTTCTCTTTGCAGTAAATAATTTCGCATCCGCCACCTTTTTCTCCTCTTACGTTTCAATAAACTCGTTAACATAAATGCATACGCAGCTGTCATCATAACCTCATAGGGCGACATTTCCGCGACGTGTGGAAAACAATAATTATTTGCAAAAAGGACATTGTTTTTAATAATATTCAATTTACTACAGTAAAACCTCGTTAATTTGAAATTGCGACCCAAAAAAACATTTCGACTTGCGCGAAACCCCGTTTTCGCTACATGACGAAGTGTAAATAGATACCGCAGCTGTCATCATAACCTCATCGGGTGACATTTCCGCGACAAGATATGTGAGTCCCGGTGTGTACACGTCAAATGACCGCGTCATTGTCCCCGAAACATGAACGTAGATGTTCATGCGACATGCCGCGCGGAATGCTGCACTATTTGTCCTCTAGTGAATATATGGCTTAATTTTGAATAATTAATCCCACAGTACATCGTCACCGAAGAATTCCGCCGACGCCACTTCTTGTACAAAAACGTGTTCAACTTCCTCCATCTGCTGAGATTCAAGATGTGGATGACCAGCGGGCTGTACATGGCGCAGTGCATCACCTCCATCGTGGGGGTGGGGGCCTATCCAGCATCCCTGAAGAGCGTCTGCACCCATGGGCCGACCGAAGATTACAGCCACTTGAAGAATATGTAGGAAAAACAACACATTACTTTATATGTGGGGTATAAAAGCAAAGGCAGCAATATCAAAAAAAAATAATGGAGGGAATAAGGATCTGAGTGCATGAGGATTACTAAATTATAATGTAATGAATTCGAGATTTTATAGGAAACTATAAAAAGCTAATAACAAATAACTTTATTTATAAGAAACATGATTTTGGAAAGAATGGATACATTAAATCTAAAATTCAGTACATTTTCAATTAGTAATCCTTGGTGACTGCATTCAAAACATTTTTTTTTTCGGATATTGCTGCCTTTGCTTTTATACCCCACATATACAGGTTGTAACAGAGCTAGTCCATAATACTTTACAGGTAGATTCCTTTAGTTATGGGTAGTTATGGGGTTATGCGACGTCAAAGTTTGCATTGTTTTTAATATTTCTGACTTATTTTTTACTAAACGTTGAAGTATCATTACAGTAACTTATATCGATTACAAAAAATTAATTTGTTTCAATAAAAGTTAAGTAAAATAATAAAAACCCTGAAAAAATTCCAATTGGAAATGGAATTTTATTATCATTTTATTTGACTTGTATTAAAGGTAATGAATTTTTCGTATTAAATATAAGTTATTGTAATGATAGTCCAACATTTTGAAAAAATATGTCAGAAATATTGAAAAAAAAATGCAAACATTGATGTCTCCTCAACTATTCAACAGTAATGTGTATAAAAAAATATATATTACACATCATTACATGTATTATATATTAACAGCAGTTAGTAATGAAATAGTATTGTCTCTTTAAGTATAAACTTTATTTTCACTAGGCTGTCATTGAAAACGTCAACCATATAACCAAATTCATTACCAGTCTTTAATATTCTGCTAATTACAGCATTTGACTGATAATTAGTAGTGGAATTGTGGCGATGAAATGTGACAATTTGTCGAGTTCTATGTAAGGACGGGATAAATTGATTGACTTAGTTCTCAAGAGGAGGCTGACAAGATGGAGTACGACTTCGAGACCATCAACACTCTGGACCTGCAGAGGATCCACTGGACCCCCTGGCAGTCGGAATTCTGGAGGTACTGGAACCGGACCGTGCAGTACTGGATGGGGAAGTACGTGCACAAGGAGCTGCTCGACGATCCAGCACTCAAAGACTACAGGTATTTTACTCGAAATAAAAATAAAAATTAGTGCACCCAGTTAGAAATTATAGGGCTATTCAGTTCATACAAGTATAATACGTTGTAAGTATAAAGCGTTGAAGTATCACTACAGTAAATTATATCAATTAAGAAAAATTCATTCGTTCCAATAATAGGTAAATAAAATAATAAAAACCCCGAAAAAAAACAATTTGAATGTTTTCCAATTTTAATTGGAAGGTTTTTATCAATTGATTTGACTTGTATTAAAGGAAATGAATTTTTCATATCAGACATAAGTTATTGTAGTGATATTCCAACGTTTTGCAAAAAATAAGACAGAAATATTGAAAAAAAATGCAAACTTTGATGTCATATATCTCCTTAACTATTGATCTATTTCCATTTTTTTAAGCTTCAACAGGCCAAGAGGCCCAAATACAGAAGCGAAATACATCACAAGACACCCAGGCTTGAGTAAATCACTTAGATTTATTGTGACCTCACCGGGAATCGAACCCGGAACCCTCGGTATGAGAAGCCAGTGTCATACCCACTGGGCTACGAGGGCCGCCGTCGATTGAATTGATATTATGTCATGGTTGCTTGAATATTTTCGACTCATCAACGCAGGAATCCACCTGCAAAGTATTGTGGACTAGCTCTATTACACCCTGTATATTTAAAAAAAAACGTAAAAGTTCATTACATAAAATGTCTACGACTTATATGAACGCTGCGTGGCACATTACGTCGGACATGACATTTTTTGAAGTTATCTTCTTTTGGCTCATTTAGGGTAAAAAATTTACTTTAACGAAAAGTGTAGCGGAAATGCATATAGTGGGAAGCAGCATGTAGCGGGAATGCGAGACCACAAAATGGGCACGCATCAATAATTAAACTGTCAAAAATTTATTCACTTGAAACTAGTGATTCAGTAATTTAAATAATGTAGGTATTATCGACCAACTTGGATTGAGTAGGGTTCTTTTCACTTAAGAAAGAGAATCGAATTAGTATGTATAAGCCGTGAGTACAAGGCACATTATTTCGTTGTGTTGGTGTTTATACCCGTAAATACCAATACAACGAAACACGGCTTACACAAAATAATTCGATTGCCTTTCTTAAATGGAAAGACCTATACCAATCATAAAAATGCTCAATTCTAAAGCTGACAAATGATAGGTTATTGAATTGAAAATTAGAAATGTTTATTGAATTCAAGCGCGGATCCAGGGGGGGGGTCATGGGGGTCATGACCCCCCCCTGGGCTGGGTGCAGGACCTAGGTGGACCACTAATTAAAATACTCACACTCACATTCAGTCACTTACTAACTTTTTTTTTTCAGGTACTAATGTATCTTTAAGCAGAATACTGCAATCGAACTCGATTGATTTAAAAAAAGCTGCGAACGCTATTAATAATACTATAAGTGTTCTACAAAATAAAAGAGAAAATGCGGACGTAATTTACCGACAGCTTTTTGAAGAGGCTAAAGAAGTAGCTGAGCAGCTAGATGTAGAAATTAAATGTCCCAGAATAGTGTCAAGTGTACATAGGGCCAATAACCAACCTGCTCAATCTGCTGAAGAGTATTTCCGCAGAGCCATATACATTAGGCTGTCCCGATAAATTTTTTTTTTGGCTTATCTTAACACAAGACCTCTCAAAACTTGCGTAATTAAGCGTAGATTACCAAAATAATTTTAAAAATAAAATTAAACTATATCTTTAAGGTTCTACCTATCTACGAAGTTTTGAAAAATTGACATTTTTATGGTGATAATTCGCTATCCTCAATTTTGGCTCCTGAACTAAACACAAAAAAATATTTACTTTTTATTCTATTTAGGTGTAATAAATCATACATGACGTTTCGATTTGCATGTAACAACATGTTACCAGCAACTTCGAATTTGTTGGGTTTCAACCTGCAAATACCCTCAAGTTTGAACTTGTTTTGAGGACTTTCTTGACTTGACTCGCGAGTGTTCAAAGCCAAAATAATTTTTATGCCATAAAAGTACCATGGCGATTGTTACAGTAGTAAAAGCGGATTTTGAGATTTTTAAATAAGAAGCTCGAGGCGTAGTCAGACTACTTTTGCTATGTTCGGAGCATACAAAAAACCTGACAATCAGCAGCTACCAACTATAAGGGGCGTCTTAAAATTTATTTTATTTGTCAAGAACCTGAAATTCACGTATAACTGAAAATATCCATCCAAATCAGATATATATGTGATTGTATCCGAAGAGATCAACAATATTTGGACCAAAACTTCGATTCCAGTTGCAACTAAGGAAAGAGTTATTTAATTAGTGAAATCCAATTTCGAAAAGTATCTCAATTTGAAAAGATACCCCAAAAACAAACGAAATGATAGTTTTAAAAATAAATTGAAATGTTTTTTAGTCATCTGAGAAACTTTTTGACGTTTCCGCTTGTAAATGCACTTCATTTGAATCTTGTTCGTGTCTAAAACCTAAGAAAGTTTACATCAATGAGAAAAGTTTTTGTTGGATCAAAAAAATGATAGGAAAATAGTTATAAGCGGTTTTGATAAGAAAGAAACGGCTAGATTAATTAAACGACAGCAGAGATAAATTTTAGAGTCAATAACGGTAACAAAAAAGTCGTGTTTTACTCAAGAAACCGATTCTGTCTCAGCAAATTGTGATGAAGATTCAGTGCGTGAATCTTCCCCAGAAACGTATCCGATAACAGAGGCATCCCCGACAAACTCGCCCTAGACAGACACCATTGACTTCAACGGCGAATTGGAATACATTGCCTTTGCCGACAGTTGCTAAAATCTGTGATAGATACGGTTTATCTACGCAATCTGCTGCTGCTGTTGCTTCTGCGGTTTTGACTGACGTCGGCTTGGTTTCTACCGAAGATTTAACTCTGGTTATTTGGTTATTGATAAAAATAAGATCTACAGAGATGTATCTAAAGCCCGGAAGCTTCAAAAGATATTGGAGGTATTGTTATAAAAAGCATTTACTTTGATGGACGTAAAGACCATCGCAAAGAAGTTTTAGAAGACCTATCTCAATTTTAGCACCAGCAACTAGCACTAGCAATCCAGGCTTGGATAAATTTATTTGGGATACACAATACCGAAAGACGTGGCACTGCAAAGGGAATTCTTACTTCGATCACAACTTTAGTAGAGGGTCGAGGTTGGAATTAAGATGACGTGATTTTCGTTGAATGTGACGGAACTGCAACTAACACCGATTGGAAGGGTGGCGTGATTCAATATTTAGAGTATTTGCAGAGACCGTTACAATGGTGTGTTTGTATGCTTCATGTCAATGAGTTACCCCTTCGTCATTTATTCTTGATCTTAGATGGTTGCACTTCGGGTCCTAGAGAATATAACAGACGCCTCACAAAGTGTAACTGACGTTGCTTTTAGAGATGGCTTTATTAGAACCAGGATGCAATCTCGAGCAGAAATGCCAAATTTTGGTCACAAAAATAAGTTTATTTTTAGTTTTTGTCATTGATTATAATCTATATTTTGTTTATTTTATTTTCTTGTGCTTTGTTTCATTCATTTCAATACTAAAATACCTTTTAAACATGATTTTTTTATTATTTTAGGCAAACGGTTTAACTCCATAAAAACGTAAAATTTACAAAACTTCAAAGCTCGGTAGAGCTCTCAAGATGACAAACAATTCTATTTTTTGTTACCTTTTTTGCAATTTGTGTAAAATTACGCAAATTTTGATACCTCTTGTGATTGTGCAACTCAATTTTTTTTTTCTCATACGTGGACGGGACACCCTAATTAATATACATCCCTCTTCTGGATTCAATATTAAGTGACCTACAGGACCGTCTGTCTCTTGAAATACTTAATTTGTTTCAACTAAGCGTTTTCATGCCAAAAAGCGAATACAGTAATCAAGACATTGAAACTGTGAAACAACTAGCAACCGATTATACATTGTTACTAGATAATACTCCAGTTTCTGTCGTTGTAAACGAATATCTACTGTGGATGGTGAAGTGGCAGCGGAGTCAGGACATACCGCAGTCGATTTTCGACCTTATTTTAAATTGCGATATTGAGATTTATCCTAATATAAGAAAAAATTTATGTATTATGGCTACACTACCTGTTAGTGTAGCGACAGCGGAAAGATCTTTCTCTACGTTGCGAAGAATCAATTCGTGGCTAAGAGCTTCAATGGTTGAAGAACGTCTACCCGGACTGCCACTTCTCCACGTCCATAAAAATGTACCCATTGGAGTAGATGAAGTGATAACGCGTTTCGGGAGAAGACGTAAAAGAAAAATTGATTTTGTTATTTAAATATAGGTAGGTATTTTTAAGTACAGTAGGTACTTACATTTATTAATAAAATACCTACGTTTTACTTGTAAGTATCTATTATTATCAACATTAAATTATAACTTCTTGTGACTTGACCAAGACTACGTGACCCCCCCCTGGCGCCAAACCTGGATCCGCCCTTGATTGAATTGCGATTTTAGATGTGTATTAGGATTTGATGTTATTGTCGATGTTTTTGCAAAAATGATGTACCTACTTGTTAGATATTCGTTTTCAAAACAAAAAACATATTCATTCATTCGACAATTAATTTGGAAAATGCACACGTTTTTTGATTTGTTCCGTCATATGTCTGCGATGCTGCTGCGATAAATGTCTTCGAATCTTCGTGAGACGTCGATTCGAAGACTTTTATCTCTTATTTTAGCTTTCACAGACCAATAGTTACATTTGTACCACTTCAAAAACAAATTTAACTACTTACCTACATCAAAATGTAGTCAATTATATTTATCATCTCCCTAGACATTGTATTTGTATAAATATACATTTTTAAACAATATGTATATATCAATTATCACAATCATGCTAAAGAAGTATAACTTCTACAGCTCATACATAATACACACTACTTAAATTTTCAACTATGCAAGATTCTAATATCCACAAATATATATACAAATTACATATTATTGAATAAATCTTTGGATTATCTAATCTTTAAGGGTTTTGTGTAGGTGTTTAGGATATGATGCCCACCCGTCCAGAGGCATCTTTTCGTGTCGGCGTGTGACGTGTATTGTGTTAGTGTCACGTGATATTTGCAGAGGCAGGATGAGTGGATACAGGGCGCAAATGATACTCACGGTTAACTGTGATATTTATTGGGAGCAATTTACCGATGTGGAGTTAAGTACATAAATATATATTGCTATGGCGGCCGGCGACAGAGTGATTGGACCTACCGGCGACCAGAACCGGGTAAGCCGCATCGAGCTCCTGAATGGTGGGTATCGTTCGAAGCGTGCGGCTAGAATTATGACAGCTCTGGACCGCCGCAACAATAAATTATTATTGTCGCCTAGCGCTTCGTCATGTGTTATATTTATTTATTATTATTCAAATATGATTACAATTCGGGTTGGACTTTGCCTGTCTCACTAGAAGAATCTGTGTTGAGACAGGCATGGTTTACAATTAGCTGTAGAATTTTTTACAAGTATCTTGTAAACATGACCAAATACGTGACCGTAGGATGCCCCCAACAAATACCAACCCTCTCATGTGGAAGTCAAAATTTTGAAACGGTGCCAAAATTTACATTCCCTAGGCTCCCTGATAACAAACAACAATAATACTACAGAGCAGATCCAGAAGCCCATAGTGAGTTCAAATCGCGGTTTTTTCCGCCTACAAAAGCAGATGAAATCCAGACTGCTGTCCAGAAACACCAAGATATTAGTGTACAAAACGCTTATTAGGCCAGTGCTCAAGTACGCAGATGAGACGCGGGTACTAACTAAGAGGAATAAGCGAGCACTGAACGTTTTTGAAATGAAAATTTTGAGGCGTACTAGAAAATAGACTGGCGCAGACTTTATAAAAATGAGCTCTATACTCTGTTTAAGGAGCTAAACGTCACAAAATCTATAAAACTGGAAGACTTCGGTGGCTGGGTCATGTGGAGAGAATGTCCGAGCATCAAGCACCAAATTCCCTGCTGAATTCAAGGCCAATAGGGCGAGGGAGCTTAGGAAGGCCAAAATTAAGATGGCGTGGCAACGTCCTCAAAGACATTTCTGTCTTGGAGCTTCGGAACTGGAGAGAGCTGGCATTAAACCGAGATGAGTGGAGGAAGACTCTAGGAATTGTAGTTCCAAGATGATGATGATCTGGTTAACAACGTAACAAGTATTTATATATCCCCCTTGTTAAATATACGTTATTAAAAAAAAAGTTATTAATAAAGTGATAAAAATCAGTAATTCAGAAGAAACTGATGTAAGATTGTTTTTTTTTTCATTTCAGGGTTGTGATCACAATGTTCATCAGCGCCTACTGGCACGGGATAGAGCTGGGGTACTACACCAGCCTGGTGCTCGCCGGCTTTTACATCGTGGCGGAGAAACCCTACCACAAGATATACCACTACACCAGCGGCTGGGTAAATCTCACCATCTTCATTTGCTTAGTTGGGTTCAATTTCGTTCCAAGAGCATCTCCCACTCCAGTCTGTAGTCGCCCCCCTACCTATCTCATCGAGATCCAGCCTCTGGCCGCACATTTCTCATTCCTAGTTTACCCTTAGAGATCTTCTCGTGCTGGAAAGTAGCGTGTATAGTGTGAGTGTTGCGTGTTTATGTATGGGATGAATCAGCAGAAGCAGGAATGAGCAGGACACAGGGCGCAAATGATACTCACGGTTACACGATGTTATTTATTGTGACACATACAGATGTGATTGCGTACAGGAATATCACTTGTTTTTGCTACGGCGGCCGGCGACAGAGTGGTGGCAGATCCTTTCCATTTAAAAAGACATTTGAATTACAGTTGCCGGCAAACTTCTTGAAATTCTTTGGCGTAGTGAGGGAATGTGCAGAAGACGAAATTTGGGTCTCGTTGGTGGAAAGGTAGATGCGCAAACTTCCCCCCACTACGCCGTAGAATTTCAAGATGTTTGCCGGCTACTGTAGAATGCATGATAAAAACCCTGAAAAAAATCCAATTGGAATGTTTTCCAATTGGAATTCTAAGGTTTTTATTTTTTTATTTGACTTGCATTAAAGGGAATGATTTTTTCATATTCGACATAAGTTACTGTAATGATAGTCCAACGTTGTACAAAAAATATGTCAGAAATATTGAAAAAAAAAATGCAAACTTTGATGTCGCATATTCCCATAACTATTGATATTAGGTCATGACAGCTTAAACATTTTCGGCTCATAATCAAGGCCTGCGAGGCTATTAATGTTTTCCAAATAACCCTTGTATATGTTCTGAGGACACGATGACTGGATTTTGTCTACGGAGGTATAATATAATATTATCCCTGATGACTATTTAGGCCGTCATCATTATTGTTTTATGTTTCAGGGCTCTACGGCGTTTGCCGTGGCGATGTGGCTCATCCAGGCGCACATCTTCAGCCACCTGATGATGTCCTTCGTGGTCCTGCAGCCGAGTATCATCTTTACCCACGCAGCGGCCATGAACTACGTGCCATACATTTCTCTTCTCTTCTTTTACCTCTTCGGGAAACTAGCGCTGTCGTTTCTGCAAAAAGATGACCGCAGTGAATTATCGCTGTAAATTTGTTCAGATAGAATAAAATGAATGAATGAAAAATCGAAAAAATATTTCGATTTTTTTCCCAAGTGACAACAGACATGTCAATTTCGGATAATTTAGTAATATAAATGTGTCGATCTTTGTATTAGCATAATAAATATTGCGTTTTCGAAATGATTTCTTGAAATATGCAAAAATGCAGACATTTTTCACAAAATTAATGGTTTTTTTCATGACTTTTACGATTTTAGGCGAATTTCATAATCACATCAAGTTTTTTGATTTTTCGAAATAATTTTAGTCCCTTGCGGCATAAAACAATACATTTTAGTTCACACAATTCGATTTTTTTTTAAATTTGACGAAATTGAAAAAAATATTTCAATTTTTTCGTGAGTGATCAATATGTGGAAGTGGAAATGAGTAGGTATATCTACGCTGTAACAATTTTATATGAAAGAATATTTGACCGACCGATGTATCTACAACTGGATAGTTCTTTGGCGTGGAAAAACCCCCTGACATGCGCAATCATTATTTTCAAAATAATGATCGCGCATCTGTCAATGTCAGTTGTCAGAAAATATGACGTTAATTTTTTTATTTTTGATATAAGAGAAATAAATTTAAACAAAAGGTTATATATATATATATATATATATATATGTATATATTATAATGTCAAATCTAGTTTTTTTATTGTTAATCTGTGATATTTATAACATAAATAAATATTTTATGACCTTTTAAAAATGTTTAATTAATAACCCATATTTCAATGTTCTTGCATTTGCTTCAACTTAAAATTAATTTTAAGAGGTAGCTATGCCTTTGAAGAGTAGCCTAAAATACACGTCTATTATTTGTAGATAAACACGACACCGTGCGCCATTTTGATTATATACAGACGAGGAATTTTTTTAATAAGTAAATATAAGTGAAGGTGTTCTTGCAAAAATAAAAATTTTGGTGAATAAATACCTACTTCTCTAAAATACTATTTTTTTCCACTATTTCCAAATATCTCCACCAACTCCTGCCAAGCTTGGTTCTTGGCATATTTGAGTAATCCTCACACTATTACAGGTCTTTTCTCCCATATTACAGGTCTTTTCTCCACTTCATCAATAAAAAATTCAGTGTCAAAGCTATCCATAACCATAGAAAAGAGAATATAATCCACGCGTGCTCCTGTTGTGACATGGAACCGTGCGGTGCCCGCAACGCGACTGAACGCTCTCGTAGGCCCCATAGTAATAGGATCGTGCGGGCGCCGTGCGGGTCTATTTTCTAGCGGTTGGGTTGCGGGCACCGCAGCGGTTGACTAACCGCACGGTTGTGTCTGAACGATCACATACAAACCTAGGTAAATGAGACCCGCACGGATATCATGCGATTCTGAAACGGCACGGTTCCCGCTGTGTCTGAACAAGCGCTTAATTGTCAGTTCTTGCGGCTGGTTTTGCCAACTGCATTATTTTTGCTTATGAGGGTTTATTTTGTTTTAGTTAACCGAAAATTCTCATGTGTGTTCGCTATATGATTCAGCAGAAATTATAAACAGAAGAACATCTGCACACATTGAACAAGATGTAATCAAAAGGCCCATTTATGTTCCTACTTACAATTCACTTAGTTCTTTCATTCAATTTTACATCTAAAAGTTTTGATGGCATTACGTAGCCCTGTTGCACACCTTTGCAAAATCAAACCATGGCCTGAATGACCAATTATTTCTTACACAACACCTTCGGATTTCCAAAACGATTTCTGGGAAATGTTTACATTCCATTGAAGTAGGTAATTGTTTTAAACAATATATACAATTTTTATAACACGTATAAAACGACGACGAATGACACCGAATGTCAAAACACTGCGATTGCACCAGAAATGCTTCAACACTTGCTCTTCAAATATTTGATCAATAAAGTTCATACTGTTACGTTTAATATTTGCGGATTACTTTTACACCTCAGAAGATGTTGCGAGTTCAGATTTTAAATGTCAGTTAAGATTTTAAATCCTTTCAAAAAAATCTTTGAAATATATACTTTTATTTTGATGTTGAAAGTTCAAAATAACAAAGTTCAGAAATTTATAACCATCTTTCAGAGATAGGCCACATAATGAAAAAAGAAGACGATGTTGAAATTTTTAGATTAGAGGCCATTGGTTTGACATTCTAAAAATGTTAAAAAAAATCTAAAACACTAAGGGCCGGTAGTTTCAAGTTGGATTAAAGTAAGCGTTCTTTTAAAACATAGATTTTTACGTTCTCCACCAATCAGACGATCCGTTTTCGTAAAAATCTATGCTTTAATCGACCGCTTACTTTGATCGAACTTGAAACAACCGGGCCTAAATCAGATATATTACATAATAATACATAATATAAGGAATGTGAATAATACAAATAAATGTAAGGAATAACCCGATAGATAATATATTCTCCATTTCATTCTTTCATAGATAATATATTCTCCATTTCATTCTTCGCGTCTTAATTTTTTTATACCTTGATTAAATGATTTATGATCTCTTAATGAGTGTACTTAACTTTTTTTTTACTCCCTTTCTTTTAACTCGTAGCGTCTGCTTGTCTGCCGAAAAAACTTTGGATCGATTTTTAACCCTTTTCCCGTGATCCAATTGAGCTGAAACTTTGCAGACAAGTTTGTGGCGAAGATAAAAATGATCAAATAAATTTTCGTTTAAATTTTTTTAAATAATTATAGTATAATATTAGGTTTTCCGAAATTTTAACGATTTATATATTGTTTAATTTTCGAGCCCGACGCGTGGAATACGCGCAAAACCTGTTTATTATTAGAAAAGGTGTATAATAAAAACTTGGATTTCATGGGTTGGTTTTATTACGTTTCATTTTCTTTAAATTTTTCGAGAAAAAAAAATCGAGAAAAAGCTTTTTGGAAAGTTACGGACTTACACGAAGTTATGCGGATGACGGACGGACAACGAAATTATTTTAACTGGGATAACTAAAAATAGACACGGAATATTCACTTACTGATTATTATTTTTTAATAGAGATGGATAAAATATGAATGTTTGTATTCATAACTCATTTTGGCCAATATTGCGGTTAGTGGATTTTATCTCTAAAGTAAAGATATTTAGTTGAATGTTAAACTATCAATGAAAAACTGCTCAATTTATACGACTTTTGTAAGACGTTACTTTTCTTCGTGAACATAGAATGAGTATATTAAACATCTCTGTAGTGAAAAGAAGTCAAAGAATTTTCCGTCAGTGATCAACTCTCAAACCTAGCTCTAATTTTAAAATCATCAGTTTATTATTATGGAAGTGTTTTATCAATCAAGAAGCAAAAATAACAATAATATTAATAATAATTTATATTCAAGTAACGATGTAAGTACCCAATAATTATGTTTATTTATTTATTTTATAATTATACAAAGGTGATATATACAATTTGGTTTGACTATGTCTGTTTCGCTAAAAGAATGTGTGTTAGGATTGGCATAGTTTACAATTAGTTGTACAATTTTTTTTTGTAAGTGTCCTGTATTCAAAAGTACACGCATGTAGGTAAATACCAGTGGCGTGCAGTGGGTATAAACTTAGGTTATGCTGTGACCGACTATATACCTAGGTATATTAAAAAAATATATATACGCATATACCTATAAGGGTACATACATTTTTTAAAGTATATAGAATGAACTATTTTGAGTAGCTTCAATCCACAAAAATAACTGCACTATAAAAGAAGTATTGTAAACAATATTTCCTAAATAAATAAATATTTTATATATAGGAAATATGGCAAAATTTTTATGATATCATTATATGTTATGATATGACAGATGACACATGGTATTTGTATTGTATTTACATTCTCCATAGAAAAGACATAGAATTTACAACGAAAGTTTTGGGTGGAATTTGTAAAAAATAACAATTCCGCAATTACGTGCGCGTAGTTCTCACCTGGCATAGGACCTTTCGTAGAAGCACGCTAAATTTACTTGTCTATTACACAAAACTCGCAGCCTTAAAAATACACGTTTTTTTTCTCGACTTACTATATCTATGGAACGAAATATTGGGCGAAATAAATGAAGAATTGACATGAAGTTAGGCACAGAAAAGTCGGAAATAAAACTTTTAGCCATAGGACGAATTACAGCTAGAATTTTATATCGGAAAAAAACAGATACGTCACGTTAAACGGAAACGTCAAAAATAAAACTTCTAGCCGTAGGACGAATTACGGATAGAATTTTATATCAACTTTTTCTTAAGATAAGGATTATTTAATTAATATTTGTTTCCCAGAATCTTTACTAATGCACAGCTTTTTTGCTTGTACGCGCTGCACTGGTACATACATACCTCCATATTTAAGTTGGGTACATATAAGGGGTACAAAAGTAAATGCAGTTATATCCCATCAAGGTGTTTTTCGAGATAAACACAAAAAAAGTCTGTCACTACTCAAGGAAATTTCTCTGGAATCTATGAAACCTACATTTTATTGGAAATAAGATTTTAAAAACAATTGACATCACAGTTTTCCTTTTATGTAAGTGCATAAATACATATATAACTTTTAAATATGGACACTGCTACGTTTGCTACTAAATAGTGGACATTGCTGATTTTGCTATTCACATCTATATCCCTATAGTCCCTCTTACAGTATGGTATTATTAGTTGGGGAGGGACTTATAAGTCAACCGTACAGCCATTAATCATAATACAAAAAATAATTATTAATATGATTCTCAAAAAACCTTACGACTATCCTACTGTAAATATATTTCGAGAATGTAATGTAACATCAATCACCAAAATATACAAAACTAACTCCTTATGCCAAATCTGTAAAGATTATTTTATAAATAAATCCCACCCCTTAGACTGTATAAGTATAATAGACGCAGAACAAAGAAGCAAATAAAGATACCAACTTTAAGAACACCATGGTACAACATCACTTGGTACATTTTTGCCGCAAAACAAATTTCAAGAAAAAAACATTCCAAAATACTGAAAGTTTCAGAAAGGAGTCAAATCCTTGATTTTGGACAACAATGTATTGTAACATTGCCCACATGTCTCAAATAGTGACTTTAAAATGTAAAACATTATTATGTCTCTACTGTATTAATAAAAAAATAAAATAAAATATGAATTGCTATGATGTTTTATGTGTGGCCATTTTGAATTTGATTCATCCTTGGGGGTTGATTGGTTGAAGTGGATATTGCATATCTTTGCTTTTAATAGTGATTTGGCAACATGATTATGGAACAGATAGAGCTATATTTAGTATAAAACCTCGAATTCAGTACATTCTCAAATAGTAATCCTCAGTGACTGCATTCAAAACATTATTTTAAATTTTTTGGGTATTGCTAGACCTCTTTCCATTTAAGAAAGACAATTAAATTAGTATGTGTAAGCCGTGTGTACCAGGCACATTGTTTCGCTGTGTTAGTTTTAATACCAATAAACACCAACACAACGAAACAATGTATGTCGTATGCACGGCTTACGTACACTAATTTGATTGTCTTTCTTAAATGGAAAGACCCATTGCAAATCGAAAGCGCTGGAGTGTTTTTTTTTTGTAATCGTTGAAAATAAAAACAGATCAATTTGTTTTCAGGAATAAAAATAAATTTCCACAAGTCCAAGAAGTTTGATGCAAACAAGAAGAATCAAATAACAATAAAATGCGGGTCATTATCGACTACCTTGGCACAAAACACGATTTGACTGGACTGTCAATATTACTGTTTTTCTCTGGTTTCGGGTTGATCTACAAAAGAATCAGAAACGCAGAACTCAGAAAGTGGACCGGCACTTTATTGGGACTGTTGATGACTGTTTTATTCTGTGGACAACACTTATGGCACTTTTTGTCAGCTGGGATCATGACCATTTGGGCAATAAAAGTAGTCGGACCAAAGTTAGTACCTACATACTTTAATATTACATTTTAAGTAAAAAAAATTCAACTAAAAAGTTCGCAATTTCTTGTCTACAGTAAATGATGTACTCCTGTGATTTTTCACCGGCTAGTACCAAATATGCGAAGTTGCAAACTTCAAAAACTGATTGATGCTACCTGCACATGAACATGCAGTACCGGTTTTTTAACATAAAAAAAATCATGGTCGCGACAACAAACATAATATATGTAATTCATGTATTACTGTTTATGAATCACAATTTGTATAAATCGTTGTAGCCGTATACCTCTCACATACATACGTTGTTTCCCCGTAGGGGTAGACAGAGTGGATAGAGTGCCACACTCCTCTACCCTGACACACAACTCTCGCCTCATCTACATTCATACATCTTCGCATGCAAGCTCGTCGGTTGTTGAGGCTTCTAACGGGACCATCTTCCAGTATCTGGTTAATTTTGTCATGCCACGTCTTCCGCGGTCACCCTCTCTTTCTGGGGCCATCAACACATGCATTATATATCTTTCTTACCATTTTTCCTCATTCATTCGCTCAACATGCCCAAATCATCTGAGCGACACTTTTTTTATTCTATTAATTATGCTAAAATCAGCGTTAAATTTATTCCAAATATCTTCATTCTTTACTCTATCATAAATGGATTTGCCACACATACGTCTAAGGGGTCCTCCATATTTCATATTTGTTCATAACATAAGTCGAAACTTCTGATTATTTTGACATTGCTAAAATATTATGCATTTATTAGAGGCTTAGAAAAAATTCAGACTAGTAATCTGAACTGCTTTGATTCTCAGAAATTTTCACGCGAATAAGTAGGTAAAATATATACACTCGATGATTGTCTCACCTATATTAAATAACAAACGAATGTTGCATTATGTAAAGTGATCACTTGAGCCATATCACGTTATAAGCCCTGTGGTCACCCTATAAAGACTTCCACACACGTTTCCCATATAAACAGCTTCGTCTCTGTGAGACTTTTACAATAATTAATTAATAATAATAATAATTAATTGATTATTAATAATTATCCCTTTGTGAACAAAATCCAGAAAATGTGTTCTTAGTACATACATATACAAATATTGTCCATAATTATAATTATTGTATATACAATAATATTATTAGTATATTTTTCATTTGTAAGATTTACTGCACATGTTACATTTTTAATTATTTCCGAAACATCACTGTTTAAAAGAACACTCTTTAACGGCATAAATGGCATTTTAATTTAATTTAATAAATATAAAAGTATAATAGCTTTGTCCTAAATACAATAAAACCCCGTTAATTTGAAATTTGCCATAATTATACATTTTTTACCCCACAATTCCATTGTAGATTTACCCCGATAATTTGTAATTCGAAATAATTTTTAACCCCTTATGTCATAAACCATTTCAGTAAGTACACATATTTATTTCAAATATTTTTGAAACTTGACGAAATTTTAAAAAATATTAATATTTTTTCGCAAAAAATATTTCAATTGGCCGTATTCTGAAAATAGCAATATTACTATTTCGGTATCTTGACAGTTATTATATAACACTAATGCCGGCAATGTTGACGTTTTAAGTGCCACAGCATTGAAATTCATGAATTCAATCAATCAGTCAATTAATAAACAAATGTTAAGTTATTCACAAATTGCGCATTAGAGCTTTCTGATTGATTGAATTCATTCATTTCAAACCTGTCAAACTTAAAACGTCAAAATTGGCGGCATACAATGTTATACATATAATAATAATAACTGTCAAGATACATAGATAGCAAAATTATTTTTTTTAGAATACGGCCGAATATCGGGTAATAGAATAATAACAGTAATGGAAATGTCACGAACTTGTATCATATAAGCATAATAAATATTGCGTTTTCAAAATGATTTCCTGAATATGCAAAAATACAGACATTTTTCAAAAATTTAATTGAACTTTTCATGAGTTTTACGATTCTCGGAGAATTTTCGCAATACAATCGCTATTTTATTTTACATAACATGAATTTCGAATTAACGGGGCTCCGCATACTATTGAATTTTGAATTAACGAGGTTCTACTGTATTATTTTAATTTATAAATAACACTTTTTAATGTCATTTCAGATTATGTCACGTGGTGGCGTTCGTTTTGATGTTCCTATACATCACAATGTTTCGAATAATCTGCCTATCCAGACAGGAAAGAATCGACGATTTGATCAACCTCCTTCTAATGATGTTGACTTTGAAAATAGTCGGTGTGGCCTTCGAGATTCACGCTGCAGATAAATGTAAAGAAACCATGAATGAATCTGGCCAAAAGACTTTAAATGATAACAATCTGACAAACCTCACGTTTTACGACATGTTTCATTATGCATTTTCGTATTTGGGACTTCTTACTGGTAACTATAATAATGATCATATTTAATTGCTTCATGTGGAAAGAATAGACTCCCAAAGATTACCACAGCAACATGGGAAACCAGTTTGAAGAAGGATGCCTGAAAGACCCTCCAAAAGATAAAGACAGCTGGGAGTCCATATCACAAGAAGGGTAAACCCTGCAAAATTTGCACAAACAGGCCCTAGTGGCCTCAAGCCAGTATAAGAAGAAGAAGACAATTACAACCCGCTTAACATTTTACTTAAATATCTATCAAAAAATAAATATCACTGATATACCTACCTATAATTTCAGTTTTACGAATTTACTTCGGAAATAAAAAAGAATTGTTACTACATAACTATCAACATCTTGGAAAAAAAAATGACAGCAAGTTTTTCTCGATTGTAGTCGAGCCTTAATGAAATATGTCTACGAATTTACTTTACTCAGCCAATATATTCGCTTGGGCAATAGAATCTCGTTAATTCGAAATTCTAGGTAGGTACAAATTTTTTTTAAATCGCAATGCGATTGGAAAATTCGTGTTATGGTTATTATATACTAAAAAAGCAATAATTGCTATTTCAGTATCTTGACAGTTATTGCCTATAACATTTTATAAAGTCGTCAATTTTGACGAAATTTTGATTTAATAAATTCAACCAATCAGAAAACTCTAAAACGTAAACAAATGTTAAGTTATTCACAGTTTATGATCTATATTGATATTTAAATTAATTCTGCCACTCAAAAAGGTGTCAAAAATATGTGAAATTCTATTCACTATTTGTAATATATCTATATAGATAAGAATCTAATATAGTATTGCCACTCAAAAAGGTGCCAAAAATATGTGAAATTCTAGAACAATTCATGGCCCTCGCAGCCCAGTGACCACGTATCTGTCAGACTGATTAAAATTTAAAGACGTATTTTGAACCTATTGAAGAAGCCAATGCCTGCATTAGAATAAATGGCATTTTATCTGCCCTGATTTGGTAATATGCTTATTGAAAACATATCATTGTACAAAAAGGCCGATGAAGACATAATAACCAAAGTATTTCTCTTTAACAGGACCTTATTTTTGTTACCGAGTCTACGAAGATTTTATAACATTACCATTTTCTAAAAATGTTAAAAATTTAACATTTGTTTTGGGGAGACTTTCACAAGTACTCATCTTCACAGTGATTCAGTTGACATTTCAAAGCTATTGGCCACTCGAAGTAAGTATAATATCAATACAAATACATATATGTATTTATTTCAATTAAGATACATTATAGAAATCTCACCACCACAAATCCACACATCAAATATTTTAATGTTGCATACCTATATGTTATATTATTATCTCAAAATAAAGAACAATTATTATCTGTGTTCTTTAAAATTTGAAGGGACTAGTTAAGAGACATCTATGATCCTTTCCATGACATAGTACCTACCTATATAGATTTCGTTACTGGTAATAAAATCTCTATATTTTAAAGTAGAACATTTAAGTTATTACATTTATTTTTAATGTAGGTATGTTTAATATTCTTACGAAATATTTGACATAGGTATACACTAGAATACGCCTGTAAATGATTATTTCAATTTTCAACTCCTTAAATAGTTTTAATTATCCTTAGACCAGTTTATACATATAGCAATATTAATTTTACACTATTATAGTGTAAGTATATCCCTTATTTTTTAAAAAGGTTCCTAGATTATGGAACATAGCTCCACTGTATATTGCTATATTTTCTCTCTTCCTGTAGTAATTCATCTTCCTTGTGAACAAAAATAATTATAATTCTTTTTGCAGTACATTTTTGAAGACAGTTTCAAAAACCGGAGTTTATCATACAGATGTGTTTTTGCTGCGCTACAATGGCAAAGATTTAAATTTTGGATTTACCTTGGGCTCTCTGTCGCTGAGTGCATTTCTGGAGCTGCCGGATTAGGTTCATATCCTGTCCAAGGAAATAGTATAACATCCTATGGACCAACAGAAAATCGAGAGACGATGAGCGAAATGTAAGAAAAAATATACTTACCATCACACTGTTTCTCCGCAGGGGTAGACAGAGTGGATAGAATGCCACACTCTTCTGTCCTGTCATACAATTCTCGCCTCATCCACATTCATACAACTCTGCATACAAGGTTGACAATCGTTGAGGTTCCTAACGTTCCTAATCTTCCAGAATCTGGTTAATCTGGTCGTGGTACATCTTCTGTGGTTGTCCTCTCTTTCTAGTGTCGTCAACACTTGTGCCATATTTTTTTTACCATTCTTTCCTCATTCAAACCCTCAACATTGGATTCTATTAACTATGTCAAGATTAGCTCTACAATCTTTCCTAACATCTCCATTCTATACTCCGTATTAAATGGATTTGTCACACAAAAGTGAAGAAAATATAAAATGTCAAAATTACTATTCTTACAAAAATAAAAATAAATGATTTTATTTTCAGATCTGAAGAAGAAGCTAAACACTTGATGTATGATTTCAAAACGATAACTACCATTAAGATAATAGAATTTGAGACATCGCCTACATTGGTGGACTCCGTTAGAGTTTGGAACATGTCCATTCAGTAATGGCTGGCTATGTATATATACAAGAATGTACCCAAAGCACAATACACTAAAACTCAGAGGTCTACTATTCCTTATATGCTTCCATTCTATCAGACCGATTATCCTCTTCTATAGTTCTTTTAATCAATATTCACATAATAGTACAACAGTATTCCTTTATTGAAAATATTTAGCTCTAGTTAGGACCAATTTTTACTCACTGTAATTATTTATTTATTTATTTGTATTTAGCTAATATCAACACCTCTTGATATTATTATAACATGATATTGTGTATGAACAACAGATGTCACTGGTTAGGTTTATTGCTAATTTAGGCACGATTTGAATTAAGATAAATAGTGTTTGAACCAAGTGAATTTGTGTTGGAGTGAATAACCACAAAGTAATGGCTGATTAAAATGATATAAAATAAATAGTTTTTGAGAGGTTGAATATGAATCAGTTTGATTGCAAACAAATCAATGATAAGCTTTTATAAATATTTTAATGACTTTTAGGGCGCTGGTAACCACCATGGTGTGTGCTCTGTGGCACAGCGTAGATGTGGGCATCGTGATTTCCTTCTTGTGGTTGAAGTTTTATCTGAAGACAGAACAAATATACATAGAGATTTTAAAGAATTTCAACAATAGCAGTGTAAGTTTTTCCAATTTAATCCTTTCTAGATCGTCTATAAGTCTAGAATCCATGTCTAGACTTTATTTTATTTTATTTATCATATTAAAGTCAAGGCAAGGAACCTGCCTATAAAGTTTTCTCCTACTAGCTATGAGTTGTTTATCTTCAGATTCTTACTAATGTGAAATTATTATTATTTTTTTTATATAGAGAAGCCAATATGGAATACCTGTCATTTTCAAACTAAGCTTGGGCTGTGAAAATAGGACTAACTTGCTGGTCTCTAGTGAGGTTCGAACCCGCAACCTCTGGTTCACGAAGCGAGAATCCTACAAGACCAAGCTACTCTAATTCTATTTGCTATTTTTTTTTGTCTTACTTTCCTTCTTTTTTCTTTTCTTCTCAGGGTCCACGCTCCAATAGGCATGATGACAGATTTTGAATTAACATTCTATGTTGTAGGTACTCTTACCGAAAATAATATTATTTCAGTAATAAACTACGTTTTTACGCAAATAATTGCATTTTCATCTACATATTTTTAATTTCGTGCAAAAACGCCCACAGCTGTCATTTCGCCTACACGACGTCAAGCCTCAGTAAACATTGCATTGTGTCTATGGCAACGGTTCAAAGACACGGTGGGTATACAAAGATGGATACTGAGATATGACGTCATTCACTCTGACCGGTGTACAGTTGATTGTATAGTCTCTGGCGATTGCACAATTTTACACTTTTATTTTATTGAAAATCTTATTAATCTCAATGTGTATATTAAAACTGGATAATTTTTTGAATGCTTTCAAAATATGTATTTTCTTCTCTAAAATCACTTATTCTTTAATTCTGTCTTCATGCCTTTTCCGTACAGAGCTGTGGAAAATAACAGGGTTTTAACTAGTTAATCTTTTATATTTCTTGAAATGGAGCGGCTCTTCCAAATTTTGTTTTGTTTCTACCTAGCAGATTTGGCCATACTAACTGGTAGTCATCCCATACATATATTTTATTTTCAGAAGAGGGTTATTGTTAAACATGACCTTGTAATACAATGTATTATATATCTACAATAGACATAATTTGTTTAAAAAAAATTGTATGTGCTTATATTATAGGTACGAGGAAAACAAAATGTTTTATGTTTTCAGATTTCAACACCGTTTAAGTTGGTAACGTGGGCTGCAAGATTTGTCATGTGTCCATTTTGTACTATGCCATTTTTACTGGAAAGGATTGACAAAATATATTTTTATCTGTCGTCAGTTTATTTTTTACCACTCATCATCCAAATATGCATTCACCTAATCGGACTCAAACTATTATCTTGTGTGAACAAGAAAACAAAATAACTAAGAAAAGCCAAGACTACATTTTTATATGCACGTACCTACTTAATTTAAGATACATATCTAAAATATTATTATAATAAATTTCACTTGAAAAAATAAGTTTTAAAATTATTTCATTGTCTACCACATCCTAGAGTGCCACCATGATAACTTGGCGTGCGAGGAAGGTCGCTCCTGTCGCGAAACAGAAGTTGCCAGGTTGTAAATTTATTACACAATACATAATGTACTGAATGTCCGGTGACCAGTGTCAATATAAATTTGGTCGGGTAACAGCGCGCTCCACGGCGGCCGCTCTATCTGTCAAACTATCAGACGATAATATCGGTCCATTATTTGCTTTTTCAGCTTCGCAAAACTTTAATACTTCATTGGCAATTGTTCTTGCACCACACGGGACTGTTTTGGACAATAATTCAGTGTATATTGGTAATCAAGATGTCACAGCTCCAGAGCACATACAAAATTGTACTGAATTACATGGCGAGGGGTTGCCGCTGGGTGCGGGCGGGGGGGTTTTAGTTCCAATCCTGCCGCACGCCAAGTTATGTTGGGCAGGCAATACATCAATCTTGTGCATTTGTGATGAAATCTGCTATTACAATTCCCAGTTTGCACTGAGAAAATCTTCCACACTGTAGAGATATGTATGTAATTTACTTTGAACTATGCTATCAAAGATCACCTTTGTTGATCAACTTGTTGACAATGTTGATCTGGGTACTTTGAGATTATCAAAAAAAACCCTTCTACGTAAAGTACCATAATTATCAAAAAGATTTATATTAGTTGGTTGAGTAATTTTTATATACAGATTGTGTGCAAAAGGACAATATAGAATACTGTCACAAAAATTACGTGAAATATTAGAACAACTAAAAATGACCCATTTATTAGTCACAATATTTTAAGTTGGAAGGGCTGATATAAATTATTATTATTTCACACTAACTAACCATTCTGGTTCCCTCAGAGGTAGGCAGAGAGGATGGAGTGCCACACTCTTCTATCGTGACATACAACTCTCGTCACAATCATACATCTTCTCATGCAAGCTCATCGACGGTTGAGACTTCTTATCTTCTTATAAAACCGTCTTCCAGTATCTGGTTTTACACTTACAATATTGCAGATATGTATTCTTCATGAGTCAATTTAATAACTGAAATATATATGGTTGAGTAGCTTGCTGGTGTAGTAGTCATGAAGCTCGGCTAGTTATTCGTTATTGGAGCCCCATTCCAGGATACCAGCAAGTTGATCCTATTTTCTTGGCACAGGAGTTTAGCTTATTTTGAAAAATGCACTAAGAATATTGATGCGACACGCATTCCCTGATCACATATCTATTTTTTATTTTTTAAAAATAGCAGTTAGAATTTGGATAGGCAGCCATTAATTAGATAAACCAAAAAAAATCAGTTTTAATAATGCAATAACATTTTATTTAAAATTCCATGATGTATAAAAAAATATGTATGTCACAGAGAGCTAAGTATGGAAATATCAGCACATTAGAATGGTAACAGAATAAAGTTATATTTATTTATCTTTGTAATAAAAATAAATTTTAAATAAAAAAAATAAAAGTAGAACTTCACACAACGTTTTTAGGTATTTTGGTAATCAAGTATAAAATAATTCAAATATAAATGAGGCCCATACTCCCAATGGCGACAGTTGTCCTGTGATTTTTTAATGGAAGGTGGTACTTATTTATGTTTTATATGATAATTGTAAGATTAGGACCATATAAAAGATTCCAAATGATGGATTTTATTACGGATATAACCATTCTTGCTTTGCAATATGGGACAATGCCACTCTTGCTGTGGTATGTCATAAACATTTTACTTAACTTTAATATCACAAATGAACTGCAATGATTGGCTGAGAGAATTGAACTGTACAATAGTTTCATTATTGAAATAACCAAAATTATACAAATAACATTCATAATACAGTTTCAAATTTTAAGGCATTGTCGTCATTGAATCTATAGGTACTCTTCAAATACATTATATCTTCATCTGATTAAAATATTGTTTTGGAAATATGTAAATAATATGTAAGAAAGTCTATTGTTGATTGTCCTAGCTGAGACAAAAGATATAAACATTAAACAAGGATTGTCTTTTGCTTGAGAAAAATGTAAAATGTCTTACTTATTTGTAAAATGAAGTTATTTCAAATGCATATTCACGATCTGTGGGCTTTATGCCGTAACAATGAAAGCATTTTATCAGTGACAATCAAATTTTTATTTTTTATTTCAACCTGTTATTCGTGGAACGGTTATTTGTGATTTGTATCTGATTATATCGAAGACTGGTAAGAGAGATATAAGTGTCGTCTAGTACACATGATTTCCCGTCGAGTTTCATTTTTACAAATCATTGATACAATCATTGCTACATTTTATGATTAAAATGGGAGTCTTGCGGCAAAAAATACATATTAAACTAATCTCAAAAGTGCTTATGGAAAAATCAGGTCTCAGTACTCAGAATGTGTGGATTAAAACTAAATATTTATTGTTTTATAAACTAATATAATAAGAAAAATATTTTTAAAAAAAAGATGACTGATTCTAAGTTCGTTAATTCAATTCGAGAAAAAATAAAACTTTTTTTTTGACATGTTCACCTAACATAATCTCTTCCGAATAGTATTTCACAAAATTATTAAGTAAGACACATCAAAGGCACACTTAGCTTAGCGATAGCAATTGAAGAATATCAACATAGAAAAAAAATTGCATAAAAGGCACCTGAATTATTTTAGCACTAAAATTGGCTTAAATTACAAAAAAAACTGTTTCACTAGAAGTTGATTTTGCAATTAGATTGTATGCGTACATAAGCAGCACTTTGAGGACTTCTTGTTTCATAATTCGATTGTCAGTAAACTGCATTCAGAAATCTTAAGTAAATAATAAAAATGAATATGCAATATCTTGAAAACGATGTGCATATTATACACGTATGTTCACTATAAAAATATAATAAAATGTACAAATTTCTAGAGGACGGGAATATGATTCCAGGAAGCACCAGCATCTTTAAACTAGCTCTTATTTAAAAGCAGACTGCTTTGGCTTCGTTCACTAAGAAAATTTTTTTTTTTTGTAACACAAATCTGTATCTCGGAGGTATTTGAAACAATGTGCTATATAATGTTAAGAAACTGAGTTTTTTAACTAAACATTTCTACTCTTTTGAAATTGGACTTGATAATTTATTCATAAAGTTTCAGTGGAAAATGCAGTATCCACACTTTTGCCTCATACCTCCAGGAATATAGGTACCTACGTATAATTATATTAAATAAAAGGTTTTCAAAGTAGTAATCAAAAATATGCCACTTTCACCATTAATAATTAGTTAAATCTTCACTGAATTCCTAGAGACACGACATTAGTGTTAAACTTAAAATAGAACTTACTTATTAACTTCAATGTGGTTAAAACCTCAAAATGACCATTCTGGCTTTCCTGGCTTTGTCTATTTTAAACTGTCAATGTAACTACATAATATAGAGAATAACATTTGAGCTCATAATAAGATCTTTAATTAAGATAAATTATAAATTATAGGACTCACAGAGACAGCTATTTATATGGGAAACGTGTGTGGAAATCTTTATAGGATGACCACAGGCTTATGATCTGAATAAGCTGGCTTAAGTGTTTACACAATGCAAAGTTAACCAATTCCACCGTAAGAACATCCATACATTATCAAATTTTTGAAAATCTTTTTTCAAATATTTGGAGGGATCTCTATTTTCGACCATCTCTGGTCGAAAATTAGTAATTCCGATGACAAAGTATAAATAGATGGCGCCGCAGGTAATGATATCTGTAATGTAAAATGTGTATATACATATTTTTTTACTCGTTTCCCATATAAATAACTTATTTTCTGAAATAGGTACTTATATAATTCATCTTAATTAATGATTAAGTGTGAACAAAATCCAGTTATTGTGTTCTTAAAACATACACAAAAAATTTGGTTATAAGAAGATCATTTGAACAAATGACCACACCTGTTATATTACACTCGCTACCATTGAAAAAATCACACAAAATATTTTCACCGAGATTAAATTTAAGTTTCACAACGCGTTAATGAAGTTAATAAAAATGGATCAAATAATTAAATTAATGTTTCATTTGTGGACAACATTAAATAACTCACATTGTTTCCCATTGAAAGATAACAATATTAAGATCAACGTAAATGGTATTGATTTTGAAATTAATTTTTCAGGAAAATCTGTGACAAAAAGATGACAGATACACTGATGCTGAAAGAAAAGAAATACAAATTAGTAAAGTAAAACTTAAAAACTTACAAACAATTTATTTTATATCAAAAAGGAGAGCAAAGCTTAAAGAATTGTGTAAGTTTATTGAAAAATCCAGAGGCCATCCAAGCATAATGTAATAATTTATCCATCATTTGAGTAACAGAAGATTATTTATATTTAAGATATTAAGAAAGACCAAAACACAGAAAAGCATTATACAGTAGAACCTTGTTAATTCGAAACTCAAAGTACAAATAGAAAATTTATGAAAAAAGCAATTAATTTTGTGAAAACGTATTCTTGCATGTTTCAAGAAATATTATGCTAATAAAAAGATCGTGACATTTCTGTTACTAAAGTACGGATACTAAAAATTGGATGTTTTCACTTGAGAAATGAATCAAAATGTTTTTTCATTTCGTAAAATTACGAATTATGTGAACTAAAACGTATTGATTTATGGCGCAAGGGGCGAAATTAATATTTTGGAACTTAAAAATTTAGATTGGCGAATTTTGATTTATGGGGGTTCGAATTAATGGGGTTTTACTGTATAAATAATGCCCAATACAAACTAGTATTATATGGGGCATTACAGTAGTAAAAATAATTTTAAAGATTTACCTATCACCTTTCAGTTGAAAAGTTAGTGAAGAAACCTAAGCCAGAGAGAAGAAATTTCAATAATAGTGACGGCTATTTTCCAGTAAGTACATTGAAGTATGAATTTCACATATATTTTGAAAAAAAATGGAAATAAAAGGTGTATATGGAAATAAAAGATGTAATAAAAGATCATATTAATCTCACAATTATTGTAATATTACTCAGATTTTAATTTATTATAATATTCTGTTACATAAATATTTAATTTCAACGCTTTTTCCAAAATATGTTTACGTAAAAGTGCTTCAATGTACTCGCTGGTGTACATGCTATGTATCGTCAATGTAATAGTTCTTCAGTAAGCCATTCCTCGAGATTACTTTTATTTATTTTCAACAATTTTCGTTTTATTAAAAATATTTTTTTACCAATGGTACATATTGAAAAGAATTTTAATTCAATAACATTTGTAGGCACTTAAAGATTAAAATAAAATGAGACTAATAATTTTTCTGTCACGTTGCATTGAAGTAATGATGAAAAATGTGTTGATTACTACATATATATGAAAAAACAGCAGAAACTATGTGAATAAAAACAAAAATGAACTAAATGTGTTATGGTGCGTGTATACGGATGAGACTTTCAAGATGTGATGGTTGGTACGTATCAGCTTTGTTGACACAGCATACAAAAGTGTGTACTGTCCTTTGCATTTGAGATTGAGCCTCTGATAAGTCTCATTCGTGTATACGCGGTATCAGGGTGAAAAATGAATTAAATAAACAAAAAGGAGATGATGTGTAGAAAATTTATTTTGACCATTTTAGTCATTTGTTAGTTTACAAATTATAAATAAAATAGACCTTATTAAAATGTTCAATGTTAAAATCACAAAATGTGTATATATAATATAAAAATAATATTTTAAAGGATTTGTAATAATAATATTTAGGGCAGTGGTTCTTAAACGATGCTCCAAGAGCCTGTTACAGTACTTCGCAAAATGGTGAAAATCGAAATTAATATCAGTATCACATGCAAAAACTGGCAAATTTATATCACGTTAAATGATTTTCGCTTCAAATAAAATTCATTTGAGTATATATTATATATTTTCAATTCATTTTAATTGTTATGTAATCTGTTTTTTTAAATAAAATTTATGTCTGCATGTTTTTGTTTTTGTCTGACTCTTTCATTTTGATTGTCTGCAATTTTTCTTATGATCGAAAGTGCTCTCTGACAAAAAGATTATGAACCACTGATTAAAAGTGTTTAATATTTTAATTACAAGTACTTATTAGTAATTTTTAACATAATATTACAAAGAAAGAAAATATATGAAAATATGCATGAAACATTCAATCTGCTATGATAGACATATTGAATTATGTCACATTTGAAAAGAATTCTTAATTATCATCAAAATAGTTTCAATTACAAAAAACATTTATTAAATTCAAATTTACATTTATTGAACTTAAATAGGAACAATAAACATTAACATATTTACAATGAAGCTAACTAGAAATTTTATGTTGGTTAGTATTTAAAAATAATAATGAAATACATATTACTCACTACATTTGTTCTAATAATACAAAAAAATATTAAGGAACTAGGAATAAAAATTAGCAAAACCAAAGGGAAAATAAAAAATGGCAAAACAACACGGAAATGATAATTGTCACAGAAATACTATAAAATAGCATGCTATTAATGTTTCACAAAGCCAAACCAGGTAAATCATTTGATTGCAGCAATGTTAAGCTTTCATTACAAGTGTTGCCAACACCAAAATTATACTGTTCCATTTACCCGAGACTCCATCCGTACGACACCGGCCTTCTTGTTGTAGCGGCACTTTTACTGGCGTGGCTCTGTCCGTAATTCTTGGCAAAGTATCCGTTCTGCTGAGTCGGCTGGGAGGCTTGGGCATTCGAGGGTTGGTTGTACGACGGGTTATATCCCTGTCTTTGGTTAGGGTTGTTCTGCCCGTTGCTGGGATAGGCGGGATAATTGGGGTAGTACGGGTTCGGTTGGTTCGGATACGGGTTTGGTTGATTACCATACGGGTTTGACGGGTTGCTGTAAGGATTACCATATGGATTGGACGGGTTGGGATTAGTGTTTTTATTTTCGATCAGACCGGGCCTTGTGAAAGAAGGATTGAGCGACGGGAGTCCCTTTGTAAAGTTGCTTAGGAAGTTGGTGAGGATTGAGGAGATTGGATTTGAACCACCTCCCGCCCCATTGCTTCCGCTGCCGCCACCAGAATTGGTTCCAAAAGCGTTTCCGAAATTGAATCCGGCGAACGGGTTCGTGAAACCGTTGCCGTTACTGCCAGATCCTCCGGTGTTGGTTCCGTATGGATTTCCTCCTCCGTTGTTGGTTCCATAGGGATTTCCTCCACCGCCATTGTTGCCGAAGGAAGAACCCCTCGGGGGTGCCGGTGGAGCGTAATTGGGAGCATCATCATCATACCTCGACGGTGGGTGTTGAGGCCGAAGCTCTGCAATCGGTTTTGGCGTTGTTGCTTTGGTTACAGGAGCATTATGGGTCTCTGAAAAATAACAGAGGAAAATAATAAATTACTTCCAAGTAAATTTTTGAACATATGCATTCTTTTTATTATATGCTTTCTTGCATACATTCATAAGAGATTTTTTCAACCATACAATATCCAAATATTAAACACATCGTGCATCAAAGGTCTTCAAGTTTGGGTTTACTGGGGTATTATGCCGTGTTGTTAAATGTCGGATCAAAGGTCTTTGAATCCGTGGCATGATTATGTTGAACATTCTTTTTGCCGAAACTTTTTTTTTAAATCAAAGTTATGCTGAGACATAAATTGAACAATGGCGGCCCTCGTAGCCCAGTGGGCAAGACTCTGGCTTCTCACACCGGGTTCCGGGTTCGATTCCCGGTGTGTTAATTAATCTGCGCGATTTACTCAAGCCTGGGTATTTTGTGATGTTTATCACTTCTGTAATTGGGCCTGTTGGCCTGTTGAAGCGTAAAATAAATAAAATAAAATAAAACCCTAATTGATCCAATTTGAAAGTTTGTTCCGACGCCTAAATGTCAAAGTTGAATCTGCCGACTAAAATTAATGAATTTGAAAAACATTTTTTTTATACTATACTAATATTGATGAATCTCAAAGCTATGTAGGTATTTAATGTTCAATAATCGTATAGAAAAGTATTAATTTTAATCAAAATATAATGCTAAATCATATTGATAACGATTTAATAATGTACAGTCATTAAAAAAGCATATAAATGATAACAACATGTTGTGCAACAGAAAAAAACGTGATTCAATGTCATTCTGTACTAGTAAACACTACCACTGCTCAAATAAAAAAATTGTCTAGGAACAATATCAGACATTCTAAATTAAAATACAATGTGTTTCATCCCAAATACAATATTTCTATTTGGGATGAAATAAGGTCCACCGATAGGTATTGCACAAAAATGCCAAGATAAAGTATAAAGACATTTGAAGTGTTATAATAATTAGGTCATACCGATTGTATCCATCGCTGGTGAAGAACTGTCAAAACGGTATATGTATACATATTACATATCTGTCGCCTGAGCAGGATTAAATTAAATGCAATATAAAATCTGCTCAATCCAACATAATCACTGTTTAGTAGGTTAATGATATGCAGACATTTTCGAAATTAGCAATTTTAAATGTAATATTATTCCCTGTGAATTATTATGATTTAAAATATAAATCTCGTCGAGTTCTCGTCATTTATTGGCAATGGATCAAAATTTTAATTCTCTAATCTAAAAATGTATTCAACCATGATAAAAAAATATATTATGAATTGGTTCATAAATTCATGTAAATACTTTTTACAAGCTATAAATATAGTTTTGAATAATTTTATGATCGTTTATCATATTATCAAAAATTATTGTCAAAAATAGTTGATCAAATCAAATCTAATCAAATTATAATCAAAAATAGTAGACATACCTCCACCTCCTTCTGCAGCGGTCTTCTTCTTACACGTCGGATACGTTCCGCATTCTGTTGTTCTGCCATAGCTGCAGGGCTCCTCAGCCAGGACACACACTTCGCTATTGAGGCAACCAATATCTTTACACGATCGGCCATATTCTGAAAACAAAATTGTAAACATTCAGAGAGGGGATGGAGGCACTTTAAAAAAGTGCTTCAATCCATAAATTATATCCTGTAAAATTGTGAATCAAAAAAAAATTACCATTCCCTATAATATTTCACAGTGTAATTATCAAAATATTTGATAACACAATAACACATTTATTTAATGTTTAATTAAACAATTGATACTATTAAACACAAAAATTAATTTCTTTTTCACTAAAGTTTATATATAATTCTAATAGAGAAAATCTCAGGCTTTAGTTTAAAAAAAATATAGTAAGTAGAATAACAACTAAAGCAACTATAACAACAAGTAGAGTAAGTATAATAACAACTTCTGGGAATTCGCCAACTACATAATTGATACCAACCATTCTATCAACAGTCATAAATTAAAACTAATCTAATCGGTTCTTTATAAAGGATCGATAATAAACAGTTTGGAAACCATTGAAATCCAAAAGAACTTAAATCCTGAGAAAACACTCATGAATAACATCACATTACACAACACTTCTCCGATCCTAAATTTGTTTCTTCAATGACCAAAAAAATCCTCCCTTCTAAGCGACCCACTGCCCTACTCAAAAATGTTGACAAATTTATGTATTAAGGTTAGTAATTAATTACACCTGATGACAAAAGGTACTGCTTCTCTTGAAAGTATAGTAGTGATAAATATAACTCAACGTGTGTGTATATGAACTATGAACTGTGTATATAAACTAGGAACTCAAGTATAAATCGTGCCATAAATAGTTTTATAAATTGTGAAAGTAATCTGGATATGTTTCATGACAATATCGTACATTTAAAAAATATACTTTTGCTTAATTAGTTTTATCCTCACCAAGTTCACTCCACACACTTCCAAAACTTATCATAACACCTTCATAAACTGACAAACCATCTAAGCGGGCTAATTCTAATGTGAATATTGAAAAAATTGAATTGTATAAGTTGCCATTTATACATTCTGATTATACGTAATTATCTTACTTCTCTGACATTGTGAGGTGAATGTCATTGGTACATGAGTCTGTAACATACTCGTTTTAATCTAAAAAGCTTTTATGCAAGTAGTGTATTGCACTAATATATATAAAATAAAATAAAAATAAAAAAATTATAAAGTTTAATTTAGTGTAAATCAAAGTTAAAGTATTTGCCATTTGAGAGAATATCATCTCACATTTCGGTCCAGATGTTAATTTTTATCAAATTTTCAACATTAACATAAATATCTGACAAAAAGCCGTTGTAAAAAAGCAGTTACAGTAGTAACTCTCAATTATCTGAACTTAAAAAATTATTGAGGCAGTAAGACTTCCAAAATATATGTAAAATGTAAAAATTATTTTTTATTTGACTAATGTGAATCAGAAAATTAAACTATCATGATTGACACATAGTAATAACAGAAAAATTTGGGTGGGCTTAGGTTTAGTGTTTACTTTTGACATAATTAGGCTAAGCACATTAGGTCAAATTGTAAATTTAAATTACATGTGTATAGATGTTAATTTATCATTAAATTATAAAATTAAATCATGTAGGATAATTTTTAGTTATTGTTATAAATTTTTTCAGCATAGGTTAGTCAGGTTTTTTTTCTGTACCACCCACATAATTATATTTTTTATAAGTATGTAGTTTGATAGTGAATCTGATGATCAATCCTGTATACAAAATATTAATAAATAATGCCTTCTAAATGTTTAAAGGCAATTGCATATTACATATTTAAAAAATGGATGCTTATGTCAATACGAATGAGATTCAATCCAATGTATACATTCATCTTCTAGCAATGTGAGAAGAGTAAAATAAATATTTAATCTTTCACAGTACTTACATAAATTGTCTGAGACGAGATACAAAGGAAGTGGGTCTAGTAATGTAATCGACACGGTGCATTAAAAAAGGTGTTTAAAAAGTATCCACATTTCTAACTCACTTGAGAAGGCGTTCGCCGACAGCACGAGGAAGAAGCTCAGAAAAATTGTTGACCACATACTGCTGATCTGAAAGACAAAAAAGGGTGTGTTTGATATGTATGCATATGGAAAACTTAAAAAGAAATATATTTATAATGACTTATTTATTAAATTTTTTGCTGTTGTACTGTGATATCACTGAACAAAATAAAAAAATAATAATAATCACAAAAACTTATAATACATACGTACTTAAAATATTGGTTAGATTAAAAGCAAATCAATTACACCATAAATTATACTTTTCTTCTTTTTTCCTTTGGTAAATTTTGTCTGATTCCTATGATTTCAAGTGTGCATCAGGTACAGTTGCCGGCAAACTTCTTGAAATCCTTTGGCGTAGTGGGGGAATGCGCAGAAGACGAAATTTGGGTCTCGTTGGTGGATAGGTAGATGCGCAAACTTCCCCCCACTACGCCATAGAATTTCAAGATGTTTGCCGGCTACTGTACCATTTTTGAGAACAGTGAGGTTGAAATATAAAAAATTGATAATTTTGAAAAGGGAATTTCAAAGAATTTGCAAACAAATTATGTGCACATGAGGTTTACACTTGGTCCGTGCGAGCATTGAACTTTTGCTTAGAAAAGCAATACGTTCTTTTAGAATAACTCCTCAAAAAAATTACTCATGCAGTTTTTTATTGGTGGAATACACGGTTATGCCTTTGAAAGCATGCGGCTTTTTTTTTAATGAAGTTTCACCGAAAACAAATTACACATACGTACAAAAAACAGCACAATTTTCATAAAATAATGTGCCTGATAAGACCTTTCTGACTTTCGGATTTGTGTGTTTAGCACACCTCAAAACATTATGGTACAACATTTTTGCCACCACGATAACTAGGCGTGCGAGGGAGGTCGCCCCTGTCGCGAAACAGATGTTGCCAGGTTGTAAATTTATTACACAATACATAATGTACTGAATGTCCGGTGACCAGTGTCAGAGCATTCAATATAAATTTGGTCGGGTAACAGCGCGCTCCCCGGTGACCGCTCTACATGTCAAACTGTCAGATGGTAATATCGGTCCATTATTTGCTTTTTCAGCTTCGCAAAACTTTAATACTTCATTGGCAATTGTTCTTGCACCACCCCGGACTGTTTTGGTTGTTGTGGACATAATAATTCAGTGTATATTGGTAATCAAGATGTCACAGCTCCCGAGCAAATACAAAGTTGTAATGAATTACAGGGCGAGGGGTTACTGCCGGGTGCGGGCGGGGCGGGTTTTAGTTCCAATCCTGCCGCACGCCAAGTTATGTTAGGCAGGCTCTAACAGAAGGATTTTGAGGCAGAACAGAGTTATTCATTTAGATAATTAAAAACAAACAAATATCAATTGATTAACCGCAAAAACTGTATTGTCTTTGTCTGTGCAATTTAGTCAATAAAACAAAGTTGTGCAATTGCCAGTGGCAGAAGAAGAAACAAGTATTTTTCCATTTCTATATGGAATTTTTTCTCTTTATAATAAAAATGCGAGGTCATCAGCTAGTTGTGTGCACTGCGCGTCATTCTGATGGGATACCTGAATAATTGCAATTCCATACTATTATTGAATAATCAGTTACATACATACATATATTTTTATTTTATAATTGACTAGTCATCCGTGTTCGACATTGTCGCTGATTATGATTTTGTTATAATTTAAGACAGCGGGTTAGGGGACGCGGAGGGTGCTTGTGTTTTGCGCAGGGTCCTAAACAGTAACTATGCAAAACTTGGTTTAGATTGGTCAAAGAGTATGAGATTGTACAGAAAACTGATGAAATATGCGAAACATTCAAAACACACCACAAAAACACATTCTATTACGTCCCCCTTTCTGCGCTTAGTGACCACGCCCCTACACCCAGCCGACTCTAATCTCGCCCTACTCCTAACATCGTCTTTTAGTCTTACTTTTAGTATTAACAATATTAATGAAGATGATGCGTCAGCATTGAAAACGTTCTAATTATTATAAGTAACAAATAGCAAATGTAAACAGTGTTATCATTTTTTGATATAATTTAGAATGACTTTTCACAAAGTTACACAAAAAATTACAAACAATTCAGTTTATATGTATGTGCATCTTTAATTTTTGAAATTGACTATGAAACTAGTCAATGTAAACACAAACCAACACGGTTTTTTCTAATAAGCATGTACCACATAATTTTTATACACCCACAAATCAAATTGTCAAGTTCAAATATGAGAAATAAAATAAATCATACTTAGGCGAGTCTAAAATAAACTGATTAAATCAAGATTCATTTCTGTTTCAGAAGGCCACTTAGTCTGGTAAAAATTAAAGCAACAAATTTAACTTAATTAACATGTTTATACTAAACATCCAAGATCTAAGCATGCTCCATCCGCATGTTTTAAATAGATAATTGCACTTCTATATTTAAAGCAAATTGTGCAAAAATTATCGAATTGATATACATATTTAATTATCATAATGAACTCTTAATATTGCTTAATAGATTATAAAAACTTGCAGTGGAAGTTTATAAAGCACCAGCAAGTATGTTATTCCTAAATTAATTATAAACAATGATACATAATTTCAATGACACTAAAACTGATATTTCTACACACTTAAATAACATAACTGGGATTCATTCATATTCTGAGTTGAGTTTTCTGGGTTATTCTACAAACTCTCTGACTGATGTCGTATCGTCCCTGACGAAGGACCCTGCAAAGGTCAACATCGATAGCTCAAAAAAACTCAAAAACTCTCAGAAAATTCTGAACGGATATGAAAATTTGAGAACATTTTTTAAAGATTTAATTTGTATTACACCAACAAGTATGTATTGTATTCGTATACAATTAAACAACTAAAGATGGCTTGTAGTAGGTATATAAGATAAAAATATGATTAAAGTATAAGATCATCCCAATTATAATAACTTCGTTATCTGTCTGTTCTTCCGTCCGCGTAACTCATTCTGTGGAGTAACTTATAACGTCCGTAACATTTTTATAGTAATTTTTTTTTTCAAATCTATTTTTCATTCTTTTTTTACGATTTTTTAAAATAAAATAAATAAATACTTATTCCTTAGGAACCGACATGAAAAAGAAAAATACCGTCATTTTTGACGGGTTACAGCTAGTATATCTTATAATATCTTATCATAATAGCCACACTCATACACTCTACACTCGCGGGACAATTTTCCATCTCGTTACACCTGCTAACTTTTATTTAATTTTCTAGTATTTCTAATTTCCCAACAATAAAAAAGTATAATGTGTTATTCCCCGTATTGTTTTTATATGTATTTACATTATACTTTAATATCACAATAGGTGTGTCATTCAAAATCATCAAGGTGATGTAATTAATTTGTATATTATAAAGCTTAGAAGTAAAATTAAATAAAAAAATAATTTAGCCAGCTGTACAGTTGGTTGTTAGCAGTGAGTGGCAAGTTAGTTTACTACTTCTAGCAATAATTTTTTTTTCTTTTTAAGTAGGTCCATTCCTTTACACATTTTTCATCTCACTTCATCAAGCAGTCATTCTGTTCATTATATATTCTCGGGTGCATTGGATTGATGAGAATGGGCATACTAGGAGATGGTTAAATTATTATGCATCATAGGCATTCAAACTTTTTGTTATAATCTCATATTCTTGCAAAAATGGCAAATACACTATGCAAAAGGGGACAATTATGCACACAAGCATTCCCTATCTGATGAAGATCATCATGCCTATACTCACTTATGCAGCCCCCATCTAGGGTCACGCAGCTTCCACACACACGAAAAGTCTAGAGATTCTACAAAACAAAGCCATTCGGGCAGCACTGCGTGTGCCGCATTCTGCAAATATCACACAACTCGGGCATCCCTCCCATAAAGGAGTTCATTATACCTCTCCAAGCGTTTTTATGCCAGAATACCAACCCACCCTAAACCGTCAATAAACATTCTTGCAGACTACGACACAGATGCCCCCTTGAAATATAAAATACCGAAATCGATCCTCCGCACCGAGTAATTCCTGCCCCATTCATTGCAGTATTGTGTGTTTTGTTGCTACAAATGTTGTTGTTATTAGACCCGGTACTCCGTTAGACAGTAAACTAATGGCAATGGTGCTGAGTAGCCATCCAAATTAATCTTGGCTTTTTCCGAAAATATTAAAAATCTTAACAAACCACGTTTTCATGTGTTTTAAATTATTTATTTACAATTTATTAAAAATATATTTCCAAATACTCCTAATTAATAGTATCCAATTGGAACAAATCTAATTGGAACAGTTAGGATTATTAATTGAGACAAATATAACATGTGTTATTAAATTTGGTTATTTAATAAATATGTATGTATATTTTTTAAATAGAGATGCGAACATGGAATGTGTGTGGCAACAATATTCTTACTTTTTTCAAAATACGCTAAATGCTTGTACTATGAAAGTACGACTAACTTGCTGGTATCCAGGAATGGGATTCGAACCTCCGACCACCAGATCACTAGACGAGCCATGACCACTACCACCAAGAAGTATATGTTATATTTTACAATATTTTGGCTTTCCTGTAAGACGATAGCGGTATTGTGATTTACTCTATGGAATTGACTTCAGTAATGCATAAGGTCATAATGATGATAACAGGATGCACAATACGGATAAACCCACGATATTGAATAGCGGGAAAAACTTATTCTTGGATGTACTGCAAATGGGTTTCATACACACAATATAAAATTGTACAGAGATAAACTAAACCCCTTCTTTAGGCGAGGGGATTGCGGAAGTATGTCCCCTCTTGCGTATATTTACAACAGACTTACAATGCAGTTAAAGTATTTATTTTTTATTTATTTAATATTACGTACAGTTTATTACATTTTTTTGCTGGTCTATTAAAACTAAAAATAAATTCATAATTTTATCGCTGTACCCCCCTCAAAAGGAGACTTAGGCCCGAATTCAGAGTCGATACTTAGATGATTTAAAGGTTAAGGTACACCTTAAAAGTGTTATTTTGTTTTGAAAATAACGCTTTTAAAGCGTACCTCTTAACCTTTAAATCATCTAAGTATTGATTCTGAATTCGGGCCTTACTCTTGTGCTTGGAGAGGTACAGCAGAACATTTATTATTATGCTTTACCTCGATAATATTTATCATTTATTCTTGCTTAATTAAATCCCCTAGTAAATTAAAGGTATATTTAAAATACTTTTTTTTTTTAAATTTTGTTCCAGAGTTGAGCAGATTCAAACAGTGCCATGCGCAGACCGATCGCGTGATCTGATCACTTGGAATGGGAGTGTTAGCTATTGTTGTGTATTATTCACAGCTAGTCCACAAATACTTTACGGCTAGATTCCCATCTTGATTACGAGTCGAAAATGTTCAAGCAACCATGACCTAATATCAATAGTTATGGAGATATGCAATATCAAATTTATCATTTTTTTTCAATATTTCTGACTTATTTTTTGCAAATCGTTTAGCTACCATTATAGAACTTATATCGATTATGAAAAATTCATTTATTTCAATACAAGTTATATAAAATGAAAAAAACTTTGCAAAAAAATATATTTTCAACTTCTGCAAGGTTTTCTTCATTTTATTTGATTTGTATTGAAGGGAATGAATTTTTCATAATCGATTTAAATTACCGTAATGGAATTTTAACGGCACCCGACAAACCCGCGCAGGACATCCGCGCCGGCAAAGCCGCGCCGACATTGCCGCGCGAATCAAAATAATAAAATTAAATAAAATGAAAAAAAAAAGATTTAACTTTAATAACCTAGTCTCGAAATCAGAGTCAATACTTGGATGATTTAACCCCTGGTGCACCGTCACGGGGCAAATAATGTTTCCGTTGTCTGCCGCGCTAAATAATACACAAAAGCGCTATTTTTACTGTTTTTTTTTTATTATTAAAATTCGTGGTTAGACACCACAAATTAATTATTTTTTTCTTGAAGATACGTAACTAAGATTTTCACTTGTTTATCGCATTACCACTGTAAATTTTTATACTATAACAATTTCTTTCGACTTATCATACTAAGTATTGCCTTACCCAAGGTAGCCAAAATGATTATAAAATAGAATACTGAACTTACATTAGGGTTTTGTTTGTTTTATTTCATATTTCGATAGATTTTACAGCCGAAGGTACAAAAACAATTTAATATAATATCAATAAACTGAATAAAAAACATTTTTGAAAATGAGCAACATGGCGAGCGCGGATCCGCTCAATGAAGCGAGGTGAATTAAACACACATTTAGAGTGAACCAAGATTTATTGAAAAGATAACTTTCCAAAATCATAATCCACGAAACAAAGTCTTTCATACGAAGTATGATTCGCAATAAATGTGAAATAAAAAGATAACAATAACCGAAAACAAGACTCACGCACTACCAACAGACACTGAGAACTTTTATGTCAATTTATTCAAAGATTTAAGGTACAGATACACATGCTTATTATTGGCATGCTCATTAGCATGCTCAAAACTAGCATGCCCTAACAACTGTACACACTCGCTCATTATTAGCTATGAAGTATGCTAAGCTAACTAAGTTAACAATCAAACACACATGCTTATTAATGGCATGCTCTTGTCATAGAATAGAGAGGAACTCTAGTTCAAAATTAAAACTTTGCAAACTGAAATAGAAAATTAAAGTGAACTAATAAATCAAAATATTTTTGATTGCAGTTTTTATATATTTTTTTGTAAGATTTGAATCATTCATGTCTTTTAATAAAATTTCATAAACATCATTTCTTGCTATATTATTTTTACATAGCGGTGACCGAGTATTCCACAGACATTCGTGATTCCTATAATAAGTCACGAAAAGTAATGTTTTATCATCTCCCCAACGCGTATATTTGTTTCATCTGTTGCGGACTGAGAAGATCGCATTGATAATCGATACTAGCCGCGCATGACATAAGCATGCTCATAATAAGCAAGCCTGTTCACACATGCTCAAAAGATACCCCTTCTCATGGTGAATGACATTAGCATGCTCATAAATTAACCGGCGGTTGATTTTTAGCATGCCACTAATAAGCAAGGGCTAAAGAAGGTCGATACTGCGCATGTTCACGTACCACTAATAAGCATGTGTATCAGTACCTTTACGTCATTTTTGAAAAAGTCATTAGGTACTTCAAACTATTTCAAAATAATAAAAATACAAAATAAACAACAACT
Organism: Agrypnia vestita; assembly: GCA_016648135.1. Classification (NCBI taxonomy): domain Eukaryota; kingdom Metazoa; phylum Arthropoda; class Insecta; order Trichoptera; family Phryganeidae; genus Agrypnia; species Agrypnia vestita. Next base: position 396,118 of record JADDOH010001516.1, read on the forward strand.
TAGATACCTTTATCAGCAATTACTTCAATAAACAATAAAAAACCGTCGTACACCTTTCGCACCGTTCATAGAAAAAATGGGTTACTTTTAATTCATTCTAAGAAAGAATTTTAACTTTTTTACACCGTTCTGATTGGTTGAAAACCTTCATTCGTTCAGTAAGAACACTCGCGAAGGGGTTTTGAACTTTATTCCGTAATATTATAATAGATAACGGAAAAAAATGCAACCGGGCGTAGAAGCGCGGATCCGCGTTCCGGCAGTTTACGGAGGTAACGCGGATTCGCGTTCCGGCAAACCAAGGTTAAGGTACGCCTTAAAACTGTTATTTTAAAATGAAAATTACGCCTTTAAGGAATGTCTTAACCTTTAAATCATTTTAGTATTGACTGTGAATTCGAGCCTAAGACACTTCACACTTAGGTACGACCTCGCACATGATTGAATTTAAGTCCATGCCCGCGATACAAGTGGCAGAGAATAGGACACGAGCATTGAACAAAACCATAGGGCTACAAGATTATCTATCGCGTTGTTATGTAATTGTGAATTTATTTTTAACTCTTTGCACTCCAGACTATTTCTGGTATTGTGTAATACAAATTCGTAATATCACCCTCTAGCGGATCACCAGCAACTGAAACTATTTTTGTTTTTTTATTTATTTAATATTTACGGAAGACCAACAGCACAACAAAGAAGCATAGAAAACATTAGTATAATATAGATGGCCAAGGTCTCCACTTTTAGAAATATGTTAATATTGATAAATATGTTGTGAAATAAACTTGGAAAATAACAAAAGAGACTTAATTATTAGCAGAAAAACTTAGGCATGTTAAGGCGGCACAGCCGATTCATAAACATGCATAGCTGACAAATTACATCGATAGATCATGTCCTTTCAAGCCGTGCGCGACATGTCATCTGAGCGCAAATCGAGTGAAAATTACACGTTCGTTACATGTTTATGGTACATACGTTGCTAAAACAGTAAGGTTTGATAGAAAGAGATGGTCATATATTCTTTGCTTTCGTCCGCGTCAGGTATCCCCACAGAAGTACCTCACGTATCAAAATATTTACTTATTTAACTTTAGACAAATGATCTTATATTATTTGAGTCGACTTATTATTTTCCGTCAATAATTTAAGAATCATAGTAATAATTCTGAACTCCTTTTTAAATCAATGCATATCGTAATATAACAATACAAAACAATCACCTAGCCCCACGTGCGTACTGCGTATATCAAAATGTATTATTTTATCTATCGACAAATTCCCGTATTTTATTTTCGTCCAATAATTACTTACTGAATAGAATTTAAAAAACATATTAATAATTCTGAAATACTTTTCATGTCATAATGAATACCTTTAATATTAAACAAGAAATAAATATATGGGAGACACGAACGCGCATGCGCACGGCGCGTACAGTATGTATCTTGATACCTCAAATGATCTGGAACAATTGTTGAATTAGGAAAATACCGAAACTGACATGTGACGCAAGTTCAAAGTTTAAAAAGGATGAAACTGTTCAAAAATCCATATAAAACCTTAATATATGGGAGATATCAATTGCTTTTGAGCGTATTATATAATAATAATTCATATAAATGTCAAATTTGGCGTAAAAGTACAAGGAATAGTGAAATAAACGACCAGGAATATTCGGCTACATGAACACGACTGACCCCTGCCGTGGCCAGACGGCATCTAACATGGATTCTGACGTTAAGGATGTCGTTTTTCATACTTTAGAATTTTTATTTAAAAATAATAATTAACGTGTTTTTAAAAAAAAAAATTAGCTTTTTAATAGTGAATGAAGACTCAAAGTGCGAATATAGATGCAATATATCGTTTAAAATCATCTTTTTATATGAATAAACAACGTTTGAAAATGACCAAAAAACGTAAATATTTAAGCATGTTTCAAAAATTATATCTTTTTTAATATTGAATATTTCTTAATTTCCTACGTACGGATTCTAGATAATTAAGCAAACTTTATATGTATAAAAAAAACATAGTATGCTTACATACAAATTTTCAACGAACGAATCGTCGCCCGGGAACATTAAAAACGTTTTTTTTGCCGCGGCCTGTGGATTAATGCTTATATTTTTCTTATTTATTATAAACAATGTTCAGTTTATTACTTTTATATAAGAACAAAGGTTCTATCTAAGTTATCGCCCTAAAAAAATTGCAATCTACCATATAAATTCTGATATAAATGAATAATGAAAACCCACATTTTCGTAAAAAACGCCGAAATATGCATTCGCAGTGAATATACCGCCTTAAGAATAATACAACAAGAAAGAATAAAAAAATTTAAACAAGAGAAATTTGATTTGTCACCAGAACCCCGATTCTCACTTGTTTAAGACAAATTTTCGTAGTTTTTATTACTATGTATCCGTTTATCAAAAACAAACTCATCTTGCCTAACGAACTAAAAACATATTCACTTTCACTTAGTTCGAAATTCGTATCATTTTATTACGTCACAAAAATATGAACTGATTTATCTTACGCGCGATTGAAATGCGTGATAAATATTTGACAATGCACGCATCCGAATCAAACACAATGAGTTCGTTGTCTGTCCGTACTAACTTCGTGTAACGCCCGTAATTTCGTTCGAATTTAAGGCTAAAAAACGAATTAAGCGACCGGAGATGCGGCTTGAGCCCCCATGCCAGCAAACCCGAACCGGCCGTTCTACGCATGTTGTTACGGTCGCCTCTTCGTGGACCGCCAAAAGTATATAATAGGGCTTAGCAAAGTCGCGAACCAATGTTCCGTCATTTTTGACGGATTACAGCTAGTATAGAGCTAACGTAGCGTGTTTATATCTGCGCTAATAGGTGCTGGGATCCTCTTTTGAGAAAAAAATAAATCTGTTGCAAAAGGTTCAAATCTTTCATGATAACAAAACAACTCAAAACTAGGGGTTTCTCTAGTTCGTTTCTCGATACGAACATTGAAAACACCACCGGTGTTCGGTTGTGATAATTCCCGAGGTGTGTCCGAAATGTCGTGACCTCGCAGAGCTCGGGCAGGTCAGCGAGGTCGGACAGAGAAACAGCTGGGAGGCCAAACGGAGTAGGTAAGCAAAAAAAAAAACGAGCGAGCCTTACAGTAGTCGCATGTGATGTGTAACATTTGACATCTCACAATTAAACATATCAATTGAGCAGCACTTATCAATACTGTCTGTATTTTTATTTTTAATTGTAAATCTCACAATTAAAAATATCAATTGAGCATTTATTTAAATGCAAGGAAAGCATTTAAACTAAATTTAAAAAAGCTAATACCTATACATTTATTATCTAGTAAATACAAGTAAAGAAAATGCATGTAAATTAATTTATTATTGAATTTTGCCGCACTAGGTAGGTAGGTACCGTATACAAACAAATTGTGTTTAGAAATGTGTTTGGTCAATTATATGTTTTTATTTATTTTCATAGATGGCGGTTGTGTGTCATTGTATGAAAATTTTGAATAAATATTTAAATATAATCACATAAATTTTGAGAATGTAAATCATTAAGGGTAGTTATTGTTTACATTAATGTAAAAAAGTGTTTATTGGATAGTTTCGAATATATAAGCCAAAATATAGCTATACAACATCCATACGCTTAACACCAGTCTCGCAGTATATATACAAAATCAGAAGCATTGGCTGGCAGTGTGCGTCTTCGCTGTGATGGCGCTAGCTGGACATTGATTTGTTTATAAACGATGATTTTTTTGTACATCGCGCGTGGTCATTGGTTAAATGAAATTGCGCGCGTCTTATTTCCTGTCACGCATGTCCTTTTTAACGAAATCACAGCCACAGATTGCAGGAAAGCGAGAGGAAAGATGTCAGACATCAAAAATACACTCCATTTTTTGTAATTAAACAATTTGTTTGGTACAGAAATCCTAAATTCAGTGTGTTCCTGTGTAAGGATTTGTGTAAGATGCATGCCAGAGATGCCAGGAGCATGGAGCGAGCACATTGAAGAATGACTTACGTAAACATATATTTGAGAAATAAAATATTTATGTGACAGATTATTATGATCTTCTGGTTTGTGTTTTCTGGAGTAACATTCCGCGTTTTTACGACCTTTCATGCGGTGGTTAATCATGTACGAAATTGGCGAACGCTACATTGTGTATCACTTGAGCCAGCCAAATTGAAATTGCTGGAACGAAATTAGAAAAGGTACAAAGTATTGTATACTTGGGCTGCTACGTAAATTAAAGATAGAATGCGAATGGTCAGATGCTATGTCTTTTCGATATTATTTTATGAGATGGAAGTATGGACGCCTACCGAAGAATTGAAAGGGCGACTTGAGGCATTCGAGATGTGGATCTGCAGGAGAATACTCAAAATAAACTGGGTGTACAGAGTTACGAATGAAGACGTTGTGTATGTATGGTTGTCAAAATTAAGATGGTGACATCGTGACAATGTCCTCAAAGATATCTCTGCCTTAGAGCTTCGGAACTGGAGAGAGCTGGCACTAGACCGAGATGAGTGGAGGAAAATTATTGAGGAGGCCAAGACCCACTGTTACGGACAGGACAAGACCTGATCATGCCATCAGGCAACAGAACACTCGAGTTCTATATGCCAAGCAGAGCGGAGATTGCATTCTCCACAAAGGCCCCTTTCAGGGCCGCTGCCGATGGCCGCCCCGGTTGGGGGTGGGTACCGTGCCGAGGACGGCGCGCGAGTTTTCGGCTGCGGTGGTCGCTTTCGATCGTGGCGGGCGTCAGGCGGCGGCAACCGAGAAGGGGGAAGCGAATTGGGAGGAAGTAGCTTCATAAAATCACATCTCGCTGGGAGCAATAAAAATGCGTGCACGACATGGGCTGAAATGTATATGTTTTTTACTGAGAAATGTTATATGAAAATCTTAATTTTCAGATTCTCAGAGTTTCTAAAATTATGGAATTTATTGAATTGTTTCAGAGATCTCAATGAGACTGAATCACAATTGTATGTAATAAAAATGTCGCATTTCATTGCTCCAAGTAGAGGAGAGAGAGCGGGAGGTGATTTTATTCCACATGTAAAGAGCATTGATGCCTGGTTGCCATGACAACCGGGTATCATCATCATCAGCACTTGGTCACCCCCGACCCAGTCGGGCGTGAATACCGTGTCTAAGTCGGTAACCTGGGCGACAGGTCTGGAACTCGCAATTAAAAATATGAATCGAGAGAAATGATGCTCTCGGAAAGTAAAATTACGCCTCGCTTTGAACATGTAAATGTGTTGTACAGCGTGATCCAGACATGTCTTTCATACTGGCATAATATTGTATTATAAATGCTAATGAATATCTCTGATTTCAGAATTTGGAATTCCTTGTTGCGAGCGGACTCAGCGAACCGCCCTGTGTTTTGTTTGTTCTGTGCGGAACACCCACCAAGGGTTGTAGTGATGATGATGTATGGTTCGGATGAATAAAAAAATAAAAACTTCAATATCTCGGACATGTGATGAGACATCCAGAGAGCTACGAGATCTTGCATTTCATAATGCAGGGAACATTTTCTGGAAGTCGGGGCCCTGGAAGAAGGCGAATATCTTGGCTGAAAAACCTGAGACAGTGAATTGACCAATTACTCTGGAGCTGTTCCGGGCTGCAGTAAATAAAGCTCTCATTGCTAACAATAACTTTCGACGACGGTTTCCAGTTACACGTAATCGCTCAAAATTCCGTTGCTGCAGTGAGTTAGCGACACGGCGCACAGTGGGTCGAAACCGTAATTTGAGGGACTTAGAGACCAACTTTTCTTTTTTTTGCAATTTTCAATGCAAACTTTGATATTGCATATCTCCATAACTATTGATATTAGGCCATGGTTGCTTGAACATTTTAGACTCATAACATAGTCAGGAATCTACCGGCCAAGTTTCTGCTGCTAGCTCTGGTACATCATATACTATCGTAATTTGTAAAATAATATGTTTGCTGTTGTATTATTAAGTGTTCATTTAGTTAATTTTTAGTCGAATTTTGTTAGTTTTTTGTTATTATTTGAGTTATTATGTACCTTTACTCACTATTTCATATGTAGTTTGACATAAAAGAAATTACGAAAATAAAAAATAATATTATAAATATATACGTTTTTTTATTTTTTCGATCCATTTATCTGGTCGCAAGTTTATTTACACGTTCATAGCATCAAACGATGGTAGACTATACAAGGTATGAGAAAAAAATGTTTCAAAGCAGGGTCAGTCACCACTTAGCAGAAATTTAATTTTATTTGATCCGCTCCATACAAAAAATACAAAACTTTTTTTTTTTTGCCCAAACTATAAAGTTTAGGAAAAAGTTTCATAGGACAACTATTGATAAGATTAATGAGTATTGTATACGTCTTATATCGCCAATTGCTAGTCTGTGAATGATTTTAAGTGTTTCGATTTTTGTAATGCTTTCGATGTTTGATTGTTGTGTTATACGGTATACAGTTTCAGTTGTTGTCCGGTATTTCTGTCGTTGATTACAAAATTCGCAAAACACATCACACCAGCCTGGGTGCCGCCGCCAGCGAAGATGGTATAAGAAGACTTCCACACATGCTTCTCATATTCATAGTTTCGTCCCTGGGGACAAAATCCAGTGACTGTGTTCTCAGAACATAGTCACTGGATTTTGCTACTAGCCATGAGACACCTGTATTATAACTTGCCGATGATGCGGCACATAGATCGAGATCATCAAACATAATAATTTAGTTGTCTCTGCCTGTCACCATAACTTCGTGTAACGTTCGTAATTTCGTTCAAATTCACGGCTAAATAAAAACTAACCCATAGAAACCAAGTTTTTATTACACTCCCTTTCTAATTGAAACAGGTTTCGCGTCTACTCCACGCGTCGGGCTCGAAAATTAAACAATATATAAATCGCTAAAATTTCGAAAAATCCAAAATTATACTATAACAATAAGAGCAGCTTCTTGGTCTCGTGGTTAGGACACTCGCCTCGTGATCCAAAGGTCGCGGGTTCGAACCTCACTCCAGACTAGCAAGTTAATCCTATTTTCATAGCACAAGCGTTTAACTTAGTTTAAAAATAGTAAGAATATTGATGTGACACGTATTCCGTGTTCACATGTCTATTTAAAAAAAAAAAATATTTAAAAAAATTTAACGAAAACTTGTGAGATCATTTTTATCGTCGCCACGAGTCTACGCATTGCGGGAAAAGGGTTAAAAATCGATCCAAAGTTTTTCGGCAGACAAGCAGACGCTACGAATTAAAAGAATGGGAGTAAAAACGAAATTAAACTGCCGGAGATGGGGCTTGAACTCTGGGCTAGCAACCCGAACCGGCGGCTCAACGCACGTCGCTACGGCCGCCTCTCCGTGGACTGCCGAAACAATGCTATAAATAATATACTAGGGCTTAGCAAAGACGCGAAACAATGTTCCGTCATCTTTTAAGGATTGCAGCTAGTTAGTATATTAATACATGTTCAAAATGGCGGATTTTTTTTATTTCGCGGAATTACTTTATTGACTTATACCAATAGGCCTCTCCTTGTACGCGAGTAGGATATTGATTGAGCTGGAGCGATAAAAATACTGATGACCTTATAACTGTGCACATCCCAGCCGAGTGCGAACGTTCTTTGTGTATAATCAAGGTTACAATAAAACAATCTTGCTTGCATGTCATACAAATACTAAATTTAAGTGGGCATCGAAGTTTCGAATCTTTATTATTCGATTTCTCCGGCGAAGTTAGGTTCATCGCCTGCGAGGTGAAATTTTTACAAAAATGTCGCTTTATAATTTAAACAAATTCCTAGTTACAGGGTGTAACAGAGCCAGTCCACAATACTTTATAGGTGGATTTCTGCCTTGATTATGAGGCGAAAATGTTCAAGCAACCGTAACCTAATATCAATATTTATGGAGATATGCAATATAAAAATTTGCATTTTTAAAAACCCTGCAGTAATTCCAACGGATGTTTTTTTCAATTGGAAGGTTTTTATCATTTTATTTGACTTGTACTAACGGGAATGAATTTTTCATATTCAATATAAGTTACTGTGATGAAAGTCCAACGTTTAACAAAAAAACTAGTCCGAAATATTGAGAAAAAAAAATGCAAACTTTGATGTCACACATCTCCATAACTATCCGTATTAGGTCAAGGGTGCTTGAACATTTTCGATTCATAATTAAAGCAGGAATCTACCTGTGAATTATTGTGGACTAGCTCTGTTACACCCTGTATATACCATGCAACTTCTAATTTTTTTTGTATTCAAGTCAAAATTCGTTTTGTTTCACGAGAATACGTGGAAGCCGTATCCGCGTCGACACCAGGCGCTGTAGTTTAAGCGGCTCGATTACATTTTATAAGCCAGGACGTTCCAAAGTTGACTGATCACGCCAATTCGTGCTGCTTATATTATATTTAGATACTTGCGCGGGGTGCACAGAGAAGGCAGCTGATGTAATAATAATAATTAATAAATAAATTTTGAAAACTTACCTTGAAATTAATCAAAGTATGTACATACCAAAAAAAATAAACAAAAAATTGCTAACTGGCCTATCAAAGATAATAATTTCATAGTCTGTCTGTCTGTCTGACTTCCCGTCCGTCTGTCTGTCGTAAAGTCCGTAAATTGCTGTAATTAAAACTTAAGATAATTAGAGTGTGACACGAAATCAGCGCGCTGCATATGAGGTGCGGTCACGCAAGGCAAGTCGTTATTATTATTTCCCGCGATTTTTACGGCTAGTAATAATATTATTTTTATACGCCCACATAACAAATCAACAAGGCAAAATCAGAGAAATAATATAAATCACATTTAGGCGTGTCCAAAATTAAGCGGTTAAATTAAGATTCATTTCCGTTTCGAAAATTTAATAAACATCCATGTTTATATTACACATTCGCACACCACTCATGCCCGATCCGCGTGCTCGAAATAGATAATTGCAGTTATACTCGTATAAACAAAGTAAATTTTATAAAACCAAAAAGTGGTTATATTGATATTAAAATTTGATAATCGTCTAGGGAAGCGCCTATAAACCACGTGGTTCCGTTTTGAACCCCCCCCCCCACCCCTCATGTTGCCCAGCGTAGCATTCTACCTAAGTCCATCCCCCTTCCCTTGATCAGACTACGTAGTTTATGGACGCTCCCTAACGGGCTATTGAATTGTAAAAAAATGTAGTGGTATTTATTAATGACAGAATAATTTATTGATACTTCATAAATAAGTATGTATTTTTTCATGTATTTTTCATTCATTTTTCATGTATTTTTCATTCATATTCATCAAACAATAATATGTATTTTTTCCCCCATTCTCTGATTACAAACATATCACTCATCACAGCACTCCCAAAACGGTCGAATAAACACTTAGCCACTTGTTCAACGATTAATTCTTTGGCCCTCGATCAATAGAAGAAGGCGTGGTGCGAATATGACTTTATTTATTTACGGGAAACTAACACAATAACAAATAAAACTAGATTCATGCTAGATTCTAAGTTCACTTTTAGAAACCGCTTTGATAATATCATAAACAAAGCATATACTATTTGGGATTTATAACCAGAAATACTCACGACTTTAAAAATCCTCAAAGTCTAAAAATTCTCTAGTACGAATTATCTTGGAATATTCGTCAGTTATTTTGTCACCTTGTTACACAACACATGGTGCGAGAATCGAAAGAGTGCAGAAAAAGTTTTTACGTATTTAGTCATACAAAGATGGTCAACACAGCAACCTTCACAGCTACGAGGATCGACTTGCCTTTTTCGAGATGCACAAACTTTAGTCCCGGCGGAAAATATCCGATCTCGTTGTGCTACACAAGATTCTCAGTGGAGCTATTGATTCACTTTCTCTATCTGACATAGCATGTTAAACCCCGTATAAGAAACGGGGAGTTCTTTAGAACAAGCCAACACACTAATAATGTCGGTTACTTTTCTCCTATCACAAGATTGTGTCGTACACATTGACGTATTATAAATAGACATACTATCCTGATTTCAAATGCAGAAAAACCAGGTAATTTGAAGTCACGGTGACTAAAATAACATACTCATTCTTACAATAGTGTACGATACTCTGTTCCTTTTTCCCGGGACTCTTTTTTAGGTGTACCGTAAGAAGGTCCGTTCGATAACGAATGTAAGTAAGGCAATTAATTACCTTACTTTTGACTTGGCACGATTTCACGCTTGTAACGTATCTACAGTTTATTATATCATTGGTCGTACAAACAATACATATATGTATTCTGCTGACCCTCTAACATTGATGCTGATATTCTTGAAGATGCTCTATCACCGCTCAAAAAGTCACTCCTACACAACATCCATTTTCTAAACAATGACCTGAACCCATAGAACCATTAAATTATTTCTTCTTCAAGCACAGCAAAATTATTTTATGGTGACATTATAATTATAATTTATAGAAATAAACTTTGTTTACAGCACAATTTTTTTTGTTGAAAAATTCAACATGTTTCAAAGCCAATAATAAAAAAGTGGTGTAAATAAAGTTTATTTCTATAAATTATAATTATTATTCTATATGATCACACTACATTCATGCACTAAGTACACTTACAATTTACATATTCATATTGCTAAAGCATGCCGAAGGCACTTGTAATTGGGATAATGGGCAGAGTCTTCATTTATAATGTGTTATTCTTTGTGTATCATGTACCTGCCCATTATTCTGTTAACGATGTCAAACTTAAGCATAATATACAAAAATATTTGACATGTGTCATCAGAATCGTTTTTATTCATCGTTGTGATATGAATAAAAACGATTCTGAAGTGTCGGTAACGGTATACCCTCTCAACAATCAACAACAATATCAACAATCCAAGAAACAGTTCTCCAGATACTCAGTCAACATTTCGGATGTGAAATTTAGATAACATTTTTATTGCCTGGTGTTTTCTCCCGCTCTGTGTAATAAGGCTAACTTCTGCCTACGCACGACATACGACATGTCGATACAGCAGTGACGCGCAATGACAAATTTGGTCACACATTGCAGAGGCTTGAAATGCCTTATACAATTATTGATTCACCGTCGCGTCGCTGGCGGTGTGATTCAAAAACACTTTTATGCGATGCTCAATCTGCGACACAAAAAATTTTGAGATTGTTCATAATTCGACAAAGACAAAATCTATTAACCGTCGGGTACCGGAATAATGAAGTGTAAATGAAAATAAAAATGTTTGAAAATGTTCTGTAATTTTTTCCATTACATTTCTTATACAACGCAAACAAAATTCTACTAAATTTGTCGACATTTTATAAGAAATCGTAGTATTTTGACGTCTAATGAGACTAATGAGATGAGTAATGACTCACAAGCGTTCGGTTCACGGAAACCGTGCAAGCAGAATGACGTAACCGTATCATACAGAGTTATAGATCATTATTGTCACCTGCATTTGCACAAATACCCAATTGCCGAAAACAGGTCATAATTTATTGCCCATTAAACTTCATTTCTTATCACTATTTAATATATACAAACATTCATTTAATTTTCTTATATAGGTATAAACCTAAATATACTTTTTAACTGTGCTATTATACATACATTTTGTTACTATCCATGCATATGATTTTATATATATATATATATATATATATAATATATATATATATATATTATAATGATAATTTCCTTGTGATTACGACACTATCAATTAGAACACAATTGAGTTTCTGGAAAGAAAGATTTATTTAGTCAATCTCATAAGATTTACACAATGAAAAGTAGGTATCTAGCACAAAAAAAACATTACCTGGAAAGAAAGAAACGACATTTAATGTTACTAATTGTAATGCCGGTTCCTTATTCACAATTACGATAGCAATCACCTTTTATTATTGAAACTAATCTTATCAAATTTCTCTATCATCAATCATAGATAATTTTAACAATGGTTTCTACTATCCATAGATAATAACGACCATAGACAGTCTATGCTACATAGAGCCACAATGACGAGTGAAGCTTGGCATTGTTTCAAATGAAAGAAAATTATATTTTTCTTTACATATATATTATATTACTTTACTTTCACTATTGCTTTTGTATTATACAATATATACTGTTCTTATTATCCACATTTTATATTTATATACTCAATTAATTAATTAATTAATCTTATAGTTATATAGTATTTTGTTGTATATCTTTATTATTTTTTGTTCTCACTATATTGTTCAGCTGCTCATCTCGGCACAGGTTCTTCCTAGTGAGATGAGCGGCTCCATCTACTATGTCATGTAACAAGATGAAGATAAATAAATAAATAAAATAAAATAGAGTATTCCCGTTAAGGAAAAACATGATTTTTTTCTATTATACCTTTGACCATTGACGTATTATAATACAGACACGTTATTCCCATACTAGCCGGCTTTCATATGTAGCAAATATTGCATTGAAAGAGACAACAAATCACGCCACAGAAAAATCTGGTAATTTGAAGCCACGGTGACTAAAATAACACTCATTCTTACAACAGTGTACGATACTCTGTTCCTTTTTCCCCGGGACTTTTTTTTTGCGCGTAGCGTCGCGCCCGATCACAAAGAAGGTCCGTTCGATAACGAATGCCAGTGAGGCAATTACCTTACTTTCGAGTTGCCAAGATTTCACGCTTGTAACGATCTACAGTTTATTATATCATTGCTTTCGACCGTCTTACTACACATTATAATTTTCTTTTCTTTGGATGTTGTATTCTTTGGGGTATTAATGAGGATGACAACGAATGCCAGCTCAATATCATTAATAATTATTAAATAGTTTAGAAATAAGATTTTTGGGTTTACGTTGTGCCACGCTCCGGGTTAAAGAAGCCAAGTAGACCTCCTTCCATTTAAGAAAGACAATCAAGTTAGTATGTGTAAGCCGTGCGTACGAGGCACATTGTTTCGTTGTGTAAGTGTTTATACTCGAAAACACCAACACAATCAAACAATGTACGCCGCACGGCTTATACATACCAATTGGATTGTCTTTCTTAAATGGAACGAGGTATAAGACTGAATAACTATCAGAGATGACCCCTGCTGCATTCCACATAAAAATGTGTAATATTAATTGTAATGTAATTTATAATACTTGTGTTATTTAAATAAAATATTGCTATGGTTGTTCACCTCTCTCATGTAGAAAATTGTCAATGTAAGAATGACGAATTTCCAGTAAATAAATGACGATAGATTGCCAATATCATCATCACATCGACGATGACGACGTCCACGTCATAATGAGTCTATATTTTACAATCATAAAGACCGATATAGAACTGGAAATATGCATTTTGCGCCTTTAGAACAAGATGTGATCTGATATTTACAAAAGAATTAGATAAGAACTTTCAAGTTTTGTATATTAATTTTGACGGGATGGCATATAATTGGCACAGTACTGCCATATGCATGGCGTGGTATTGGCATTGCATAGTGTTGGTCGCGATTAAGCCGGTTTTTGACATATGTCATTAAAATGTTTTAATTAAATTTTCGACATTGTAGTGTCGTCGCAAACTATAATCCGAGTTGATAACACCAGCCCTAATTAATTACATCATATTAATCCGTAATTAATAAAAAAGTTTTAAAGTGGGTTTTCAAAAATCTGGAATCGAAAATTGACAGTGATATAAAATAATTATCCTAAAATAATGACGAACGGAAAGTTTACTACTATAAATAATATGAATTAATCAGTTCAGTATGTTGGTACGCAAGTGAATCACGCAAAGGAATTTCACAACGAAATGCGTCTGAGGTTCGACGTCAACCATGCCATGCATAAGTTAGAAACATTATAAACTACTAGCAGTGCCCGCGCGGATTTTTAGTACACTATTTGGATCGTCATAGAACCTTCTAGAACATTCTACTTCCAGAACTTTCAAGAAATTTATCGAATGTATAGGAACCTTCTAGACACATTTCGCCATTCAGTTTAGAACCTTATAGAACTTTCGGGAATTTTCTAGAACCTTCTCTTTCCAGAAGTTTCTAGAGCAGGTTTTTCCGGAACCTTCTAGACTCACCGACACAGCCGGCGCGCCTATTTTCAAACAATCTGAATCTTGTGGCCATAACAAAACAATATGCAAGAAAGCACATTTTCGAAACACACTCCCACCCACGCACAGCCACCCCCACCAAACTCGCATATTTTCGATGTGACACCAAGGGCTATAAATATCCAGATATATATATAAGATATATATATAATATATATATAATATATATATTATATATTATAGTAAATTGATTAAATAAACTTCTTAAATGTAAAAAAAATCATCGATTTTGGAAATCAAATCAATGGCCATGGGATCAGTAAGCCTTATCATAGGGGCTGACTGATTTAAGAGAAATTGTTTTGCGTTACAAACTTCCTTTCGATTGGGGGCACGTACGAATTCATGTCAAATGCTAATTTCTAACGATGATTGCACATAACCTATAAGACTTGCATCATAGAAATCCGTTTCGGTGAATAGAAGAAAGATGTCGCTTCCTAACAGTAACCCGGCGAGTGTCAACTTTAGCAAAGTCGGCGTCGCTATGATTTAGGCCTGATTGAATCAATGTTACTTGATTCAATCAGGCCTAAATCACATCTTGATTCAATTCAATTCAATTTATTCAATAAATAATATATACCTACATGGCAAACTTAAATTAAATGCCTCAAATTATTACATTTCATATATAATTAAATATCCAGAGACAGTTTATATGATGACAGAGATCGTTGACTCGCCGATAAATATTTTTTTTTATAATCAATTTAAGGCCAAAATTTTGGTCAAAAATCGATTTTTTTTTAAGAAGTAGCCATTTTGTCAAAAAAAATATTTTGCTTATTCCTTGGATTAATTACAAGATTATACATTACTTTGACGAAATCCGTTTGGTTTTTTCATTTTAGATGATCCAGTCCAGAGATATCGTTGTCACCGCAAGATGCCTTTTTTGAGAGGAGCTCCTGGAGATCAGTTATAGCAGCTTTCAAAATTATTATTTTACAAATACAAAAATGTTAAAATACAGTTAAACGTAACCGTAATATGTGCACAAATTTTCACATCAATAAATTTAAAAGTCTTTTCAGAAAAAAATCTTGAAAAATCGCTTTTTTTGGGCCTCCTGACTATATATAACCGCTTAAAGAGTACTAAGCCAATGTGATTACTCGCCGAATTGATAGACAGTAACCAATTTACTACTACAAATTTATACGTCATTTTGTTGAGCTAAAAATGAAATGCCGCCCGTGGATATTTAACCTTGAACTGCTGTCTGCGATCGTGATCTGGAGATTGCTGCTAAAACGTTAACATTAAAAAAAACGCAAAGGCAACCACACGACGTATGCTAAACATTACGTAGTATGGGTTAGCTAAGAATTTTGACGTATAGTGTGACGGTCAAATCCGGGCAATGAAGTTATTTTGAGAACAAAGATATCTTAGTCGCCGCTGCGTGGAACGAACGATATAAAATGATTCAGTTAAACTAAAAAGAGGAAATTTATATTAAATGTAAAAAACATGTAGGTATCTACAGGTTCTGAATTATGCTAAATATTTAAAACTTTTAAAATTGTATCTTTTTGGAAAAATTTATATTACATTTTGTACGTACGTAATTAACACAATACTAGCTACAACCCGTCAAAATGACGTACTTTTGACCTCCAGTTAAGGCTGTGAGAGCAGCGCTATCTAGAGTATCGTAGCGTCTTGACGTTAGGGATGGACATTATTAAATAGAGTATTGTTTTTTTGCTTCTTATAGGTACTTCATTATTATATTATACAGCATTATTACTTGAGCCAACTGGTAACGTTGGTGGCGGACATTGTTACTTTGAATTTTTTTATGCTTTATTTTATACACCTCATCATTATTTCTGCTATCTGGTAGCGTTAGTGATGGACATTGTTACATAGAGAATTATATATTTTGATTATGATTAATATCAATGACAAATGCGATACAGTAATGGATGTACTTATTAGTTTTAATTTTCGTTAAACTGAATTATTAAAAAAAAATTCAGAGTTAAAAAAGCAATCATATCAATTTTGAAAACTGAATGAGGTCAGCTATTGGATAGGAATTATACGGAAGGACGGACATCAAAATTATTATTATTGGATGGATACGAGGGCTACACATCACCATAAAGCCATGTTCCCGACTTCCTTGTGAAAGCCTTATCAATATGCGGTTTAACTTTTGTAGTCATTAGTAGTAGTAGACCCAAGCCAGGAAATATCCCGGTGCAGATAGCGATAATATGCGTGAAACTATATGCGACGTAAAGATAGCATAGGTATATTATGCTATGGGTTAGGTACCAATAGGCATTAGAAAATTCGTAATCAAACAAAATGTTTTTAGATAAATAATTTATCGATAATTTTAAAACGACACCTAATTTAAACATACAAAAATGATCGCTACTTTTAATAAAGTTGAAATGAATTATTTGTAGGCAATCTGTTTTTATTATCGCGTTTGAAACTTTTTAAGTAATTGTGTGGAAAATAAACAATTATATTTAAAACCAAGATATCTTATAGATGTCTCATAGAGACAGCTATTTTTTATAAGGGAAAGTAGGTATGAAAGTCTTTTTGGGTGTTCATAAGGCTTACGACCACTTTACATATAGACTACCACGTCTATCAAATTTTTGGAATTTGTAACATTGGAGGAATTGGTAAACGTTAGACTATGTAAGGTGATCTGCCACCCAAAATTGTTTTTTTACAACAACGGGTCGCACATTTGTTTTTAGCATTAAAAATGCCAACCAGGCGGCGAATGAGCAGGACCGATAAAGGAGCTTTTGCTTATAAAGCGGTCCTGTGTAAGCGGCGGGTCTGCCCTCGTTGTGTAAAGTGATCACTTAAGCCAGCCGTACAATAGGTCGTAAGCCCTATGAACACCCAAAGACTTCCATACCTACTTTCCCATATAAAAAACAGTTTCGTCTCTATGAGACATTTATAATATATGTATCTTGATTAATGATGTCCCCCTGGAGATAAAATACAGTATTGTGTTTCATGAATAATTGGAACATACTCACAATATTATAAATCAAATATAGTCACGGACTTCTTCGTTGTGCGGAACTGAAATGAGAGAAATAGCTCATATACTAGTTCTGAGGAAATTTTAACTAAAATCATCGCCTGACTCCCTTAAAAATTAAGCTTTTTCTCGATTTCAATCTGTTATTTGCACTTCTGTGGAATAGATACATTGAGGGACATTTTCAAAGAAGTCGTAGATATATTTATTTACTTCGATCATAGTTTTTTTTTTCCGATCATATTGTGAATTGTTTCGTAATGTGCACTGACGGCCAGTAGATATGCATAATGTATATTGAAAGTGTCAAATAGTTTGTGTGTCTAGGGCAGTATCAGCGAACTTACGAAACGCGCGTCAAAGGTCATGATATTTTGAGTGACCCGCCAGCGTTAACCAATATTTGTTTCATACATATTTACTCAACAATAATTACTTAAAGAAACGCGATTGTGGCCGAAGATTCGTACGCATGCGCCGAAATTTACGAGCTCTACCGGCCCCAGCTCATCAAACACCAAATAGCCACACACAAGTATAATTATGTATCCCGCCGCGAATATTAAAAAATCATTTCTATCATCTCATACATTCATATATTTTCTTAATCATCCTCTCCTCTTTCAGCGATACCTATTTTATTTCATCTACCGTGCTACATCTAGCATTATACACAGATTTTCAACACATACCCTTAGCGACCGCTTTTCCACCGCATTTGGTCTACCTCTATCTTTTTTTGTCAATTTCAGGCTTCACTTTTATACATAAATTAAGTACCAGAACTCCGAGTAGTTTTTACAATGGTTCTATTTTCCTTCCAGAACACTAGGACCAGGGAAAAAGATATACAGATGATGTTTATTAGACTACAACCGAAAATAAAGACAGGTGTTAATTTATTTTTCAAATGGTTTTAAAGGTGCGACAGAGCTAACAGTGACACGTGGGTGTGGAATGAATTGTATCCTAATATCAGAATCGCGTGTTGCCAGTGTAAGAATCGATGGAGCAACGTGAGGGAATTTGTCACTCTTTACGGGGTCAGACGTCATGTGATAATTAACGAGTATAATCTACAACATTTTTACAAGTAGATTCTTAAATTAATTTATAAATTATTAAAAATATTTGTCAAATGTGACCGTTAACGTTCCGTTCGTCCGTTGTGCGAATTATAATCGCCAGAACCTTTTGTCGGACATTTCAGAGTAATAATGGTTTATATTCAAAAGGTATTAAGTCTACTCATCTTCAATTTTATACTTTTATTTTATACTAGCTGTGCCCGCACGGCTTCGCACGCGTAGATTTTAGCACACTGTTTGGATCGTCATAGAAATTTCGCGAACCTTCAAGAACATTTTCCTTCCAGAACTTTCAAGAAATTTATCGAATGAACAGGAACCTTCTACACACACCGGCACACTCCGCCACCCGGTTTAGAACCTTAAATAACTTTCGGGAATTTTCTAGAACCTTCTCCTTCCAGAACTTTCTAGAGCAGGTTTTTCCGGAACCTTCTAGACTAACCGACACACTCGACGCACCTATTTTGAAACAATCTGAAGCATTTGCGGCCTTCCCATAACAAAACAATGTGCTAGAATGCACATTTTCGTCACCCATTCCCACCCACGCTCAGCCACCCCCACCAAACTCGCACATTTTCAATGCGAAACCAAGGGCTATCCACCACTATAACCACCAGGAGGGGGTGGTAGTATCTGGTTGTGAAGAAAACTTGGCGGATAGGGAAACACGGGTTTCTTTTTATATATATATATATATATATATATATATATATATATATATATATATATATATATATATATATATATATATATATATTTATATAGATATATATATATTGATTATGTGGGGTATATCCAAAGGCAGCAATATCCAAAAAAATGAATGCAGTCATCGAAGATTACTAATTTATAATGTAGTGATTTTTTTTTCAGTTCTAGTGTCGTCGTCAATTAGGTTGCATTTTCGTATATAAATTTTACTAATCGTATACATCTAGAGTCTATTCTCGCATTTTGGAGTGCTTCGATGATTGCCCACATTTCAACTGAGTCAAATGCTTTTTGATAGTCATTAAAAGCTAAGTGTATAGGTATATTATACTCGGTTGTTTTCTCTATGAGCAATCTCAGAGTTTGAATGTGGTCCCTGGTTCCAAAACTTTTGCGGAAGCCGACTTGCTCTACGGGTTGGTAGTGATCAAATTTTAGCGTTAGGCGATTCGTCATGATCTTTGTTAATAATTTATATAAATGCGAAAGCAAACTTATGGGTCGATAGTTTTCTAGATTATCGCTGTCACCTTTTTTAAATACTATTTTTACTTTCGCGTTTTGCCAACCACAAGGTATTTTTACTTCTTCTAGACATTTGTCTAATAGTATTTTTATGGCTTCTATCAATTTTCTTCCTCCTAGTTTTAGCATATCGCTTGT
The DNA here is from genome assembly GCA_016648135.1 of Agrypnia vestita. Taxonomy (NCBI): domain Eukaryota; kingdom Metazoa; phylum Arthropoda; class Insecta; order Trichoptera; family Phryganeidae; genus Agrypnia; species Agrypnia vestita. The sequence continues at coordinate 415,811 of JADDOH010001516.1, forward strand.
TATTTGATCTGTACTCGGAGCCCTATTATTTTTCATTTGCTTTAAGGCATTTTCTATCTCTTCGATTTCTATTTCTGGTAATTCTTCGTATCCTACGTTCAAAATGCATCTTTCTTTTACCTCATTTTGGGTAATTCGTGATGTGTAGAGCTCTCAGTAAAAATATTCAATAGTTTTGGATATACATTCCTTATCTCTTACAATAATTCCATTTTCATATTTTACTTTAGTTATGTTATGGTATCCATGAGATTTTATCCGTTTTAAGACTTTCATATTTATATTAGTTTCTATTGTTTGCGAAATTATTTTTGTGTTATAGCGCCTACAAGTGGGTATATACTAATCTTTTCTACAAGGTAGTGTGGTGACACAATCTCGCCTAAACTCTTCACGTTAGCTTTAGAAGATGTATTTAAGACCCTGAATTGGGATAACAAAGGTGTGAAGATAGATGGCACATATTTAAGTCACTTAAGATTTGCTGACGACATAGTAGTTGTAAGTAAAAATATCAAAGAACTAAGCATAATGTTAAAAGAACTACATGAGGTTTCGAGCAAAGTTGATCTTAAGATGAATATAAAGAAAACAAAAATTTTGAGCCCAGAGAACAAAGTCATCACTATCAATGATAATATTGAAATAGTAGATGAATATATATATCTAGTAGACAAGATAATATAGCTTTATATCTTCACACAATTATGTAAAATAAACCACTTCTTAATGGTAATGCCATGTATAGTAAGGCATATTGATTAGGGATGGATCGTCGACGTATTTACCGTCGACGAAACGAGACCGTCCACGTCCATCCATCGACGAGACGATCAACTAGTTGAATTCGTCAACTAGTTGATGCGTCAACTTCGTTACGCGGACGTCCCGGACGTTCTATCTAAACGTCGGGACGATGGTCAACTGTCTACGGTTCAACGCGACGCTTCTCGACGGCTCAGCCGTTGGCTATTTTTATGACGTTAATTTTTAAAATTTAAAGAAGTTCGAAGGAATATAGTTTCGGGGAAAGTAGAACCGCTACTTGTGCTTATTTGTAAAAATAAATATTTTATTATTTATTTGTTTACGCACATTATAGGCTTTTACATATTGTTTTATGTACTTCTTTCTATTTATAACAAAGAAAGAAGTAGGTATACACAGCAATATCAGGTGTTAGCAGTAAAATATAAATATAAACTACATATATAAGCAGTGAAAGTATTGGGTATAAGCATTAAAATGTGAGTAAATAAAATTGAAGGAAACAATGATTTTGCGTAATAAAGGCGCCAGTTATGAGGTGCGGTAAAAAATACTTTACATTTATTTATTATCTATAAATTTATAAATAAATACATAATTTAAAAATACTTTACATTTGAGATGTTATATAGAAATTCATTGAAGAATACATCTTTCAAAGTTAGGCTTTCACTTTGTGGTGACATTATTAATAAATAAATATATCTGTATTATTTGTCAACTTTAGTTTAAGGCTCAATCTGAGAAAAGGAACATTGTTCCCGAAACATGTAAAAAACCAATAAAAAGTGGTGTAAACAAAATTATAATAGATTTATTTTTTATCTATTAAAGTTGAAAATAGGGAATTTTTAATAAAAATTAATTAAACCTAAATTCAAGATTATATTACATATATAATAATTAATGTTGGACTCCTGAATAAGGACCATAGTTAGGTATAGAAAATTGTATTCCCTACAAGTTATATCATTTATATGCTAAAGTTGAAAAGTAAGGAAATAACACAATAATTAAATTTTAGCATCCCTTTTCAGGTAGATATAAGAAGTCGAGATCGATCGAATAAAATATTGATTTTAGAAAAATATCTAGCCGGCCTATTAATTAATAATAGTTCAATAAAAAATAAAATAATTAAACAGAATTGTTTTATTTTATACAGCGTAAAATTGGGAATTCACCGAATCGTCGCACGTGACATCACAAAAAATCAAGTAAAAAAATAATAGATAATAGCTTATTAAGCCTATCTCGCCCTACGCATGTATTCAAATTTCAAATCTCTAGTCATAGTTCGTGTACACAAATCTGCACTCTATGGTAGTGTACTTTAGAGTTGAAATGAAATTACCCGTCGAGCCGTCTATGACGTCTATGGCATCTACAAGTCGACAGCGAGAGATGAGAGAGAAATAAACGGAGACGTTTTGTCTTGCTCTCGCTCGTTGCTTTGCATTGCGTTTAAATCGTCCACCGACCACGGCGTCCGCTGTCCACCGTCTACGAATTCAACTAGTCCATGCGATAAACGTAAACGGTCGACGCGTCGATGCAACGTCAACGGTTGATTTCAACTAGTCCGTCCATTCAACGCCCATCCCTAATATTGATAGCGATTATTTTTCTATATAAGCGCAGAATAATTTATTTATGACTAGTTGCTGCCCGTCAAAAATGACGGAACAATGGTTTGCGTTTTTGCTAAGCTCTATTTATAGGATCTTTTTGGCGGGTCGCGATATGCAAGGGTGGCAACATCGATAGCGTCCTATTATTCTCGCGACCATGGTTCGCACCCACTTCCAGTCGTTTAATTTGTTTTTTAGCCGTGAATTCGAAATTCGAACGAAATTACGGACGTTACACGAAGTTCGGACGGACGGACAGACAATGAAATTATTATGTTTGATGATGTACCTACTTGCGTACTAGACAATGCAGAGAAGGCGCCAGCGTTGCGAAATCCTAGAAATTTTAACACTTATTCGGTCGTATTCTGAAATAAGCAATATCACTATTTCTGTATCTTGACAGTTATTGTATAACATTGCGATGCCGCCAATTTTGACGTTTTAAGTTTGACAGGTTTGAAGTTAATGAATTCAATCAATCAGAAAGCTTTAAAACGTAAACAGACGTTATTGACAATTATGAACAATGAGCTTTCTAATTGATTGAATTCATTAATTTCAAACCTGTCAAACTTAAATGTTAAAAATTGGCGGAATTACAATGTTATTTTATTTTATTTTTTATTTATTGACTTTCTTACAGCCATATAACTAATAAATCTTGAAAAAAAAACAATTATTGATGTACAGAGCCTTGGGCCAATTACAAGAAAACACATATAATACAAGAATATTAAACGAGGATCGATAAAAAAAAATAAGAAAAAAAAAATTGTCAAATAGTGAGTGTTGTTTGTATTTATGTGTTTTGTGTGTTCGTGTGTGTGTGCGTTTATATGACATGTGTTCGTGTGTGTGTACACATGTGTGGGAATAAAAATGTCATCCCGCTAGTTTATACGTAAGGGATTTTGTAAAAAATCACTGTCATGATTCAAAATACAGAAATAGCAATACTGCTTATTTCAGAATACGGCCGAAGATTAAAGACGTGTAGGTACCCACACAAAAGTCTAAATCAATAATGTGATTCCCACGTGATCCAGTTAATTACTATACTAAGATAAGCACGTCAAAATTGATTATATATTTTAAAATTTAAAGCAGTACATACCTACGCATCATTTTTTAGATATAATAAGAATCAGTCATCACAACAACAAAAAGTTGAAAATCTGCGACGACTTGCCATTTGACTGTGAAATGTGTACCCAACGGTATGTACATACATGTGTAGGTATACTCCTTCATTGCGGACTTTTTGGATCTTGCGGAACAATGCGGTCTTCGCTGCTTTCTAAAGATCGGTTGTTTGATCAGTAGTAATAGTTCAGCGAAAGGCATAGATATTTATGTTTTTAAACAAACAACCCATTTTTGCTAAAATCTTATGGTTCTCGCTTAACTATTACTGTCACTACTAATCAAACAACCGACCTTTGGCCATGCAACACACACAAGGACCGAAAGTAAACACATAATGATTTTGATGAAAGAAAAGTATGTCAACGATGCTGTGGGTATATCGAATAAAATATTGTAGTGATACAAGGATTACGAATCCGAATATTCGTATTCGCCGAATAGTAGTTATTTACCGAATATTCGTATTCGCCGAATATCATCACGAATATTAAAAACAAACTTTTTATAACTGAACGCAACGCAAATTACGGTTTGGCTGCGCACCGTGTATCCGAACACACCTACGCACTCTACTTTCAGGGAATCCCCTAACATTTAATGAATGGTTTTGTTGAGTTCTCAAGTTGTCAATTGTTACTTGTTTCACAGCATAACATAAGTTATTTCGTCTAGTTAGGTTGGGTTATTAATAAGGTTAGGTGCTCAATCCATATATCGTCGCTGTATATATAATTAAGCCTATGTGCCGTTTTAGTACATTCTGAGATAAACGAATGAAACTGTTTTAAAAATATTTTAAATAATTACTAGGCAGATTTGCCAGATGAACGGCAATGTTTTTTTAGTATATCTCTATTATTTATATGAAAAATTGACAAATTGATTCATTCATCTGAGAATGTATTAAACGGCACACAGGTTTAATTATTATACAGCGACGATATGTAGTTTTTGTTTTGTAATACGTATTGTTCGATCCATTTTATTTCCGTTGTGTGTATCTTTGACTCTTATAGAAATATTTCAAATTGAATCTAATTACATGGCAAAAAATTAGACCAGAAGTATTTTTCATTAAAGTCGTCTACTGTCGCCTCAGAAAGATTATTTTCGACCGCTGGGAATGTACAAACGGATAAAAGAAATCGCCTAACGCACGAGAAGTTACAAATGTTGTGCTTTTTGAACAAAAATTTGCTGGTGGTAAATTTTAATTATTAAATCTCTAAGTAAAAAAGGAACAGTGGTGTGTTATTAATTACCTTCTTGAATTATTCGTATTCGTATTCGCCGAATAGTAGGTTTGATATTCGTATTCGGAAAGTAGTATTGGTTGCATCACTAAAATATTGTAATTGTTTCACTATTTTTTTTACTTTGATATTTATAATATACCTAAATAAATTAAGATCGTAATAACTATTACATTCCCGTCATTATTGGCGGGTTACATCTAGTTCGTGAATAACATCTTACTCATTAAATTCACATAATTATTAATGCAATGTAAGATAAAACGCGATTGCATTCGTGGAGTATGTCGTCATCAATGATTTCCAAGTATGGACATATTATTATCAACCTAATTTGTTGACTCAAGTCGAATATTCACATTACGAACAGTTTAATTCAATATAAAATAAATAAATTTTCAGTTAAATAAATGTAGGTAAAAAAGTAAACTCAACACTCATTATACGTAAAAGTCGTGATATTCTCATGCGAAAATCGCGATTTATCGGTTTAATTAATAAGCTTTAAGGTACAGATACACATGCTTCTTTACTGGCATGCTAATGAGCATGCCACTAATAAGCATGCCCTAACAACTGTACACACTTGCTCATTACTGGCATGCTTATTAGTGGCATGCTCATAAATAAGCATGCCCAAAGCTAACAATCAAACACACATGCTTATTAGTGGCATGCTCTTGTCATAGAATAGAGACGCTCTTGTTCAAAATGGAAACTTTGCAAACTGAAATAGAAAATTCAAGTGAACCAATAAATCAAAAAAGTTCCCCAGTTTCCATCCGCACATTTTTGATTTTAGTTTGCCTATTAATAAAGTTTCGTAAACATTATTTATCACTATATTATTTTTACACAACGGTGACCGAGTATTCCACAGACATTCGTAATTCCTATAATAAGTCACGAAAAGTAATGTTTTATCATCTCCCCAACGCGCCATATTTGTTTCATCTGTCGCGGACTGAGAAGATCGCATTGATAATACTAGCCGCGAAGCCCGCGAATGACATAAGCATGCTCATAAATAAGCAAGTCTGTTCACACATGCTCCAAAGGTACCCCTTCTCTATGGTGAATGACAGTGGCATGCTTATAAATCAACCGGCGGTTGATTTTTGAGCATGCCACTAGGTGGCATGCTCATTTCTAGCAATGTGCGTACACACATGCCACTAATAAGCATGCCATTGTCAAAGTCGATACTGCGCATGCTCACGTGCCACTAAAGAAGCATGTGTATCAGACGCTTTAGAGATTAGAGATGGGTCGTTCAAGAACGAACTGTTCTTTTAGAACGGTTCACTTTATTGAACGAACAAATGGTATAGATTATAGATAATTCTAGCGAGCATAATTCTAGTTCATTAGTTGGAATTTTTTGTAGAAAAAGAGCAGAATATTTTTGGTGGGTAAGTGAACAATTCCTTCATTATGAACGATTGTAGTTGATGTGGATAAAATACCATTCCAAATGCCACCCTCCCGTAAGAAATAACTTTGCGCGGAGTTGAGATGTGGATAAAACGCCATTCTCTATTGAAAATCTATAATTCAAATGAACGATTGAAAGTGAGCAGCTTAGGTACTTGACTGAACGACAGAATTAAAATCCATCTCTAATAATCTAATATAAATATATTTATAATATATGTAAGTAGTAGGGATGGGCGTTGAATGGACGGACTAGTTGAAATCAACCGTTGACGTTGCATCGACGCGTCGACCGTTTACGTTTATCGCATGGACTAGTTGAATTCGTAGACGGTGGACAGCGGACGCCGTGGTCGGTGGACGATTCGAGATTAACACAATGCAAAGCAACGAGCGAGAGCAAGACAAAACGTCTCCGTTTATTTCTCTGTCTCGCTGTCGTCTTGTAGATGCCATAGACGTCATAGACGGCTCGACAGGTAATTTCATTTCAACTCTAAAGTACACTACCATAGAGTGCAGATCTGTGTACACGAACGATGACTAGAGATTTGAAATTTGAATACATGCGTAGGGCGAGATAGGCTTAATAAGCTATTATCTATTATTTTTTTACTTGATTTTTTGTGATGTCACGTGCGACGATTCGGTGAATTCCCAATTTTACGCTGTATAAAATAAAACAATTCTGTTTAATTATTTTATTTTTTATTGAACTATTATTAATTAACAGGCCGGCTAGATATTTTTCTAAAATCAATATTTTATTCTCTCGACTTCTTATATTTACCTGAAAAGGGATTCTAAAATTTAATTATTGTGTTATTTCCTTACTTTTCAACTTTAGCATATAAATGATAAACAAACTTGTAGGGAATAAAATTTTCTATACCTAACTATGGTCCTTATTCAGGAGTCCAACATTAATATTATATATGTAATATAATCTTGAATTTAGGTTTAATTAATTTTTATTAAAAATTCCCTATTTTCAACTTTATAGATAAAAAATAAATCTATTATAATTTTGTTTACACCACTTTTTATTGGTTTTTTACATGTTTCGGGAACAATGTTCCTTTTCTCAGATTGAGCCTTAAACTAAAGTTGACAAATAGTACAGATATATTTATTTATTAATAATGTCACCACAAAGTGAAAGCCTGACTTTGAAAGATGTATTCTTCAATAAATTTCTATATAACATCTCAAATGTAAAGTATTTTTAAATTATGTATTTATTTATAAATTTATAGATAATAAATAAATGTAAAGTATTTTTTACCGCACCTCATAACTGATGCCTTTATTACGTAAAATCATTGTTTCCTTCCATTTTATTTACTCACATTTTAATGCTTATACCCAATACTTTCACTGCTTGTATATGTAGTTTATATGTATATTTTACTGCTAACACCTGATATTGCTGTGTATACCTACTTCTTTCTTTGTTATATATAGAAAGAAGTATATAAAACAATATGTAAAAGCCTATAATGTGCGTAAACAAATAAATAATAAAATATTTCTTTTTACATATTAGCACAAGTAGCGGTTTTACTTTCCCCGATACTATATTCCTTCGAACTTCTTTAAATTTTAAAAATTAACGTCATAAAAATAGCCAATGGTTGAGCCGTCGAGAAGTGTCGCGTTGAACCGTAGACAGTTGACCATCGTCCCGATGTTTAGATAGAACGTCCGCGACGTCCGCGTAACGAAGTTGACGCGTCAACTAGTTGACGAATTCAACTAGTTGATCGTCTCGTCGACGGATGGACATGGACGGTCTCGTTTCGTCGACGGTAAATACGTCGACGACCCATCCCTAGTAAGTAGGTACTTAGCTTGTTTATAAATAATAAAAAAAAATTATCGAAACTTCTATTATATAAACAAAAGTATTTTACATCGTGTGTCCGATTTAATACAAATTAGTATTAAATCCTTCATTTTATTAGGTGTTTGGTTATACTAAACTTTACGCAATTGTTTAGCCAGGTAGGTAAACAAATGCATAGTAATAATGTCAGCACGCTTGTTACATTGAAAAAACGTTGGCATGTTTGGAACATCTATAGAATAAACTCAGACACTTAATTACTATCATTGTGAACTCGTTTGAAGGTGAAATAAACAACATGGAACGTAACATCAACCAACCGCGAACCACAATCTGCGAAGTGTGCAAGGAAAACTAAAAATAAACAGAAAAACTCACTTTGATCACACTGAATCCGTACAACAGACGCACTGGAAAACTTAAACTTTCTAATAACACAATGGCATGCACAAATCACAGTAGTCCGCGTTCGCGGATGAGCGAAATATCGATAATAGCACGATTACAATTACGTCGCCATTTTAACGACGGCACAAAAACAACCGATAGACGGGAACTGGCGGCTGGCGGCAAATCTGACATGTAAAAACAGAAGAAGGCGGCGTGGTACGGAGTTGAGAGCGCTGCGGTCGCCAGTGGCCGGCGACTCTCGAACTGTGTTCCAACATTTAAATCTGGGTCAGACGGTTTTTATTGCGTGAACGAATCGATTCGCTACGTCAGCCGTAGTCAGATAACTTTTTTAATGAAACTGCAATACCACGTGCATTTGCAGGCATTGAATTGTACCTAAATAATTTTTCTTCTATGAAATAAAATAGTAAAGTTACTGCAGCAAGGCAAGGCGATTAGAACGCTTCATGTTTTTGTAGACATTCACATTGACATACATGTGCTTATTGCTTATTGAGCAGATATGCATTTCGTGAAAAAATTATCAATTAATGAGTTTTCTAGGGCTGGTTGTTTGATCAGTAGTATTCAATTCAATTCAATTCAATTTATTTATTGATAATATGTATACTACAAATAAAATGTTTAAGACATACATATTAGGAAGTATACATCAAAATAAAATAATAAATTAAAAATAACATAAAATTTGGTCAAAGGTGTAGGAGAATCCCGCTTCGGAAAACCCCCTCAGACACATGGAATATATCAATACTCAAAGCGATTTTGTTCAGCATAGCTGTGGCTCTTCCAAAAGTGTAACAAAGTAACAATGAAGAAAAAACATAAATTTTTGCAAAAATGAGTTTCTTGATTGGTGGAAAACACATAAATCTATACATCGTGTTAAAAAAAACACAGTCTATCCAAGAATATTTTCATATTACGATTTAATTCATTAAAAAAAACACAGTCTATCCAAGAATATTTTCATATTACGATTTAGTTCATTAAAAAAAACACAGTCTATCCAAGAATATTTTCATATTACGATTTAATTAATTAAGTGTACATTGAAAGACGGAGATTGAATTGATATTATTTGTATTTTTAATCGATAACCATGACCTTTCTTGCAATGAAGTTTTTTTTAACAAATCCTAACCAAATAATCCCTCTATTCCCAGAATCACAATAAAGAATAACAATCATATCTTCACCACTATTATTTTGGTCTTTTCTACTATTCTTTTGGTAATGATTTTGTGAGTACACCAGCGCAATAATACAAAATAACGTCGTGAATATTTATTTACTCTTATATGCGCTCGCCTTGAAGCTTATTTTTTAAAGTGTTAAGATTTAGAACAGAAGACCAATTTTTTTTCACTGTTTAGGTAATGCATAAAACCGCGTATCTTATATAGAATACATGATACAGGTGGTCCTTTTTTGAATTTTGTATTGGAGTCATTTTTTGCAATTTCGGCAACGTGTAATCCAATATAGTTCAACTTAATAATTGTGATGTTAAGTAACAAATAGCGAAATCGCCATTTTCATAGTTTTAAGATAATCGTTAATAGACCTGCCCTGTCAGGCAGCGAGGGTAATTCTTCTCTCGGTGACCCAGAGACTGACATCATGTCAGGGCCAGCTTGTAGGATTCCAGGGACAGGCAAAGTGAAGCTGAGGAAAACATTTCGTCCAGGAATTTACGGACGAGGAGAGATGACGCCAACAGTTGACGACCACAGTGAGTTGAGGTGAAGCTAGGGAAAAGAAGAAGAAGACGTTAAAAAGATGTCACGTTTTCATAATCAGTATGTTTTTATAATTAAAAATACTTTAAATTAATAAGGGTACGTAATGATTTCATCTGCTTAACATATATTTTATATTCTTCAAAACTACATTTATAACTCATTTTGTCTAAAAATGAACATGTCACATCTTGATACTTAACATCACAATAAATAATTTACATTTTGGAATATCTTCGCTCAAGAAGGAAACTACACATCTGGTTTGAGTTTTTCGGGATATTCTGCCACGTTTCAACGATCTTTCTGGTCGACGTTTCGTTTCTAATTGTAGGGTCCATCATCAAGGCTGATGTGTTGTGTGTAACAACATGTCAGTCCTGATGATGAACCCTGCAATGCGATTTGGAACTTAAATAAAAAAAATCAAGATCACTTAAATAAAAGTCAACATTATGCATTTCTATATATTACAGTTTGAGAGCATCTGATGTAGTAGAACTTGCTCGATTCTTATGACCTACGTCATACCGGATAGCGGATAGCTTGCGGATGGTGTGGTATGTTGACGTGCGATTAGTGCGGGAAGGAATTGTTTATCAATAACCAATTAAATCATATTTGAACCAGCAGTGTGGTTAGCCTGATCCTACTTCTGATAAAAAATAAATGGATGTAATTATTTTAAAATTTCGTTTCAGTAAACTAGTTTGAACCATGTAAGAAATTTATATATTGTAGATGGCATCATTAATCATACTTCAAAGTAGTAGGTACTAAATATAGTAGTAAATACTTACTTTAGCAGAAATTTTAAATACTTAACAATTATTGATCAGAATGTGACAAAAATAAAGAATATAAAATCAAATTAAATAACCTTTTAAATTAAATAAAAATAGGATGCATGTACTTATGCACGTTTGGGATACATTAAAAAACGGCGCATCACTTCTTTGGGATATATTAAAAAAACAGCGCATCACTTTTCACTTCACGCAACCGCCAAAGTACAACGAAAAGCAGAACTATTATAACCCGCATGAGTGCGAAATGAACCAGCCGCAAGAATTGACATCTAAAGAGATATCCGCAGATCGAAGATCCCTCTTCTATGCCGGTAAAGAGCTTCGCAGATAATAAGATTAAAAACCATCGGAAATATTTCGCCAGATGGCGATAGTAAATTAAAAAAAAAATTAAATGATGCACCCGCATTTTGTTGCATACTTAAAAATTACTTCCAACGTGCCTGAAGTAATATAACATATTAATTTAGACGTTAATATTAAGTCAGATAGCAAAATCAAGTATAATGTCCTCAAATGTCATTTCACGCAGTGTTGTTTCATCGTTGAAGATAATTTTTTATCAGTTTAAATTTTGAAAAATAACCTTTGCTTTCTGAAATAAAAATGGAAAGGTAAATTCTAAAGCAATGTTCATAATTGTAAAACTTGTAACCAGCTTATTTTAATTGCATATTGCTGCTACAATGAGAGCACTCACCACTTACTTATCCAGGTCGGTTTTATGAGCAAAAGCTCCAATATTGGTACTGCTCATTCGCCACATGTTTGGCATTTTTTTTAATGCTAAAGGCAGCCGTGCGATCCGGTGTCTATATATATATATATATATATAGAAGTATATAAAAACGGGCCGAACGGCTGCCATTCAACAATTTGCCCCTTTTCATTGTCATTGGAAACAAACATTGTCAATAGATACAATTTAAGATAATATAACAATTATAAATTAAGAAACAGCAACGATGTATAAAGATAAATTACAAAAAACAAAAGAAAAACAACAGTGTTAATTATTAATACATGCCTCACGGATGAGAAGTAAATAAACCGGGACAGCTAAGAGAAAAAGATGACACCACTCCCTAATGGGATAAATTGGGGACAACGCAAAAAAGAAAACATGTGACTTAGCACACGCACCACGGCCGGCACATATAATCCAGGAGCAGCAAAAGCACTAATCCATCACGTTCGACTAGCTGTTGAAACCCCTGAGGATTTCCCACCTGGAGACCCACACCCGTAGGAGAGCCCTTAACTATTCCAGGTTTCTATCACAGCTTAGCAGATCGGAGTTCCGTATAAAAGCCCGATCCGCTAGTTCTAAACCTCATTTTTATTATTCTACTGCTACAGAGAACCTTCGTTCTATGAGCTATAGCTTCCATATCGGTCCTACATTTTCGTCACCCATGTTCGGCATTTTTTAAATGCTAACGGGGCCGTACTCACCGCCCCGCTGACACTCATGGGAATGCGAGCGGGACAGGGAGACGTCCACACAAAACTATTGGAACATACATACATCCATTAAGTGGGAAATACAAGTTAACATATACAAGAAATATTTTTATTCTACGGCTACAAGTGCTTCAGCTCTATAGCTTTGTCACTTTTACTATAGCTAGACCGCATTCAAAAGAATATGCATAAAAAATATGTGTGTTGTTACAATGCAAAAAAAAGGAACACAAAATAAGTTTTTCTAGTAAGTAAGTAATTTTTTTTAAACTACAAAATATACACATATATTCATTTGGAATATCAATTTGAGGATTGTAATACGGGCTTGCCAGGCAACTTTCCCCCGCTTTCTTCTTACCGGACAAAGCTAGGAAATGGTCTTTTGATTGTGGTCGACCTATAACTACCTTATTGTAATATTGTAATAAATATCATATGTTTTGTGGCTATTATAAAGATCGCTGAATTAAAATAAGACATCGAGGCCCGAATACAGAGTCAATACTACAATAAATGATTTAAAGGTTAAGGTACGCCTTAAAAGTATAGGTTACGCTTTAAAAGTATATTTAAAGGTTAATTTAAATAATTAAGTATTGATTCTGTATTCGGGCCTGAATCAGTGTTGCTACTAAAGAAATTATAAATTTGTTTCGTAAATACATGGGGGCTATGAATGCAATAAGCAATGCAAATATGCTATGAGTGCAATAAGCAATGCAAATATGCTATGAATGCAATAAGTAATGCAATATGCTATGAGTGCAATATGCAATGCAAATATGCTATGAATGCAATAAGCAATGCAAATATGCTATGAGTGTAATAAGCAATGCAAATATGCTATGAATGCAATAAGCAATGCAAATATGCTATGAATGCAATAAGCAATGCAAATATGCTATGAATGCAATAAGCAATGCAAATATGCTATGAATGCAATATGCAATGCAAATATGCTATGAATGCAATAAGCAATGCAAATATGCTATGAATGCAATAAGCAATGCAAATATGCTATGAATGCAATAAGCAATGCAAATATGCTATGAGTGTAATAAGCAATGCAAATATGCTATGAATGCAATAAGCAATGCAAATATGCTATGAGTGTAATAAGCAATGCAAATATGCTATGAATGCAATAAGCAATGCAAATATGCTATGAGTGTAATAAGCAATGCAAATATGCTATGAATGCAATAAGCAATGCAAATATGCTATGAATGCAATAAGCAATGCAGATATGTCATGAATGCAATAAGCAATGCAAATATGCTATGAATGCAATAAGCAATGCAGATATGTCATGAATGCAATAAGCAATGCAAATATGCTATGAATGCAATAAGCAATGCAAATATGCTATGAATGCAATAAGCAATGCAGATATGTCATGAATGCAATAAGCAATGCAAATATGCTATGAATGCAATAAGCAATGCAAATATGCTATGAATGCAATAAGCAATGCAAATATGCTATGAGTGTAATAAGCAATGCAAATATGCTATGAATGCAATAAGCAATGCAAATATGCTATGAGTGTAATAAGCAATGCAAATATGCTATGAATGCAATAAGCAATGCAAATATGCTATGAATGCAATATGCAATGCAAATATGCTATGAGTGTAATAAGCAATGCAAATATGCTATGAATGCAATAAGCAATGCAAATATGCTATGAATGCAATATGCAATGCAAATATGCTATGAATGCAATAAGCAATGCAAATATGCTATGAGTGTAATAAGCAATGCAAATATGCTATGAATGCAATAAGCAATGCAAATATGCTATGAGTGTAATAAGCAATGCAAATATGCTATGAATGCAATAAGCAATGCAAATATGCTATGAATGCAATAAGCAATGCAAATATGCTATGAGTGTAATAAGCAATGCAAATATGCTATGAATGCAATAAGCAATGCAAATATGCTATGAGTGTAATAAGCAATGCAAATATGCTATGAATGCAATAAGCAATGCAAATATGCTATGAATGCAATAAGCAATGCAAATATGCTATGAGTGTAATAAGCAATGCAAATATGCTATGAATGCAATAAGCAATGCAAATATGCTATGAGTGTAATAAGCAATGCAAATATGCTATGAATGCAATAAGCAATGCAAATAATGCAAAAGCACCTCGGGCCTACGAGAATACTAAAACTTGATGTAGGGATATTATGTACGTAGTTTTGCCCCTTTGCTGTGTAAAATAGAGCCAGTAAAAATAATTATGTTTGCAGTGCTTCTTGATTAAACGACCATCGGAATGAATTAAAATCGATTCTCTTGCAGATAAAGGGGCTGTTTTCAATTACGCGGCCATGTTGGGTTTCTCTGCAGTTTTCCACGGCCGCCTTAATTGGTTTCCTCTTGTCTTGACACCAGCCTGTTCACTTTTAATGTCAGATGATTGTACTGACCGCAAAATCACGTCTTTATTAATCGCTGACTGCCCAATAATTCAATTGCCTACCGTGGTTCCAACAAATAATTTAAATCACAAACAGATTCGGCATTCGATAGCGCCGTTTTGTATAAATGTTGCGTCTGTTCTCATGAATTGCATATCATGTTTTTTGTTTCGTTTCCTGATTTAGAAATCCCAAATATAACATAACAATGCCGTTTAAAAATAGGGAATTGAAAAAAATTGAATGCGATGAATGAATACTTTGTTATGCAATAAATGTACGTAAGTGTTTAAAATATTAGGTCCTTACATATGAAATTGATGTTTTGCCGTACTGGCAAATTTGATCTCGAATATCTTCTCTTTGGTTAGGAATTCCAAATCCAAATTTATACAGCTATTTACTCATGTATTTGTGTTTTGAAAATTATAATTCATTTGTTTTTTCCTCAATTGTTTTTTTCTTTGCGTCACTCAGTTTACAAAATGAAAAACTTGAAATATCGTGTTATTTATGAGTACGAGTTCCACGTGGCACCAGTGCTGCAGAAACGGCTCGAAGGATTAATGATGTGTATGGCGACGGTGCCGCAAAAGAAAACACAGTGCGTTTGTGGTTCCAACGTTTTCGTTCTGGAAATTTCGACCTGCAGAACAAGCCCCGTGGACGGCCGGAGACCAAAGTTGCTAATGAAGAATTGAAGGCTATTGTGGAAGCGGATCCATCGCAAACCACATCCGAGTTAGCTGCAGGCTGCGGTGTTAGTGATAAAACTGTTTTAATCCACTTGAAGCAAATTGGCAAGGTGAAAAATTTGAAAAGGTGGGTACCTCACGAATGAGTGAAGCCAAATCAACAAAACGCGCGTGACTGCTGCGTTGCATTACTCAAACAGCACAGATAAATGAAGGGATTTAAATTTAAATCTGGCCAGACGATTACAGCAGATGTCTATTGTCAGCAACTGAAAACCATGATGGAAAAGCTAGCTGCTAAACAATCGAGGCTGGGTAATCGCTCTAGGCCACTGCTGCTTCATGATAACGCTAGACCACACACTGCACAACAGACGGCTACCAAATTAGAGGAGCTTCAATTGGAATGTCTAAGACATCCACCGTACTCTCCGGACCTTGCCCCAACAGATTACCATTTTTTTCGAAATTTGGATAACTTCTTGCAAAGGAAAAAATTCAACTCCGATGGGGCAGTCCAAACCGCCTTCAAAGATTTTATTGATTCCCGTCCGAATGGTTTTTTTAGTAAAGGGATCGATGAAATACCTATGAGATGGCAAAAGTGCATAGATAGCAATGGTACATACTTTGATTAAATAAATATATTATAATAAAAAAAAATCGGCTTTATGTTCCTCCCATACTAAACGCCAATTTCATATGTAAGGACCTAATATTATATGAATTGATAAAAAAGTGATATAATATGTGGGGTATAATAGCAAAAACAGCAACATCAAAAAAAAATTATAATGCAGTAATAGAGGATTACTAATTTATAGTATACGGAATTCAAGATTTTACAATAAATGCTTATAAATTTATAGAAAACATGATTTTGGAAGGGACAGATACATACAGTCTAGAATTTGGTACATTTTAAATTATCTAGTAATCCTCGATGACTGCATTCAATTATTTTTTTTAATTTTTTGGATATTGCTGACTTTTCTTTTATGTCCTACATATGGTGTAATTCTAGATGAAATGATAAAACAAATGTTGTCATTAAAATATAAAATAACGGGAACTATATATAATCGAAGTCTTTCGAAAAATCTAGCAGATATTTGAAAGAACTCAAGTTAGTCGAAAACACAGGAATATTCGCGAAATGACCATATTCAATACACGAGAAATTTCTGAAAAAATCAGCAGAATCACGCACGAGCGGTCTGGTTGTTTTGACATTTCATAAAAGTCACAGATAAAAGCGAAATACCAGCGAGCACCTAACGGGTGCTTGGAAATAAGTGCGACCACAGACGAGTGAGTATAAAGTATTCAATAGACGAGGAATAAGTGCGCATTACGAAAGTGGTGTGAATTAAAGAATAGGATGACTAGTTTAATTATTGTCCAGTGATATAAATCATTTAATAAAGTTTAAATTAATTTCAAGTGTTTCAATTGACCCACACCCACGATCCCATGATAATATCAAAACTGATTCTAGTCTGATAGTAGTTCTGATAATTATTCGACCTGATCGTCAGGTCGAAGGATGACTCGATCACAAACGATACAGTAAGGACGAGAATATCTATTTGCGTCGTCTAAGCTGGTATTACCAGCCTTGAAGCGTACAAACCACTCTCGGTATGTCTTTTCGCTAAAAGTACATTCGCCGAAAAGATTGCTGACGTCGCGAACTGACTCAGTAGCTTTCCCCCATTTTTACAATATAGTAAGACCTCATTTAGCGCATCCTCGATATAAAGCGGTAGGCTTGAAGCCAAAAACTACATAATTTATAATAATTTATAATTAATAGCCAAGCTACTAATTTATTACTGTATGAAAATTACATATCCAATGAACTGGGAAAAGGAAACCAGGTAGACTCAATCTATACAGATTTCTCTAAAGCATTTGACAAAGTGTCACATCTTATATTGATGGATAAACTCCAAAGACTGGGCATTCATGGTAAATTATTACAATGGTTAGGTAGCTATCTATGCAATAGAAGCCTTTCGGTAAAGATTAACTCTTCATTATCAGAAGAATTCATTGCTTTGAGTGGAGTCCCGCAGTGCTCACACCTCGGACCAATCCAGTTCATCCTTTTTATAAATGACATTGCTGACATTTTTGATGATGTACAATTTCTGATATTTGCCGATGACTTGAAAATATTTAGATCAGTGAAAAGTATGTCCGATTGTATGAAACTACAATCAAATTTGGATTCCCTGGTCAAATGGTGTACCAACAATCAACTTCATCTAAATATCTCCAAGTGCCAATCTATTACTTTTACAAAAAAAAAGATTCCTATTAAATTCGCCTACAAAATTAATGATGTAAACCTTGTATCAGTTGAGGAGATAAGTGATCTGGGAGTAATTTTTGATGCTAAATTATCATTCATTCCCCACATTGACTTGATAACTAATAAAGATCTCAAAATGTTAGGATTTGTTTTAAGAACTGCACAAAACTTTACAAACCTGCGCACTTATAAAGTCCTCTACACTTCTCTTGTCAGACCTCAGGTTGAATATAACTCGATCATTTGGTCTCCTCACTATGTTAATCATTCAACGGCAATTGAACGAGTCCAAAAAAAATATTTAAGATTTATTAATTACAAATTAAATATACGCTTCGAAGATATCAATTATGAATATCTATCTCCTTAGTTATTTACAACTTTTAAACTTGTCTGTGAGACGTACTGTAACAGACCTAATATTTAAAATAAAACACAAATCACTTTGTTTTCACCACTATATTAGATTAAAAAATCTACATGTTTCGAGAACAATGTTCTCTTCATCAGGATTATTGTGTACTAATCTTAAAAGTTGAAACAAGCAAATATGTTACGGTGAAGGAGCGGTTGAGGGGGTTGGTGAGGGGAGGGGGGGGGGTTCGAGGTGTTGATTATTATGGGTCATTTGGAATGTTAAGTGGAAAAATATTCAAAATAGGATTATGCAAAAATTTCGTCTGTGTATTTATTATATTAGACTTAATATTAACATTTTTCCTAATTTCGAGTATTTCTAAATTATTTATTTGAGGTATCTTATAGTTGAAATGTAAAAATTTTAAGCCTGTGTTAATATCAAATGTATGGTCAAATTCTATTAGATGTTTTGCGAAATCAGAATCAATATTGCTAGTTAATGCTTTGACATGTTCTTTAACCCTAGTTTCAAAATTTCTTTTTGTTTTGCCAATATAAAAATTATCGCAATCGTTACAATTAAGTCTATAAACTCCTGATTTCATGATAGGATTATCACTATCCTTGTTATTTAGTATGTATTTTTTTAATTTGTTACTCGTATAAAAGGCCGGCTGAATTGAGTTAGGAATATTTTTAGTTATTATTTTTGACAAATTGTTATCGACAAATAAAATTCTACGCCATTGTTTATTTCTATCTGTTGACTTAGGATAGATATATTGTTTAAAAATTTTTTGTTTTATCTTTTTATGTAATAAATTATCTATTAATTTAGTAGAATAACCATTATTATATGCTATTTGTTTAATAAGATTTAATTCAGATGTATAATTAAGATCAGATAAAGGGATTGTAATTAATCTATGTAACATGGAGTGAAACGCCGCAAGTTTTTGGGAAAAGGGGTGATTCGATGAATTGTGTATAACGATATCCGTGTATGTGTCTTTTCTAAAAATATTAAATTCTATTTTGTTATTTATCAAGGTTAAATTTAAATCTAAGAGTTTAAATTTCTTATTCTGATTTCGCAAAACATCTAATAGAATTTGACCATACATTTGATATTAACACAGGCTTAAAATTTTTACATTTCAACTATAAGATACCTCAAATAAATAATTTAGAAATACTCGAAATTAGGAAAAATGTTAATATTAAGTCTAATATAATAAATACACAGACGAAATTTTTGCATAATCCTATTTTGAATATTTTTCCACTTAACATTCCAAATGACCCATAATAATCAACACCTCGAACCCCCCCCTCCCCTCACCAACCCCCTCAACCGCTCCTTCACCGTAACATATTTGCTTGTTTCAACTTTTAAGATTAGTACACAATAATCCTGATGAAGAGAACATTGTTCTCGAAACATGTAGATTTTTTAATCTAATAAATAGTGGTGAAAACAAAGTAATTTATGTTTTATTTTAATATATTAATTATACTCATAATTTCGAGCTAAAATAAATAAATACTATATGCATAATTCAATGATATCATGTTAAAAAATATTATGGACAAATTTATTTAAGGATGTGTATACATATAAGGTTATCCAACTTTTTATGTAAGATATTTTTAAAGATGTAAATATACTTGAACATGGTTACAACAAACACACTTACAACGAGATCACGGCTAGAACGAATAAAAAGCTCGTAATTTCATGCGTATTTTATAGAATGTTTCACGGATATGTCGACCAGCATATGGTGCATTTTGGAAAACTGAAAAAAAAGGTAGTCCCCAATTTTTTGAAAAATATACAAATATTGACTACGTTTATAATTGCAGTTATGTAACAACCTTACCGAGGATTTTTTACTGGCGACGAGCTCGTTAAAGTTGCATTGGTGGATGCTTGATTGATCCGCCTCATGTTCGCTAAGTCTTAAAATTATTTTGGGATTTCATCACCAAAAATGATATTTTACTTATAAACTTAAATGTAATTTTAAATCAAAATTATTATTATTGTTCTTATAAAGCTTATACTTATGTTTAGTTCTATCGAATGTTAGCGATTACGTCGGTGACTATTATTTTGTTAGCAACCACTCGCAAAAGTAAGATCATGAATTTCCCTAACCATTGAGTAGCTTGTTGGTGTAGTGATCGTGATGCTCGCCTAGCGGTCTGGTGATCGGTGGTTCGAGCCCCATTCTAGGACACCAGCAAGTTAGTCCTATTTTCATAGCGCAAGCGTTTAGCTTAATTTGGAATAGTAAGAATATTGATGCGAGACACATTCCGTATTCGCATCTCTATTAAAAAAAATTCCATTGATTCCTTAGCCTGAATGTCCTTTGTCTTCCAGGAACTCTTTTGCTCAAAAATTTTCCACGAATGTTGAGGATCTGTTACTTACTAGATGCATCAAGGTTATTAGTATAAAGAACCCAACTATGACGTCGAAAACGGGTCTGCTAACACTGATAACAGAATAAAATGCTTTTCAGTGCATGACAAAAATCGAAATTATTCGAGGCGTACTAAACGCGGCGCAAAATGTTGGATTGTGTAAAAAGTTATTTGACCTCTTGAATAGAGCACACATTATAGAATAACAAACAATTGAACCTAAACAAAAAATTTACCAGCGAGCGTAGAGACGTCATGACGGTTAAAGCGACTAACGGTAATAACCGTAATAACGAAGAAATTTTACTAGTCCCCTGGTCCTCGTTATATCCGAGTTCCAATAAAGTCTTAAAAATACCAAACAAAAATCTTGCTGAACCGGGTATTTGTATCGGGTATGAACCGGGTATATGTTATAGGTACACTAACCTAAAATCCATGTCAACAAGGCAATTACTTTAATGAAAACAACTTTTTAATATTTTATTATTTTTCATGTAAAAAGTCGTCATAAAAAATCGATTTGATAATAAAATATATTTTGGGTTTTTCAAAATTGTTTTTGCGTCAGTTGGTGGCCAGGTGTCAATAAGTGATGTTTTGACATCAGAAAGTATTATTATAGACTAGCTGTAACCCGTCAAAAATGACGGTACTTTTACATGCCATAAAGAATAAGTATTTACTTATTTATATCTGATATCCACGAAATAGTAATGACGACTTTTATCAAAATATTTTAACATTTTTTTATATTCCCCTGCCGGCAGTTAATGAGTTTAAAATAACCCTGGCGATTGTGATGGGCAGAACATGAAATGTTTCGCGTCTTTGCTAAGGCCTAGTATTTTTTTTTTAATAGAGGTGCGAACACAGAATACGTGTCACATCAATATTCTTACTATTTTCAAACTAAGCTAAACGCTTGTGCTATGAAAATAGGACTAACTTGCTAGTCTGAAGTGAGGTTGGTCTGAAGTGACCCTTGAATCACGAAGTGAGAGTCCTAACCACAAGACCAATAAGCAACAAGCAAGTATATATTTATAGTATCTTTTTGGCGAACCACCGGTCGTTTAATTTGTTTGTTTTTTTGGTCTGAATTCAAACGAAATTATGGGCGTTAGACGAAGTAACGGACAGACAGATAGACACACAGTCAGATAGACGGACGGACAGACAACGAAATTATTATATTTGATGATGAGCAACCTAAAGTTGGGATAGCCTCCATTCAGAAACTATGATTACATCTGTTACGGCCAAGACTAATTTGTATTTCTGTTCCATATAATTGCACTCTCGTTGTATAAGTAAAATGTATCTGCCAATACAGCACCCCGCAGACACACATATTACGGGTTAGTTTTTCAAAAAGGGCTGACCGATTCTGGCACTTCAAACAACAAATTGAAATTAGAATTACCCTAATTGTGGGGTATAAAAACACAGGCAGCAATATCCAAAAAAAAAAATGTTTATACTAATTTATAATGTACTAAATTCGAGGTTTTATGGGAAAAATAGCCTATAGGTTTATAGGAAATATGACTTTGGAAGGGATGTATACATAAAATCTGGAATTCAGTACATTTTAAATTGGTAATCTTCGGTTAATGCATTCAAAATATTTTTTTGGATTATTGCTGCCTTTGCTTTTATACTCCACAATAAGAATTCTTGTTTATTTAAATGCACTATAAAATTTCACAATATAAGGATGTTATACAATAAACACCAAATATAAAATAAAAATACTATATAGCACATTTAAAATTGCATACAGGTTTTTGTAAATAATATGTGCTTTGATATTATTTGTTTTTATTATTATAAATGTTAAATAGCTTTGTATATAGATTTAACGCGATATTGATCAAAATTATAAATACAAATTTTGTCAAAAAGATTTAGTTACCGTTTACCAGAGACGGATTGTATAAGGATAATCAATTCGGGTGCCGGACTATCGCCTAACTGCTGATTGCCCGTCAGCCGATTGCCCGGCAAGCCAACTGCCCGACCCAAACCCAAACAATTCCGCGGCGATCCCAGTCACCTGACATTAATTAACTTAAAACGGATAGCAAAGTCTAAAAATAAGTTGTCATTGTAAAAAAAGAATTATAAAAAGGATTAAATTAAAAAACAATTCGGGTGCCGGACTGTCGCCTAACTGCTGATTGCCCGACAGCCGATTGCCCCGCAAGCCAACTGCCCGACCCAAACCCAAACAATTCCGCGGTGATCCCGGTCACCTGACATTAATTAACTTAAAACGGATAGCAAAGTCTACAAAGAAGTTGTCATTGTAAAAAAAGAATTATAAAAAGGATTAAATTAAAAAACAATTCGGGTGCCGGACTGTCGCCTAACTGCTGATTGCCCGACAGCCGATTGCCCGGCAAGCCAACTGCCCGACCCAAACCCAAACAATTTCGCGGTGATCCCGGTCACCTGACATTAATTAACTTAAAACGGATAGCAAAGTCTACAAAGAAGTTGTCATTGTAAAAAAAGAATTATAAAAAGGATTAAATTAAAATACAATTCGGGTGCCGGACTATCGCCTAACTGCTGATTGCCCGACAGCCGATTGCCCGGCAAGCCAACTGCCCGACCCAAACCCAAACAATTCCGCGGCGATCCCGGTCACCTGACATTAATTAACTTAAAACGGATAGCAAAGTCTACAAAAAATTTGTCATTGTAAAAAAAGAATTGATAAAAAGGATTAAGATTGCGTATGATAAAATAAGAGTTGATGTAATAAATTAGGCATGAAATTCATTTTTTGAATGCTGAAAAATATATTGAAGGAACAATTTCAATTGTGTGCATTTTAATTTAGGTATAAGTATTTTTTCTTAAATGATGTTGATAACAATTAAATTAAATAAACATAGGACTAACTTGTTGATATTCTGTTATGAGGCTCAAATCCCCGAGCACTAGACCTCTAGGCGAGTATCTTAACCACTAAACTAACAAATATACAGTGTTTAAATGGAAAAATTGACGTAGAGTCTACATCAGAAGTGCAGAAGTTCTATTCAAAATAATAGTATTTGAACGTTATTAAAAAATAGAATAAAGTAATAAACTTAGAATAAGTTCTTCAAGTAAAACTTAGCAATTGCGTATTCCAAATACAAATATTTGAAAGATACTGATTTAGAACATATCAAACAAATTTGATAATGTGAATAATTTGAACGTTGCATTGTGTGATACTTAAGCCAGCTCACTCAGGTCATAAGCCCTGGGTTATAAAGACTTCCATACACGTTTCTTATATATCAATAGCTTCGTCTCTGTAAGTCTCGAAACTTGTACAATTTATCATAATTTATAAACATAATTCATTAAATTAAATTAGTAAGCAAAACCACACTTGAAAAACATAATACAATGGCATGGAAACGGAAAAACACCGACAGGCGACAAGGGCGGAAAGTTGGCGCCCCATATTCTTCTTCAACCCCATGCGGACAGCACTAATCATTACTTACAATGGGGTGTACAATTTAACTATCTTACGCTTCATGGGTTCACAATATCACAACTTTATTTCAATTGTACCATAAGATTACATTTGAGATTAAAATTTTGAAATCGCTTGAATAATTTATATGTTTACAGAGTTGGAAAATATTTCAACTTATCATAACTATACAAAAAATGAAGCTGATCTGCAGTGCTTGGTATCCAGGATGTCCGATGTATGCATGCAGAGTGAACTTCTGATGAATGTCAGCAAATCGAAAGTGATGGTATTCGAGAGAGACGAAAGAGTGACTAAGTGTGATGTAATTATAAACAACGAATGCTTAGAACAAGTGAACGAGTTTGTGTATTTGGGAAGTATGTTTAGTAGAGACGGCAAGGCTGAGAATGATATCGAAAGGAGAGTAACTGCGGGAAACAAAGTTAATGGTGCACTAACTGCAATTATGGCCAATAAGAATCTGTCAAAAGAAGCAAGACTAGCGGTACATAATGGCGTTCTAGTGCCAACCCTTATGTATGAAAGTGAAGCCTGGAATTGGCAAAAGAGGAATGAAAGTAGACTGAATGCGGTGGAAATGCGGTCACTAAGACGCTTGTGTGAAAAATCTTTGGTCGATAGAGTGAGGAATGAACAAATTAGAAGTGAATGCAATGCTAGCTGTAGTGTGGTAGATAGAATAAAGAAAGGAGTGCTGAGATGGTTTGGTCATGTGGAACGTATGAACGAGGAAAGGATGGTTAAGAAAATATATGAGGCGAATGTTGAAGGCAACAGGAATAGAGGGCGTCCGCGAAAGACCTGGCACGATCAGGTACTACAAGTATTTGAGGATGGCCCTGTTAAAAGCCGCAACAACCGTAGAACGTGTATGAGAAGATGCATGAATGTGGCCGAAGCAAAAGTGGTGTGCCAGGATAGAAGAGTGTGGCGTTCAATCCTCTGTGCCTACCCCTGCAGGGAAACGGCGTGATGGTTAGTTAGTTAGTTAGTTACAAAAAAAAGATAATTATTTTTCCTCTTTAGTATTATTAATATAATTACATTTTACTGGTTAATAAGATTGGCTGAAAGTCCCAACTAGCAGGTTCTACTCAAAAATTGACAAACATTGCTATAAAAATATGGTTCCTTCAAAAAAGTACGATATATAGATCAGAATTGGACGAAAATCTCTAGGAACACTGTCGTGTAATTTGTAAAGAAATCTATCGATGATATAATGTTCCGGGTTCGAGTCCTTATAGTAACTGTATTTTTTCGATAGATAATTTTTTTGTGAATCTTCCTATTTAAAAAATATTTATTGTATTATTTGTATGTATCTTCTTATATTATTTGATTAATGACACACAACATGTTTCGGAAAAACCTTTCCATCGTCAGGGTGTTATATATATGTCAAAGTATCAAAATCAATAATGTTTTTCTAAATTATTTGAAAAATTATTTGTAAATATTATTGCTGAAGTTCTTAAATTCAATTGATTATTGATAATATTTTGTTAATAATCAATATATAAACAATACACGCTTTACTAATTTCTAATGATTCTAAATTATTCAATTTCAAACCAAAATTATTTTTGTGTATAATAATAATTTGTATATATAAGTCTTAAATTTTTGTCAAAACCGTGATCATTTTCTAATAAAAAAAATAATAAAAAAATTTAGGACTTTTTATTAGTCGGCAGGATATTTTATCAGTAATACTGCTACATAATACAGTAATACAGTAATACTGAGTATATCCATTTTCGCTCCTACTTCTAGTTCCTTCAGTTCTTTCATACAATTGTCCATATACAGATTGATAAGGTGATATTACGCATCCCTGTTTGACACCTTTTATAATATCAAACCATGATATGAATACCCCATTAAATCTCACGCAAGCTCTACTTCCTTCGTACACAGAAGTCATTGCCTGCATGAGTTTACTCTTCACTCCGTATTCAGACAAAACTTTCCATAACTTTTGTCTTATCACTCTGTCATACGCTTTTTGGAAATCCTCAGAGGCAAAAAAAGTTGTTGGTTCTGGCGCAGTGAGAAAATCTGGTCCATGCATCCTCTTCCACTCATGAATGCTCCTTGTACATCCCACACTTTTTCTTTTGTTGTCAACCTCACTCTTTCTATCAAAATTTTCGCATACAGTTTGCCAATAGACCTCAATAGGCTAATGGCCCGATAGCTCGCGCAATCCGTTCGCGACCCTTTTCCTTTGTATAGAGGCATGATAACAGCTCTTTTCCAATCCTTTGGAGTATATCTACCTTCTAAACATTGGTTGAAGAGTCTATGAAGCCACGTGAGTATTACTGAACCACAGCGTATTATGTAGTTTTTAATAATTCGAAGCGTTGCATCATGAAATAAAGTATCAATCTATTGTTTTGTCGCAATATTAGCCTTCAATAACTGAGATCAGGGATGAGAATTCCACTAGCCGACAATTTGAGTAATTTTTTGTTCAAATGGCTCAGCAGCATTATCGTTAACACAAATAATAATTAAATATAATATAAATGGTATTTATAATAATCAATTTATACTCTAGATATGCTAGATTTAAATCACTTTGGCGTCCTCCGTATCTACATATAAACATGTCTAATGCAGCCACTCCCAGCTTCCTGTATCACCCACACATTTGTCTTCGTGTTCGTTTGACCTTATTTTATAAATAATTTATCATAGAAAATACCAGAATTAATTAAGCTGACAATTTTTCTTAATATATATAACTACTATCTACATTAATTTCATAATTATGCTATTAAATCGTTAATTCTTCATTTGCCAGTCCTAATTTCCGTAGGAATGCCTAAATCGGTTTAACTGTGTTGTTGGTTTTGGTATCAAATGATTTTAAAATTACGTTTGTATGTAATGATCATCTGCTAACCAATCGGAATTACATGGAATATAAAAATTTTCCTAAATCTTTTCTCTTCTTCTTCTTCTTAAAATTAGAAACTCTGCCCTTAAAAAGCGATTTGTGCCATTTTACAAGTTATATATGAGATGTTTCTAAGAAAGGGTATGATTAATTATATATTTATGTTATTTGAATTTTGATATTATCAGTTAAGGTGAGTTCGTAGCAAGAAGATGGTAAATATTGGTTGGGAGTTGAAATTTAGCCTCGATCAGATCATTGTAAAAGGGTATTGGAGTTCCGCAATGGGCAGGCAAAAAACATGTGATCAAGAGTTTCCTCCTCCGAACCACACTCACATATCGGACTTTCTACTTTGTTCAGTCTGAATAAATGAGAGCAGCTACTAGACAATTCTCATTCTAGAGGTTATGGAAATAGTTCTTTTGGAAAGGTTTTTATTACTAAACCAGGGTTTGCTAGGAATATTTGTCTGTATACTTTTTAAATGCTTTCCCTTGTGATCACTTGTATCATACCACAGTGATATCCAGGTACGCTTTTTAACACTATTCAGCCAATCATTCATTGGGCAAAAGAAACGCTGTGGGGGAAACACCCGAAATTGTGGCATCTTTGGTTAATTTATTCCCATATTCATTTCCCTGGATTCCCTGATGTGTAGGGATTCATACGTTTGTTATTTATTGACAAATTATATAAAAATCTTTTTACAAAGAATATTTATTTTAACAATATTTTTATGTGTAGGTGTGTTCTGAGAATACAGTTACTGGATTACGTCCCCAGAGGGATCCACTTTAAAATATAGAGGTATCATTACTAGCTGCTAAAACTGTGTATAGTTCATGAGAAAGGACTACAGATTTGAAACATATATAGAACTTTCAAAAATTTGATAATGTGTGGATGTTCTTACGATGGAATTAGTGAACGTTGCATTGTGCAGAGTGATCACTTAAGCCAGCTCATACAGGTCGTAAGCCCTGGGCAATCCCATAAAAAGATTTCCATGCATGTTTCTCATATAAATAGTTTTGTCTCTATAAGACTTCTATAATTTGTTTTAATTAAACCTTATTTTTTATTTCGTATAAGTACAATAGATTAATGTGAATTGAGAATAAAAATTATACTATAGAATATATCGCATTGGAAATTGTTAATGTTACGTTGAGAGGCTTCATAACCATTTTTTTATAAATAGAGATTCGGACACGGAATACGTGTCACATCAATATTTTTATTATTTTCAAACTAAGCTAAACGCTTGTGCTATGAAAATGGGACTAACTTGCTGGTCTGGAGTGAGGTTCGAACCCGCAACCTTTAGATCATGAGGCGAGAGTCCTAACCACAAGACCAACAAGCTACTAAAGCCATTATTACATATTAAATTTTTTATATAGGTATATTTTTTAACACACCATCACCACGTCGTTATTGATCCCAATGCATGGTCTTGGGGTGACATGAGTACAAGTATTTTATGAACATTTTGAAGATAACATGATTACACAATAGACTTACTAAGGTGAGGAAATTATATACAACTACCTATAATCCAACAATAGCGAACTTTTTATTTGTGATATTCAACATTACATTTAGTAATTATTAGTTATAATTTAATTAGTCAAAACAAAAAAGTGTATTGGGAAATCAATCTAAAATGTGAACTTTTATGTGTACTATTTAAAATCACACTAATTTTGAAAACGGTATGAGATCACCTATTGGATTCTAGTTATGGTTACAGATCATTCGAAATTAGTATTATTATTATTATTAAATTAAAGTAATTCAGAAAACAATTATTTAAGTCAAGCATAGAAAAAAATCAACATTCCCCACATAAACACTATTCAAAATATTTCCCAAAATATTGTCCCAAAGGTAGAAACTATTTACAAAAAAATGCAAAATGATATATAAAAAAATATCAACATAATTTCATATACTCAGGCATAAAATTTTTTAACAATTTTCCAATCGAAATAAAAAATATACAAAATACAAAACAATTGAAAAACAAATTAAAAAAACATCTCAATAAACGCAACTAAACACCATTACCCTCAAAATCAAAAAAATTTCACTCCACTAATTCATCCCATATATATAATATAATGTAAAATATTTATTTATATATAATATAAAATAATTATATGTAACAATGCAAAGTACCTCGTCCGAGCACAAGAGCAATGCTCTTAAATGGGGAGGTACTGTGTACAACACAATTATATAAGATATGTATTTTATTGTTATAATAGACTTGAAAAAAATTGTAATAATAAATTGTAATTTTCTGAACAAAGTTAAGAATGTTGTAAATCAACAAATACAACTTAGAAATTTGTTCTGTTTACATATATTATGTATATATTTTACGAATACTTATTTTTTAAATATTTGTGTATCTCACGGTTTAACAAAAAATTCTACTTAATAACACTACCCTCCCGTAAAATGTTTTGCTAACATCCATAGATCCTATCTGAAAAAATGAAGTAATAAAAATCTCAACTAAGTTTTTTTAACAGGCTTCATACTCAAATACTTAACATGACTTAATGATAACACATTTCCCCGACAAGATAATGTTTCGGGTACTACGTAGGTGGAAACCAAATATTTTTCCGATTGATACATGATCTGTATCAGTTGAATATTTATCAGTACATCTTATTTATTTTATTATTTATTTCATTTGGATCGAAAAAGTAATCAATCACATGAGAATGAGAATGAGTTATTTGTTAAACGAAATATGGTGATATATTCACTTCATCTGCTTATCAGATTTCTATTAGGACTCTGGATAGTGTCTATTTTAAAATAACTAACTAACTAACTAACTAACCATCACGCCGTTTCCCTGCAGGGGTAGGCAGAGAGGATTGAACGCCACACTCTTCTATCCTTGCACACCACTTTTGCTTCGGCCACATTCATACATCTTCTCATACACGTTCTACGATTGTTGCGGCTTTTAACAGGGCCATCCTCAAATACTTGTAGTACCTGATCGTGCCAGGTCTTTCGCGGATGCCCTCTATTCCTGTTGCCTTCAACATTCGCCTCATATATTTTCTTAACCATCCTTTCCTCGTTCATACGTTCCACATGACCAAACCATCTCAGCACTCCTTTCTTTATTCTATCTACCACACTACAGCTAGCATTACATTCACTTCTAATTTGTTCATTCCTCACTCTATCGACCAAAGATTTTCCACACAAGCGTCTTAGTGACCGCATTTCAACCGCATTCAGTCTACTTTCATTCCTCTTTTGCCAATTCCAGGCTTCACTTCCATACATAAGGGTTGGCACTAGAACGCCATTATGTACCGCTAGTCTTGCTTCTTTTGACAGATTCTTATTGGCCATAATTGCATTTAGTGCACCATTAACTTTGTTTCCCGCAGTTACTCTCCTTTCGATATCATTCTCAGCCTTGCCGTCTCTACTAAACATACTTCCCAAATACACAAATATTTTAAAATAATTTATATTTTAATATTTTAAATATTTTTTTTAATATTTTAAATATTTAATATTTTAAAATATTTTAAAATAATTAATTATATTACTTGCACAGATTTAAATTTCCACGATGGTGGGCGAACAGTTAGCGACAAAGTCCCATCTGGACGATTAAATATAACGGTAGTCCTTAATTATGTTTATATAGCTTAATTAATATTCCAGCTCCTTAACGGGACATAATTGGGGATACTTTAGGATGATAATTTTGAAACCTGACCGTTAATTTACTAACTCAAACTAATGAATATGGATTAGTCTTC
The DNA here is from genome assembly GCA_016648135.1 of Agrypnia vestita. NCBI lineage: Eukaryota > Metazoa > Arthropoda > Insecta > Trichoptera > Phryganeidae > Agrypnia > Agrypnia vestita. The sequence goes on from JADDOH010001516.1 coordinate 446,793, forward strand.
AATATTCATAGAGACTTTTAGAATTAAACCGATTACCTACTAAATGTGTAAACAGCTTTCCAATAATTACTTCTTCTTTAACCGAATTTTAATTTATGCCATTATATATAAGTTAGTCGTGGAAGGCGACAAAACCAAAAGTTTGAAAAACTTTGTTAATTTAAGAAAATTTTAGAATCATCACAAGTCCCAACATTTTTTATTATTTTACTAGGTATTTGTACCCGGCGTTGCTCGGTGTAGAATTAAACTAAAAATAAGTTTGTGGAGGGATACAAAGGTTCCGTTGTTTTGCAAAGTCTCTAATAAAAACAATGCTTCCATTTTATTTAGACTGGGATGGAAGCGATGTCCAGGGGCGAAATGTCGCTTGTGTTACCCGCCGTATCCTAAAGAATAAGTATATGAAATTTGTATCAGATCAGTCGAAAGGCACAGATTTGTATGGAAAATATATCAGCGGAAGGAGTAAAGGGAGAGGGGAGAAATGTCGTTTACATTATCCGCCGGGTCTTAAAAAATAAGTATCCATATTTTGGGTCCGATAAGTCAAACGGTGTAGATTTGTACAGAAAATATATCGGGGGGAAGGTAAAGGGGGAGGAGGAAATGCCGCCGATGTTACCCGCAGGGTTTTAAAGAATAAGTATGCAGAATTTGGGTCAGATAATCAAACGGTGTAGATTTGTAAAGATAATATATCGGAGGGGATTGGGTAGGGTAAAGGGAGAGGTGGAAATTTCACCTATCCTACCCGCCGAGTTTTATAGAATAAGTATGCAAACGTTGTAGATTTATACAGAAAATATGTCAGAGGGTGGGGGGTGGGGCAAAGGAGGAGGGGGGAAATGTTGTCTATTTTACCTGCCGAGATATAAAGATGAAATGTGCAACATTTGGGTCAGATCGTAAATGGTACCCACCGCATACCCAGGACCGTGATGAATATGAGCAAATATTATATCTCGATATTCTTATCTATGTAGCCCAACTACTCAAATCCATTAACTTTTTATCTAAACGCACCAACTAAACGTTCTTCACGCGAAAGAAACTAATCGAAGTCATTTTTCATCCTGTGTTCAGCTGGAGTTGACTTGACGACCTTCCGAATTATTCCACGTAATGAACGTCAAGATGTCGAATATAATAGTAAATCTTTCGCTCGCTGATGGATCCGACACTAAAGAAAGATTTGTAACGTCTTAGCAATTATTCTCCGTCTCGCAAGTCTAGAAATAACTCCGCAGAACCGACACGCCTCCGAGCGAAGGTTAGACACCCCAAACCCACACAAAGCTTCAGCTCAAAGCATAGGATCAAGGTGTTAGCGGAGGCTTGGAACTTTCCTTTGACGCCTCGTCCTTATTTCTGCCGTGATGCCTGACGTGAGAGGGTAAGTATTTTGTATTGTATTATAGTAACTAGCTGTTCGTACCCGGCGTTGCACGGGTTAAGGAATAAGTTAAAAATAAATTTGTGGGGGGAAACAAAGGTTTGATTCGGACGGTATAGATTTGCATCGAAAATATATCAGGGGAGGAGAAAAGGTAAAAGGAGAGGGAATAAATATAGATTACATTACCTGTCGAATCCTAAAGAATAAGTTTTCAAATTTTGAGTTCGAACGGTATAGATTTACATCGAAAATATATCAGAAGGAGGGGAAGGAGGAAAGGAGGAGAGGGGAAATGTAGCCTATGTTGATCGGACAAACGGTACAGATTTGCATCGAAAATAAATCAGCGGAGGGGAAGGGTTAAAAGAATAGGGGGGAAATGTCGCCTTTGTTATCCGCCGAGTCCTAAAGAATTAGTTTCCAAATTTTGAGTCCGATCGGTCAAACGGTAAGGATTTGCATCGAATATAGGTCAGGGGGAGGGGAAGCGGTATGAGAATAGGGGGGGAAATATCGCCTATGTTACTCGTCGAGTTCTAAAAAATAAGTTTCCAAATTTTGAGTCCGATCGGTCAAACAATACAGATTTGCATTGAAAATATGTCAGGGGGAGGGGAAGGGGTATGAGAATACGGAGGAAATGTTGCCTATGTTACCCGCCGGGTCCCAAAGCATAAGTATGCAAAATTTGAATCGAATCGGACAAACGGTGTGGATTTGTATAGAGAACAGACAGACAGCCAGCCAGCCAGACAGACAGACAGACAGACAGACATTGAGTTTTATAGGTATAGATTGGTCCTGTCGTTTAATCTTGGAGTGGGTGGTTTTGTGAACAAAAAATTAGCACAAATTGATTTCTTAAATCGAATCGAAGAGTAGCTTGTTGGTCTTGGGGTTAGGACACTCGCCTCGTGATCCAAAGGTCGCGGGTTCGAACCTCACTCCAGACTAGCAAGTTAGTCCTATTTTCATAGCACAAGCGTTTAGCTTAGTTTGAAAATAGTAAGAATATTGATGTGACACGTATTCTGTGTTCGCATCTCTATTAAAAAAAAATACTAGGCCTTAGCAAAGACGCGAAACATTTCATGTTCTGCCCATCACATTCCGTGTTCGCATCTCTATTTAAAAAAAAAAAACAAAAAAGAATCAGGATGAGACGAACCCGTGGCACCGAAGATATTGTGCGATAGAGCAGAGCAAGAAGTACATTCTGGAGAGATCATCTAAACAGAACGAATCAGAAGACCGCTTAAACGAAGGAGGGACAGTTGGATCTGGACGTCTCAAGATTAACATCTTTCTCCCAGAACAAATGAATAGATCCAGAACAGAGAAAGAAGAAGAATCAATTTTGCATACTTATAGTATGCAAAATTGATTTTTCTTCTCTTTCTCTTCTGTGTAATGTTACGCTATTTCTTGATAAGTCAAGATTATTATTATTATTATTATCATGATAACAGATAAGTTGGATTCCACACCCAACCCTCACCTCATCCACATTTATATATCTTCGCACGCAAGCTCAAAGATTGTTGAGGCTCCCAACAGGGCGTCCCCTCACTTGCGTCATATTCTCATCATTCTTTCCTCAGTCATTCATTCAATATGCCCAAATCACCTGAGAAACCCCTTTTTAGTTCTATTCACTAAGCAAGGATCAGTTTGAAGTGCTAAAATAATTCGATTCAACGTATTCATTGAATCAATTTTATTAAACGAAAATTTATTTATTTATTTATTTATTTATTTGTTTATTTGTTTATTTGTTTGTTTGTTTGTTTGTTTGTTTGTTTGTTTGTTTGTTTGTTTGTTTGTTTGTTTGTTTGTTTGTTTGTTTGTTTGTTTGTTTGTTTGTTTGTTTGTTTGTTT